>VXBW01006737.1:698-14192 GCA_013400375.1 Thinocorus orbignyianus
CCGAGCCCAGCACATCTGGGCTGCACCCCCAGCAGCGTGGCCAGCAGGGCGCGGCGGGGGGATTCTGCCCCTCTGCTCCACTCTGGGGAGACACACTCCCACCCAGTGCTGCCTCCAGCTCCCGGGGTCCCCAACATCAGAAGGACATGGAGCTGTTGGAGCGGGGCCAGAGGAGGCCACGGAGATGCTGGGAGGGCTGGAGCCCCTCTGTAGCGAGGACAGGCTGAGAGAGTTGGGAGGTCAGTCTGGAGAAGAGAAGGCTCCAGGGACACCTTTGAGCCCCTTCCAGTCCCTCCAGGGGCTCCAGGAAAGCTGGGGAGGGACTCTTGATCAGGGAGGGGAGCCCTAGGATGATAGGGAAGGATTTGACACTGAAAGAGAGGAGATTGAGATGAGATTTGGGGAAGAACTTCTTTGGTGTGAGAGTGGTGAGAGCCCAGCCCAGAAGGTCTGTGGCTGCCCCATCCCTGGAGGGGTTCAAGGTCAGGTTGGAGGGGGCTTGGAGCAACCTGTTGTGGTGGCAGGTGTCCCTGCCCAGGGCAGGGGGTGGCACTGGGTGGGCTTCCAGGTCCCTTCCAACCCAAACCATTCTGTGATTCTATGCTCTGGACTTCACTGCCATCAGCTCCTTGTGTCAGAAATGTCCTTTCACAGACCCCATCCTGCTGATGGCAGGTTCCACACCTCCTGCTCTCCATGAGTCTTCTAAGACTTCATATTTCTTCTCCTTTGTCAGAGGTGATGCCTGCCATGGGATGGCATCATCCGAAGCCCTGCTCTTAAACACATGGAGGACACGCGGCGTCCCCCCATGCACCCAGGAATGGTGGGACCGTTCAGAGCCAAACAGGGAGAGCTGGCCGAGACAGACGTGCCGCACGGGCTCCTCTTCATCTTCATTAACGTTTGGCAACACGTTCAGCGAGTGATGCCAGCGCCGGGCACCGGGCACTGCAGGGCACCTTCAGTCCAGGGGACAGTGACAGGTCTCCCCAGAGGAAGGCGAGAGGTCAGGACCACGCTCCTTCTCAGAACATCCTCAGGCACATCCAGCCTCTCTGAATTTCTTCCTGCGCTGGCCGGGGCTGAGCAGGGACATTTTGAGACAGGTCAGGCTTTCCTTTGGGGCTTCCTTGGCTCTTTGCTGGGTGCCAGGTCCCTTTGCTTCCACGGGGCCGCTTTCAGCCAACCCACAGCCATGGGGCTGACCCACACTCTGAGGGGTGATGGCGGGTTTTGCCAGGCACATCCAGGGCCCAGGTTGTCACCGGGGAGGGCAGGGGAGCCATCGCCACTGAGTCACTGGCGCATCTAATCCCCTTCCAGTTTAGCAGGCAGAGCAATTAGTCTTTTTATGAATGACTTTAACGCAAGAGGCTGAATCACATTCTGACACTTCCCTTTAATTCGGTGCCAGGCACTGCTGTGACATTGCCACCCTTCTCCTGTCCAGCAGCCACCTGGGACATGGCCACCTTGGGTCCAGGCAGCGAGAGAGGTGGCTCATTGGTCCCCTCTGTCCCTGCTCCTTGCCGCTCCCTGCCACAGCTCCTTGCCGCTCCCTGCCACAGCTCCTGGCACCCACGACTCGGATGCTCCGAGTATGGACCATCCCCACTGGGATGGGGACATCCATGTGACACCAGAGGAGAAGTGCCATCCCCTGTGTCACAGAGCCCAGTGCCCAGCAGGCCAGGGAAGGCTGGATGGATGCTGGATGGGTGCTCAGACCAGCCATGGGGCTGGGGAAGGGGTGGCACAGGGACACCGGGAGCGCATCTTCAGGACAAAGGGAAGATGAGGCAGAGCTGGGGTGCTCCAGGCACTGCCACATTAGCAGGACACGGGCTGGTAAAAGCCACCACCACCTTCCCCACATGCCTTGCTCCATCACCTGCTGGGGACAGAGTGGGTCCAGCCCCCTCCCTTCCCATGGCACCCGCACAGGACACCCGTCCCCCCTGTGTCCCCTGCCTGTCCTTGGTGTGCCGCGTGGCTCCCTGCCTCCCGCAGCCTCCCGCTCACAGAGTTCTGAGCCTTTCCTCTCCGCTCTCCTTTGGTTCGCCCTATTTATAGCTCGGGGCTCTTTCTAGGTCAGGAGCCGGGCGCCGGGGACCAGGGACCACGGGGGGATGCGGGGACAGTGTCCCAGGCCCCACGAGCAGCTCAGCTCCTGGTGTCACCACCCCAGAGTTGGAGGATGGGGCTGGGCCGTGCCCCAGGTGCACGGAGGCTGAGCCATGGGGCTGCGGTAGGGCTCTGTGGGGCTCAGCAAGGCTCCGTGGGGTTCAGCAGGGCTCCTTGGGACTCAGAAGGGCTCTGTGGGGCTCCATGGGGCTCTGTAGGGCTCAGCAAGGCTCCAAGGGGCTCAGCAGGACGCTGTGGAGCTCCATGGGGTTCTATGAGGCTCTGTGGGGCTCAGCAGGGCTTGGGGAGTTCCATGGGGCTCAGCAGGTCTCCATGGGGCTCAGCAAGTCTCCCTGGGGTTCAGCAGGTCTCTGTGGGGTTCTCTGGGGCTCAGCAGGTCTCCGTGGATTCTCAGAAATTCTCTGTGGGGCTCCATGGGGCTCTGTGAGGCTCACCAGATCTCCATGGGGCTCAGCAAGGCTCTTTAGGTCTCCATGGAGCTCAGCAAAGCTCCATGGGCTCTGTGGGGCTCAGCAGGGGTCTGTGGGACTCTGTGGCCAGCATGTGGGTCACCCACAGAGTGAATCATAGTAAAACCAACAGCACCCGCCAGCGTTCGCATCAAGCTCGAGGTCTTCAAAGCACTTAGAGAATATTAATAACTAATTAAGATTAGGGAGATGAAAGGAGCTGGATCAAACCCCTTTATCACCTGCCTCCATCCCAGTCCCTACCACAAGACCCGGGCTGCCCAGGGGACCATGAATGCCCCCCAGGATTCCTGCTGGGAAAGGAGCCATCTCCAGGGGATAGTGCTGGGACAGGGCGGGCGGTGGGGAAAACAACTGGAAAAGCCTCAAGTATTTCCAGCCAAGCCCAATCCCCTCCAAATCCAGCAGGAAGGTCTCTCATCACTTGGTCCCCCACCCCGGGCAGGGTGGGAGCTGAGGGGCTGCACAGCATGTGGGGGGGTAGGGGGTGTGTTGGGGGGTGTGTGCCAGGGCCACCCGCAGCCTGTCACGCTGCGGTGACATGAGCTAAACCCTGCCTGGAGATGCTGGCAGGGATGCCGGGAAGGAGCAGGCGGGGAGGGAAGGAGGGAGGGCGACACAGGAGCGGAGCACGCCGGGAGCTGCAGCGCCAGCTTCCACCCCTCAACACCTCCCCCCGTAGCATCCACCAAATCCCAAAACCTCCTGCCCCTGAAGTGACACCAGCCTGGCCACCAGTGTCACCTTCGTTGCCCACTGTCTGTCCCAGAACCCCCACCCCCAGGGTGCAGGACCCATGCTGGGGGTCACTGGGTGCCCCCCAGGTCCCTCGGGGACAGGGCCCAGGCTGGGGGATTTTGGTTGGAAAGGGGGGAGGGAGGGTTGTGGAAGCTGGGTCCCGCAGTGCTGGCAGGGGGGGTTAAGTGCCCCCCACCTCGGTGGTCCCCCCGATGGTGTGATGCCGGCCCCCGCCACGGCTGCCAGGATGAGATTCCTGGTGGCTGCTCTCAAGGTCAGGGGGGAGACACGGCCTGTGGTGCCATGGAGGGGGGACACTCAGCTGGGAGGGGAAGGACACAGGGATGTGTCCTGCTACTGCCAACGTCCCTTGGGGTGCTGCCTCCCCTCCCAAAGCCCCCAAGTCCTATCCTGTGCTCCTGGGGGTGGCAGAGGATGGACCCAAGCCAGCTGGGTTGGGGGGCACAGTGTCCTGTGTGCTGGCACCCCCCAGCACGGGGAGGGTCAGCACCGTCTGCCTGCAGCCACCTGCAGGGAGCTTGGACATGATGTTGACTCTGGAGCCTAATGATGACTATTCAGGCACTGGGTTGAAAGGAAAGAGAAGGGGGTTCTTTTGAATGGGTTTCTTCTGAAAAGAAGAAGAGGAGGGCGGGCTTCTTCCTGGGGAAGGTGGGATTTGGGGGTGTAGTGGGGAGGCAGCACCGTCCAGCTCCCACCCCCCATCTGAAACCGCAGACACCAGCCAAATGGCTGCCTGGGGCCACAACACAGCCGTGCTCACAGCATTTCCCACCCCATCACCAACCGGGGCCAAAGCTGCAAGTGGGACTGAACTGGGGGCAGGCGGAGGAGCCCCGGGCCCTGCCCTGGCACCCCGACACCCCATCCCCATCCGTCACCTCAGGCCCGCCGGTCGCCTCCGCTCACAGCCCGTTCTCCTGGCACCATCTAGCGAGGCTGCGGGGACAGGCACGCTGCCACCAGCACCCGCTGCTGCAGGCACAGGCACAGGCACTCCCTCCAGCTCGGGGGGACAGGGACAGGGTCATTGGGGCGGTGGCGGAGTGGGGGGCAGCTGGTGGGTCCCTCTGCCGGCCCCCCACGTTCCCTGGGGGGAGCCCACCCTGGTAGCTGCTGTCCCGGCGGTGGCAGGCAATGACAGCCCTGTCCCCACGGGCTGGCAGCAGGCCCGGGAAAAAGCTGTCAGGGACAAGTTGGTGACAACTGGGGGGAGGTGTCTGGGTGCAGGCAGCACCCCCCATCCCCTCAGCACAGCCCCCACTGAAGCGGGGCAAGACCAGGAGAGGTCTTTGGGGACAAGTCCCAGGGTGTTTACCCTGAGTTGTCCCCACATGCTGGAGGGGTGGTCCCTGTGGCCACCGAGCAAGACTTTGTGCCACGACACTGTCACTCTGGGTGGTCCTCTCCCTGGCTGAGAATGCCAGACTCGTGCCACCTGTGGCCCAGCACAGGCTTGGTGCAGCTGCTTGGTTCCCACCCCATGTTGGGATGTAAGACGGGAGCCCTGGGAATGCTCCACACCCTTCTCCAGCAGCACCAACCCCCAAGGACCCTGTCCTACCTCCGGTGCCCTGGTGTTCCCCCAGCTCCTGGAGCCTTCCCAGCCAGTGCTGAGCTCATGAGACACAATTCATGGGAATCAAGGCTCCAAAAAACGAGATTTACACCAAAAACCAAGCCCTACAGCTTCTTGCACACTGGGCAGGAAGTACAACTGCCTGGACTGGCATGTCCCACAGCCCGGCCGATAGCCCTGCCTGGTCACCAGCATGGCACTACCACCCCCTGGACCTCGCCGTGGGTGACCAGTGCCTGTGGGGAGTGGGGCATCCTGGCCACAGCAGAGTGAGAGCTTTGCCCCGGCGAGGGCAGCATGGGACAGGAGGTGGCAGTGGCTCGGTGCCACGGAGGAGCAGTTGGGCACGCCATGTGCCAGCGTTCACACCTCGTGTCCCTGCCGGCTGCCTGGCTAATTCCGGCACCAGCACATCCGTCCTGGCTGCCGCTCAGCAGCGCGGATGGCAGAGGGTGGGGAGAGGGGGAAGCAGGCACCGGTGCCACTGCTGAGGTGGCCTGGCCTTGGGGACCCTCATGGTCCCCATCCAGCCCCTGCCCCAGGGTCCCTGGAGGCAGAATTGGCTGGGGGAGCAGGAGCGGGTGGGATGGCTCTGGGGGATGCCATGGGGTCACACACTGCTGCCAACAGCCCCACTCCCATGGGCACACCATGCTTGGCACGGCACGGCATGGCACAGGATGCCCACCTCATGCCCTGGAGAGTTGTTGCTGGGGAAGCACATGCCAGATGTGTACACATGTTGGGGACGCAGCTCTCCCCAGCATGGCATGGCACAGCACAGCACCCAGGCATGGAGGATGCTCCTGCTCCAAGGAAAACTTTGACACAGCCACGGCAGCTCCCACGCCGGGCATCGTCCCCTAACCCAACTGGGTGTCATGCTCCCGTGCCTATCACAGGCTGACGCGTCCCCTCCGTCAGTGTGCAACCCGGCCCGGTGGCACTGACCTGTGCAGGTGCAGGGGCTGCAGCTCCTCTTTCTGGAAGCAGACAAAGCAGAAGGAATCCATCGCTTGGCTCTGGTGGCCGCCGTGCCTGGGCTCGGGGGACCGCAGGCCAGGCAGCGCTGGAGGCGTGTTGGCATCTTCCTCCTCCTCGCCAGTGTCACCGGGTGGCTGGAGGCTCACTCTTGCCCACCCGGGGCCATGGCATCAGGGAGCCCTTCACTGAGCCGGGCTGAGCGCCGGGACTGGCCGCTCACCACACACAGAGGCAGCGCTGGGCTGTGTCGTGTCCCACGTCACCCTTGCTCCAGGGCCAGTGATGCCCGATGCCACCCTGGCACCCATCGCGCAGCGTGGTCAGGCCTCAGGGGGTGTGAGAGGGGACTTGGGGTGGCATCGCCCAAGCTGAGGGGTCTGGCAGGGCAGGGTGAGGTCTTGGCCAAGCCCTGGGGTGCTTCAGGGGCCACGGGAAGCTGCTGCCCCTACTTGATGCCCAGTGCCCATGTGGCACCAGATGATGGCTGGCACAGAGGACGGTACCACGATGCTGTCGGTAAAGTGTCCCCTGCGCGGCGATTTGCAGGATCTGGTGGGACGTGCAGGATCCGGCAGGGTCTGGTGGGGTCCGGCAGGGTTTCGTGGGGTCCAGCAGGGTCTGGTGGGGTCCGAGAGGATCTGGCAGGATCTGGTAGGATCCGGTAGGGTTTGGTGGGGTCTGGTAGAATCTGGCAGGGTCTGGTGGGATCTGGCAGGGTCTGGCAGCGTTCAGCAGGGTCTGGCAAGCCGTCGACGGTGCCGGGAGCCCTGCACGCCCGCGGAGGAAAGTTGTGTGGTTGGGGAGCTGTGTCTCGGCAGGGCTTGTCTCTCCGGCAGAGCAGCCGCTCGCTCTGACAGCTAAACCAGCGTGCGAGTATTAATAGCTCCGGATTCATGCGGCGAGGCTGGGAAGTTAACTCCTCGCCTGCCGCCACCGGCCCTGCCCCAGGCTCCAGCCGCCCTCTCCCGGGCTCCGAGCTGCTGCCTCGGGGCTTGCCAGCCCCACAGCTGAGACCTGGTAAACTCAGCCCAACCTCCTGGTGCACCAGCGCCACCGAGAGATCTGTGCTCTGTCCCTCAGAGCCCCATCCTCCTTCCCTGGGGTCTGCCCTGTCCAGCCCTTGGCATAGGGAACTAGACACAACCAGGTAGAGGATTTGTCTTGGCCTGCATGTCTGTGGGTGCCCTAAGCCACTGCAATGGTGGGGAAGGGGGCATGGGAGCCAGTCCTGGGGGGCTGCACGATGGGGCATGGCAGGGCACAGCATGCCAGTCCCAGCTGGGCATGGCAGGAGAGCATCCCAGTGCTCCCTGGGGGGGTGTCCCTGCCCCACAAGTAGCATCCTGGCCCTGCAAGGGGTGGCTCTGTGCCATCAGTGCAAGCCAAGGCAGCAGTGTCCAGCTACAACCAGGGGACAAGCCAGGCCACCTCAGGGGCAGCGTGACGGGTCAGGAGACTCCTCACCCACATGGCTACATGTCCCCATGGAGCAGCTCTGGTGTCTCATCATTCTCCATCTGCTGGGACCAGCTCAGGGAGCAGAGATGATCCCCCCGGGGTTCCAGAGAGCAAGGGCCATGCTGGTCCCTGGTCCCAGCCCATGTTTGATGCCCCAGAGCAGCAGCAGAGGACGTGGAGAGGCTTCCCCAGCCTGGCCATGGGCTTCG
Organism: Thinocorus orbignyianus; assembly: GCA_013400375.1. Taxonomy (NCBI): domain Eukaryota; kingdom Metazoa; phylum Chordata; class Aves; order Ciconiiformes; family Thinocoridae; genus Thinocorus; species Thinocorus orbignyianus. Next base: position 8,306 of record VXBW01006737.1, read on the forward strand.
TCATCTCTAGCTGTGAATTATTCAGTGCGTGGCTCTGCTTGCAGTGCATCTGCTCCCGCCACACCCCCTCTAATGGCAAAAATCAATGGCTTTTTAATTCCTCATGGCCGGAAAGCTCCTGGCCATGCTGCTGGAGGGTCCCGTCCTTGCTGCAGAGCTGTCCCAGAAGAGAGGGGACCAAACCTGGAGGGTGGCTTATCCTAAATTTATTCCCATCACTTTCTTTTATGTGTCTAGAAGGGTTCTGGGCTAGAAGGTCCCCCACGCAAAGCTGTGAGGTGCCCACGCTTTGCATCTCTGGTGGAATCCAGCTGCCCTCGTGTTGGTCCTGATCTGGAACAGGGACAGGGCTCAGCAGAGACCACAGCCCCATGGCCAAGTCCACCTGCTGTTAATTGGAGTACGTTACCCCATGGCCCTTCAAGGATCTGTGCTCTCCTCGGTCCTGCCCGTGGTGAGTGGAGCTGGAGACCCCTGGCAAAGAGGGGACAGGGGATGGCTTGTGGTGCAGGGCTGGGGGGCGCGTGGGTGCCCTCAGCACCCTCCTTGGGCTGGTTTGCACCAAGAGAGCTGTGGGGCAACGAAACCCCTGCTTGTGAGCAGCAGCACTGGGCTGTGCCTGTGAGCAGAGCTTGCCATTTACTGGTTTCCTACTGATTTGCGAGGGCTGGGGACATCAGTGGGGACACAGGGTGAATCTGGTGGGGGGTCAGGCTTGGGGACCATTCCTGCAGGGCACAGGGGTGGGCAACAGGGTGGTTGCCCATCCCAGAGGTGATGTGGGAGCTGGCAAGGCTGCAGGCAGCATCACCCACAGGCCAGCCGTGATGCAGGCGCTAGCCTGGCTGTCCTTGGTGTCTGATGGGGTCTCATCACCATCTTGTCACCCCCTGCCAAGGTGGGGAGCTGGCAGGGACATCTGTCCAGGGTGATGGGGCTGTGCAGGGTGTTTGCAGGCATGTGGTCATAGTCCTCGGGAGGTGGGAGAAGCATCAGTATCCCGCAGGTGTCTGGTGCTGGGGGAGCCTCTCTCCTGCCTGCGGGGTGCAGGGGTGTACCCCGGCCACAGCCAGACTCCCACGGGCTCCCAAATCCCCCGGGTGCAGCGCCAGGGTCCTGGCACCCACCCAGGCACCCACTCACCAGCAACATGCTGCAAAGAGCAATGAAAAATGTTAAAATTTAATGCCTTGGCTAATGGGCCGAGCAGAGAGGAGCAGAGACCAGGGGAAAAGGGGGCTCAATAAAAAACCCATCAGCTGCCTCCCAGCACCCGCCAAAGTGAGGGCCAGAGTGGCTGGTCATGAATCTGTGTGGCTTCTGGTGGGTGTCCCATGGGAGCTCATGGTGGGTGATGGGCCCCTCAGGGTGGGACCTTGCTCATGGAGGCCAAGCTCCATTGTTCTCCCAAAACCACAGAATCACAGAATGATATGGGATTGGAAGGGACCTCTGGAGATCATCTCCTCCAACGCCCTGCCAGAGCAGGTCCCATCCAGAGCAGGTCCCACAGGAACATGTCCAGGTGGGGTTTGAAGGACCCCAGAGACGGAGACTCCACCACCTTCCTAGGCAGCCTGTTCCAGGGCTCTGCCACCCTCAACGTGAAGAAGTTCCTCCTCATGTTGAGGTGGAACTTGTTCTGTTTGTGGGAAGCTGAGAGCAGGGAGAGGCACAGAAGCGCAGTTCAGGACATCTTGCTGGGTTTTTGAGGTCTAGGGAGATATCAGGGATGGACTCTGAACTTTGTGTAGATTTTTAAAAAGCCATAGCCCAAAACTAGTCCTTTTTTCCCTTGCCTGTAACAGAAGTGGAGTCTCTTGTCAGTGAAAGAAACCTGGATCCTCTTGCTTTTCCTTTCCCCAGCACCAATTCACTCACCTCCTCCAGCTTGGAGGCTGTTGGATGGGCTGATTTGGACACCAGGATGAATTTCCAGACCACAGGAAATGCCAGAACTGTAAATCCCATCAGAAGCAGGCTCCTGCCTGTACTCCCCTCTTGCTAGCTCATTTGAGGACCTTGCAGAATGTCCTAGAAAACCCAGCACCTGGGATCCTAAATAGTCCCAGGTGAATCTCAACAAGGTGCAGAGAGGAGGAAGGATACCCACCATGAGGAGAGGTGTCTTGGGAGCTCCCCAAGCTTATGGCAGTGGGGTTTTTTAATTAATTGTGCGCATCTGGACTTTCCACACAGGTGATTGTCCTCAGGGTCTTTACCTCTGTATTTATTAATAGCTTGTTAAATAAGCAAACTTACTGCCCAGCTCCTTGTGGGAGGCAGGGTGTGGTTGGGGTCTGCTGCTCAAAACTTTCCCTTGCATTTCAAAGTTGCTTTATTGCACTTATAAAATGTGGTTTAACCCTTTACAGAATCACAGGGTGATGTGGGGGTGGAAGGGACCTCTGGGGATCATCTAGTCCAACACCCCTACCAAAGAGGTCCTCCTAGAGCAGGTCCCACAGGTATGTTTCCAGGCGGGTTTTGAATGTCTCCAGAAATTGAAACTCCGCCACCTCTCTGGGAAGCCTGTTCCAGGGCTTCAAAGTGAAGAAGTTCCTCCTCATGTTGAGATGGAACTTCTTATGTACAAGTTTGTGCCCATTTCCTCATGTCCTTTCACTGGGCACCACTGAAAAAAGCCTAGCCCCCATCCTCCTGACACCCACCCTAGTATTTATAGGTGTTGATCAGATCCCCCTCAGACTTCTCTTCTCCAGACTAAAAAGAACCAAGTCCCTTTCCTCTTAAGAGAGATGCTCCAGGCCCCTTATCATCTTGGTGGTCCTTTCCATCAACTTACTTTCTCTTAGGTGGCAGGAAGGCAGTGAGATGCTCGTTTGTACCCAGCATTTGGAATGAGTTACAGCTCGATTTGTGGTAGGAACAGTAAAAGGAGACAGAAGACAAAACCCCAAACTCTTGCAAAATGGGAATAAAGCGATTAGATGTGGTTAATATTTGAAGGGGCTGGGATCAAGGATGAAGGTATGGATGAGAGGGCTTCAAATTGTGTTTCCACTGCTTTTCTCTGTGGGTTTACAAAAAGAAATGAGGGATAAGCTGTGCAGCCAGGAATGATTTCTGTGATTTCTGTTCCCTTGGTCTCCCAATGCAGCCATTCCGCTCCACAGCATTTCCCTTTCTTCCATATTTTAAAAGAATAAAGTTAAAGAAAAAAAGAAAAAGAAAAATAATAGAAGTTTGATGGCTCCTCCCCTCTTGGGGCTGATTCAGGCTCAGTCTGAGCTTTGATGCTTCCTTCTTCCTCATGCTCCAGTGACACCAGTGACACTGGTGGCAGCCATGGTCCTGGCTCCCAGGACCTTTCTCCAGGTCAACAGCACCACAAGGTTCTGCCTGGGGCTGTGTGAGACACATCATCGTCACAGCAGTGTGAGGCACGAGGACGTCTGCCTCTGCCTTGGGGCAGATGTTTCTAAAGCTGGGATGAAGATTTGCAGATCTCAGCACTCACCGCCACCCCCAAATTCCAGGCTAAAACCTGTCACAGCCCCTTGGGATTTGCAGGAGAAGTAGGAACAGAGAAGAAAAGCTCCTTGTAAGGATCCAGCAGTTTGGTGGAAGGTTCCTCTTCCTTCATTTGGTGGCTACCAGCTTGCCTTGTGCCTGCAGCATGTCAGATCCCTCTGGAAAGGCTGAGAGCCCTGGGGCTGTTCAGCTGGAGAAGAGCAGACTGAGAGGAGACCTCATCGATGCTGAGCAATATCTAAAGGGCAGACGGCAAGAGGATGGGGCCAGACTCTTTTCAGTGGTGCCCGGTGACAGGACAAGGGGCAACAGGCACAAACTGGAACACAGGAAATTCCATCTCAACATGAGAAACAACCTCTTTGATGGTGGCAGAACCCTGGAAGAAGCTGTCCAGAGAGGTGGTGGAGTCTTCTTCTCCCGGGAGACATTCAAAACCTAGTTGGATGCGTTCCTGTCCAACCTGCTTTGGGTGATCCTGCTCTGGCAGGGGGTTGGAGGAGATGATCTCCAGAGGTTCCTTCCGACCTGTCAGTCTGTGATTCTGCCCTAATCTGGGGAGGTGGAGCCAGTTCTCTTTTGGAGATCCAGAAAAACCCACCCCAAGAACTGCAGCGGTGGCAGAATTGGGTCTCCATGGCTTTGGAGGCAACATGTGCATGGCTCAGCAGATCTGTGTCCGGCAGCTGGATTTCCCTGGCTGGCAATGTGCGCCTCGGAACACGTGTCAAGAAACAACCCTGCTGGAATAACAATCGCTGATAATAAGATTATCCTTTTAATAGTCACCATGGTAACCTGCCCTCTGCCAGCGCAGCTGCAATATCTTGACGGAACCATCGCTGAGGTGGTGTCTGGAAGCTGTTCCAGCCTCTCTTGAACACACACCGGGGCACAGCACATAGCACGGCTCTAGATGGCGATTTGGAGAGATCAGAGGGGGTTTGGAGATGTTGAGGAGATTTTGGAGGGATCTTGGAGATGCTGGGGTTGGGATTGGAGGCATTGAGGGGGTTTTGGAGATTTGGGGAGATTTTGGAGGGGTTGGAGGGATTTTGGAGATGTTGGAGGGAGTTTGAAGGTGTTGGGGGGGGTTGGAGGTGTTGGAGAGGTTCTGGAGATGTTGGATGGGGTTTGGAGATGTTGGGGACATGCTGAAGGCATTGAAGGGATTATGGAGAAGTTGGGGGAAATTTCAAGGTGTTGGGAAGGTTTTTGTGATGAAGATAAGTTTTGGAGGCATTGGAGAGGTTTTGCAGGTGTTGGAAAATGAGACATTTTGAAGGTGCTGGAGAGGTTCTGGAGATAATGGATGGAGTTTGGAGAGGTTTTGGAAGTGCTGAATGGATTTTGGAGGCATTAGAGGGGGTTTGGAGGCATTTGAAATGTAGGAGAAGTTTTGGAGGTGTTTGAGAGGTTCTGGAGATGTTGGAGGGGTTTTGGAGATATGGGGGTGATTCTGGAGATGTTGGGGATGTTTTGGAAGTGGTGGAGCGGTAGGTTTTGGAGACAGTGCTCTGCCTGTGGGTTCATGCTTCATGTCTCTTTCTTGGTGAGGTTGCCTCTGCCTGCATGGCCCAGGAACAGCCTTTCCACCCAGAAGGAAAGGCTGATGGAGGTGACCAGCATGGGGGCCCACAGGGTCAGAGCTTTGCAGAAAGCGTGGAAGAAAATCTGCTGTGGAAAACACATGGGACTGCTCAACCATAATCTTCTCGCTCAGCCTCGTGGTTAGTTACACCCCCATGGAGGGTTTATTTTCCTCCCTCACTTGTTTTGTTTAATCCTCTAATGTAAACTGCAAGCATTTGCAATATCCCCACACGTATATTGTCCCTTCTAAAGCCTATTAAGCTGCTGGGTTCAGCAATTGCTTGTAACAGCGGAAGCCATAGGAGAATTTGGGAACTGTAAGAAGTATTTTGATCTGTATTAGGTTCACTGCTCTGGGGCTCTGATTGCTTCCAGCTCCTTAATTTTCTCGGGCAGCAGTTTGGGGATGAATTCCCTGCTTTTTAAATTCATGAAATGTTCTGGATTGGTCTGTTAAGGTTTTCTCTCCCAGCCACGTCAGGTGTTGGAAAACTCATGGCCACAAATGTCGAGGTAAAGCTGCAGGGTGGGAATAGAATCATAGAATCATGGAGTGGTTTGGGTTAGAAGGGACCTTAAAGACCATCCAGTGCCACCCCCTGCCCTGGGCAGGGACACCTCCCACCACAACAGGTTGCCCAAAGCTCCCTCCAACCTGGCCTTGAACCCCTCCAGGGATGGGGCAGCCACAGCTTCTCAGGGCAACCTGGGCCAGGGTCTCACCACTCTCATACCAAAGAAGTTCTTCCCCACATCTCAGCTCCATTTCCCTTTTTCCAGTGTCAAACCCTTCCCCCTC
>VXBW01006737.1:14744-79977 GCA_013400375.1 Thinocorus orbignyianus
CGGGCCGGCAGGATGCGCCAGGCGTAGCCACCGGCCGCAGCGACAGCCGCCGCGCCGGGCAGGATTGGGTCGCGCTCCCCTTCCCTCCCACCTCTCCTTCCCTTCTCCCGGCCACCGCCGCTCCCGGCCCGCTCGGGGCCTGTTCTTCCCAGCGCCCCCGGGCTCCCCGTCCCCGCCGGCCGGGGGAGGCCCGGGGGCAGGGAGGCGGCGGCGGCTCTCCGGTTGAGGTGGGGGAGTCGCCTGAGGTGCCTGAGGTTGTGCGGCCGGCGGGGACTCGCCGGTGCATGGGAGGGGAGTCCCCGCCGCCGCCGTCGGCTGTGAGATGAGCGGAGCGCAGCGCCCTGCCTAGAGCCGCCCCGCGGGAGCCGCCGGCAGCCATGGTGAGTGCGGGCCGGGAGGACTCGGGGGGGCTCCGCTGGGCCCCGGAGGGGCCTGGGGTCAGCCCTGGGCCCGCCAGCCTGCAGGGCCTGCCCCCGGTATGGGGACCGGGTAGCCCGGGGCCTGCTGTCGGGACCCGCCTGGGCCGCGGCCTGCGGGCCCTCGAGGCGGCCTTCACCCCCGGAGGAATTTTAAAGGCCACGAAGGCAGAAATTCTTCGTGGGAGACATTTGTGACAGAGTGTGTTGGGAATCAGAGGTTCTCTCCAGTGCCAGCCATGGAGTTGCTCTGTTCCTCTCTAGTTCGGCCTCAGATAAGCTGCATAAACGACTCAGGTTCCTTTCTGTGAAGAGCCATGTTTAATTCTGCACTAGATACTGGTCTTCAGCTGCCTTCCAGCAGCAGCAATCATAGCTCTGTGTAATCCTGCTGAGATGCAGAGCTGAGATACAGCATGTTTTGATTTGCACAGTCTTTTTATAATTTTTTTCTCTCAATAAGAAGCAAGAGAAGACATCTTTAATCCACACACGGTCAGGCTTGTGGGGTTGGTAGGTGGGAATCTGTCTTTGAGGGATGGTGGTGTTGCTCACTGTCACCATACCAAGCACTGGCAGTAATGTGCTGGGTAACAATTTCTGTTCTTATTTTTCCCTTTGTTCTATTTGCAGGGAGATCTTATATCCCAAAATTTGTTTGGTTTTGTTGCTACCGAGTATGTTGACCTGTTGGACTGTGGAGATTTTGGGAGGGCTGGAGCCCCTCTGCTGTGAGGACAGGTTGAGAGACTTGGGGGGGCGGGGTTCAGCCTGGAGAAGAGAAGGTTCCAGGGACACCTTTGAGCCCCTTCCAGTCCCTCCAGGGCCTCCAGGGAAGCTGGGGGGGGACTTCTGATCAGGGAGGGGAGCCCGAGGATGAATGGGAAGGGTTTGACACTGCAAGAGGTGAGATTGAGATGAGATGTGGGGAAGGACTTCTTTGGTGTGAGGGTGGTGAGACCCTGTCCCAGGTTGCCCAGAGAACCTGTGGCTGCCCCATCCCTGGAGGGGTTCAAGGGCAGGTTGGAGGGGGTTTGGAGCAACCTGGGCTGGTGGGAGGTGTCCTTGCCCAGGGCAGGGGGTGGCACTGGATGGTCTTTAAGGTCCCTTCTAACCCAAACCATTTTGTGATTCTGTGATAAAGGGAAGTGACAAACCTGTACTTTGCAGGTGATCTATAAGGAGAGAGTGTGTTTGGCAGCCTGGGATCTGCTCCTGGAGATCTGCCTCCTGTCCTGTCTTACCCAGTGAGTCCTGCTGGGCAGAGACAGTCGTTAATGATCTGGTAATCAACCATGTTGTAGTTGAAACTGTCTCAGATAATACAGACTCAGGCCTTGGAAGCCTTTTCTTTGAGCAGTTGGCATCTTGGTTCGTAGCTGTGTGTTTCTTCATCTGAGAGCTGCAGTAATCACCTCTGCGCATCGTGCGCTGTGTTCCTGGTACCATCTCCTGCTAGTTTGTTGAAACCATGCTTTTTGTAGCCCATTTAAGTTGAATTTCCATACGCTGTCAGCTGAAGTGGGATATGGTCTCCTCAATACATACAAGTAGCCTCCTGCTGCTGCTGGCTCTGTGTGTGTCAGGGAGGTACCTGTGGGCTTACGGGTGGACTCCTGACTTCTCTGCCACACCTCACAGCTCTCTGAATTTAGCTTCAGCCTGAGCTAGAAGAAAGGGTGATATTCCTGAGGTGACCACCCCTGGTTTTCAAAGATGAATAAATAATGTGGTTGGATTTGGAGAATTTGCTAGATCTATCCTCTATGACAAGCTGTAGCTGTGTGTGTGAGGAAAGTGTACAAAATTTTGTGCTTCAAGGTCTATGCTAATAATTGCAGGTGACAGGAGGACTTCTTAATTCTTTCCTTCCTACAGATGTGAGTTTAGTCTGCTGAGCTACACTTTTTTATTATTTTTTATTACCTTGAACATCCAATACTTGGTTCAGCTACAAGCCAAGTCCTGGCTTTGAAAGTTGAGAAGCAACCGCTGGGCGATACTGCAGAATTTACTGGTGTAACTTGCCATGTGACTGCTGTACAAGATTTTCCTTCTGTTCCCACTTCCTTGGAGCTTACAGATGGGCTTGTTTTCTGCTGCTCGTGTACCCTGCTTTCCGGAAACAGTTGGAAAAGTGTGAAGATGAGATGCTGGAAGGCACACTGGGAACGAATAAAACACAATTCAACTCTGCTGTCAAAAATACAGGCTCGTGGAAGGAGATTTTATTGGGTTGATAGGGAAGAGAGTAGGCAATGGGAGCAGTAATGAGTTAGAGCTTGGTTAACTGGGAAAGAATATTGAGAGTAAATTATGAAGTTGGAGCACCCCATAAAGGCAGGAGGAGAAGCCAGTGCTGGGAAACTGCGTGTGTCGTAGAACAGGTGCCAGTTCACTGGGCTTAGATGCCACTGATGGCTCAGAAACCTTCCACCGCCATTAAAAAGCTTTTTAATTTCACAGGAAGCTTGAATCATTCTTTTGCTTTCTGAGGTATTTGTGAAGAGCAGCCCCACTGTGTCAGGCTTCTGGTTGTCCTGCCACATGCGGTGGTGATGAGATGCTTGTGGCGTCTCAGACGACTAATACACATCGTGTGTCTGCTAAATAGTCCTTGTATAGCATCCAGTTGGTGGCTCTCTGTGGAATATGTGCACGTCATCCTTGATGTCATGATATCTTTGTAGAGGATATAGAATTTTTTAAAATATGGGCTTCTCAAGTGGATTTCTGTGTGGTCAAGTGAACCTCTAAACAGAGAGTAACTGCCTCCAGCTCCAGTGTGTGCTCTTCAAGCTTTTTTCTTCTTTAATAGAGCAGAAAGTATTAACGTGATTTCCTGGTCAACTTCTAGGATCCTTCTAGATGATCTTAGAGAACAGCTTCAAAAAAAACCCAACAACCAGACATTGGTCATGGGACTAGTCCTTGAATGCACTTGTGTTTTGCAACCAAATAAGCTGTGCCTTTGACTCCTCGCTCGTTCTTCCACCTTTTTTCTGCTTCCACTAGCAAAGGTGAACCATCTCTGAAACTGTCAGGGCTCAGTGATGATCTCCTGAGTGCACCAGTCACCTGGCAAGTGTGTTCATAATTCCAGGTGAGGTTAGAAACTGAGTGATTCCCTCCTAGTATTCCTCAGTGATCTGGGATGTGTATCCTGCCAGCGACTTGACAAGCAGCTTAGGGAAAGGGACTTCTTCCAGGAAACGCTGTTGTGTTAGGTATCAGATTTAAAGATGTGGGATGAAGTCAACCCTTCAGTCAGAACTGCAAACAGGCCGGCTTTGGTTACAAAACAGGTCAGGCTTCTTTTGGGCTGTCGCCGGGCCTCATCAGCGCCTGGCAAAGCAGGACATGGACTATAGAAGCAGCAGATCTGAAGGAGCTTCTGTCCCTGTTCTGCAGGAAGCAAATATAGTGTGCAAAAATGGGAGTAGGCAGTGGGAGTGTGTAGCTTGAATCTTTCTAACTTTTCCACAATGACATCCTAGCTTTTATTTTATAGTCCCTATTATCACCTTCCAGGGTTGTTTGGTTTTTTAGCAGTAAGTGCTGGCATTTTCTTAGGTCTAAAGCTTCCTTTGGAGACCTGATGATGATTTAATAAGCCTTCTGCTTGCTAAGGAATGAAGTATGTCTGGATTGTGGCATATCACGGCAGGTAATGCTGGAGAGCCATGGCTTATTCTGGCACCCCTGGTTGCCAAGGAGCTGGCTGCTGAATTGCCCAGATAGCTCCCATTTAGTATGTGTGTCAGCATAGGTGATGCTAGAGCAGGTCTGTGGGCTGTGAACCAGTCCTGTGCTTTTGGAAACCACTCCTGATGTCCTCTGTGCAGGTGGCTGAGGACATCGTTATGGCAGGAGGCAACAAGAGCTCCTTCCTTTGCATAAAACCCTCTGGCTGTCCCGTTACTCCAGAGATCCTCAAATTGGGCTGCCACCATCAAGTCGTGAAGCTATGGGTGTGCTATAGGGATGTCTTGCCACGATGAGAGATGGAAAAGAAGCCGATAAAGCTGAGCGTGGTGCTGCAGGCAGGAAGCACTCAGGCATGTCAGGGTGGCTTCTGCTGGTCAGGGAGCTTTCTGAGACCAAGAGGAGCTGGAGCGTGTAATCTCCTCCCCCAGACAGCAGCAAAACTAGACTGCTGTGGTGGAACCCAAGCTTCTCTCAGCTTTCTCTGTATCCCCTGAAAGTACACAGCTTAAAAACAAAAGTGAACCCTTTTCCAAACCATTCTGACTCACTCTACTGAGCAGAGAAACAAGAGAATAGGAACTTTGAAGTTCTAAGCCTTGGCTCCAGCATCTGGCTTCCTTTTTTGGCCTTCAAGTCATGTAACTTTCTGTGCCCCTTTATTATCCCCACATTATTAAATCATAGAAAGGAGCTGAGATTTCATGCCGGTGAGCTGTTCCACGTATTTACTGGTTGTGCAGCAGAGCCTGTGTGGATGCAGAGGGCAAAATGGTGTGGCTCTGTCTGCTGTGACACCCTCAGCAGTGCCTGCGGTGGCCCTCAACCTCCATGTGCCTTTCGGTAGTGTTAGGAGAAGAGGGAATCAGAACTGAGTTTGTAGCCGGAAAGCCCAGCTGTTAAGGATGCTTCTCCGAGAATGAAAGGTTTTTCTCTGAAGGAAATAGCTGATTTAGCAGGATTATTTATATATTTATACACAATACCTTTCAGGATCTGTAATAATTACAATATACACATCGTATTCCAAAGACCTGGGTAGGTAAATGTAGGCTGCACTGTCTACAGTCAGAATAAAAAGTATTAAGGCAAAATTGTTGACCCTTGAAGTCCACTAAATGCTTGAAAAGCCTCTTCCTGCTGGATGATGATCGTGGCAATCCCCTGACAGGCAAATGCTGGTTTGTCACGATTGCTTTAGTAGAAAAGCATTAAAACCTGGCACATGCTACTAAGCTCATGGGGTTTCCTTGGTATTTGGATCCCTAAAAGCTCTGAGGAACTGATGATGACTTTGTTTATTTTAATGCATGTTATTAGCTGTTGCCATTTAGATCAGTTGGAATGAGCTGCTATTACTGTTATCATATTTCTTACTGGGTATTAGCATATGCAAAAGAGCGAAAAAATGTAATTTTTGCATGTATAGGCTGATACCTGTCTGGTAGAATGATGTGACCTAAAATCCTTCCAAATCATTATCCTTCATCAGCCAGCAGATATTTCCTGTTGATGATGATATTTGTATTTGGGTCACTGCTGCCTTGTTCTTCTCTGCATCCCAGCTGTTAACACGGCAACATTCTACCTTTGGAGACAAAATTAAGGTGTGTGCCAGCTTTGCTTTGTCGAAAGAAAATTCTGGTTGTAGAGATAAAGTGTGTGGTGTGTGCCTGCCTTCTCCTGAAGGTCCCTGAGGTTTATTTCCATGGAGCTGGTCCTTTGGAGTATAGGGAAGGATGCAGTGTCTCTGAGCCCAGGCTCGGGAGCACCCACACTTTATGAAGGATGTTTCTCTGTGAAATGACGTTTTTCCACTCTTACTTCCTCCCCACTCACCCATGTTTTATTCATTTCTTTAACCACATTTCCATTTTCTGTTTCCAATCAGGATAGGAAGCTTTCCCTCCACCTGAAGTGGTTTTGGCCTCTTTTATCAACATCACAAATGCCTTCATTTTATTTCCCTCCCTGTTCTTCCCTGATCCCTCTCTCCTGTGGGGCTTATGCCCAGAATTACATTTGTTTCACCATTTCCCTGCAATTTGTATTCGTGCTCCAGATTAGCTTTTATTTTGTTACAGCATCTCCAGGCTTGTGGCTGGGTCTGCAATCAGCGGGTATTTTTAGCAGCTTGATTTAATGTTTTATTACGGCTTTAATTGCTACATGAATTTCGTGCTCAGGGGGAGCGCCGTGATTCCTTTTTGTCCCCTCTTTTGCGAAAGGCGCGCGCTCATCTGTTTTGTGTAGTGGCTTGTCAGGAGGCCAAAATCGGGGCTGAGTGCAGGGGATGCAGGCTTCTAGAGGAAGGACTAGGGGTTTGTTGTTTTCTTTTTCTCCTTCTTACAAGAGATAATTTCGTCTGAAAACCCTGTGTTGTGCTTGGTTGATTCTCTCCTGCTTTGGCGGGTAAAAACAGAAAAGGTTTCTTCTGCTGGTGTTGCGACGCAGTCTTTTTTCCTTGAGATTGAGAGCAGCTTCTTCTACTGAAGTTGGTCCAAATTATTTTTTTTTCCTGGGTGTTGGAAGAACAGTGTGTTTAAAATCAAGGTCTGGAAGGGATACAGGCGAGAGAGTGCTTGGATTTGTCATTCTCCTCCCAAACCATGCCCAGTTCCGTTGCCTGTGGAGTGAAGATTGAATTTCCTACGATTCCTTGGCTTTCTTTTTGCAGGCATGGGGCAGGGAGTGGAAGAGAAGGACGGTGCAATCCAGAGTTTATAATCTCTGTTGTGTGAGGTTGGTGCTCCCCAGCAAGGCTGTTCCTCCTCCCGTCCTTGTCCAAGGACTCCACCAGCCACCCGGGAGACCCAGAGAAGTTTGTGGTGGGGGAAAGGTGGAGGAGAAGGCAAAGTTTCAGCTGCTTTTTCTTGTTTCCTGTTGGCGTTTGAGGAAAGTTGGGCCGGGTGATGTTGACCAAAGTCAAGTTGTATTTGGGCCTGTGGTCCTGGGGAGGAGGAGAGCCCTGTGATCCCCCGCCAGGGGCTGCAGACAACTGTTGTCCCAGTGCTGCAGGAAATTGAGGGGCAGAAGCAGCAGAAACCTGTTGTGAAACACCCTGAAGTGCAGAAACATTGCAGATATCGACATCTTGTTTTTCTTCAAGTGGACTAGATGTTCTTCCTGCGTGTCCTTTGGAAACATTTAGAATTAAAAAGCATCTTGCAGTTATTCCCATGGTAAGTGCTGTCTGTGATAGTTATGTACTCATAAATGCCCGACTCAAATTTTAACGCTCTTGCCAGGAATTAAACTTGCAATACTGTTGGGTTTTTTTGCTTCTCTTTGACAGAGGTTGAAGGTCTTGTGAAATACCATATTTTCATGTAGTGTAATTGTACCTCCTTGGAAATAGGGCCTGGCTGGTGTGTAATCCTTCTCCCAAGTTTGCCATAAGCCTTGCACTGGTGCTGCTTTGCTTTGAGTTTTACCCCTAAGGTGAAGGGTGTAATCCTGCCAGGAGAGGATGTGGGAGAACTACCTGGAAAACGAGCTGCTGGGATGTGTCAGTGCAGGGAAAAATCTCAGTGGGGATTTGCCTTTCTGGAGCTGGAGCTGCATCCGTATAGAGGTGCCACTTTAAGAAATGTGCTGAATAATTGTTTTCTCCTTACATTCACTTTCTTTTTTGGTTGTCCTACTGCTTTCCATTTCCAGCTCTGCAGATGCATGTATTTTCAGGGACTCCTTAAGTTAGGATTGCAAACAATGGCAATTTGGAGCATTTCTCTGGGTATTGTTGCAAGTTGTCTGTGGATTCAGATAAATAAGGGTTTACGGTTTTGCAGAATGGAGTATTTGAGACATGTTTTTAAAAGTCTGTTAATGCATCTTGGAGGCTGAGTGCTCATACATGAGTGTGCCAGGCTTGCAACTCTTATGGTTTATGCATCTTTTTTTCCAGTCTCCTCTCTGGTCCATGGAATTGCCACCTTTGAACAAGTGGCAAGGAACAAGCTTTTTGGAATTAAGTGTCAAGTACCCACTTGTAAGAGCAAGAATAGTGTTCTTTGTAGGAAGACTTAGTTAAAACTTCCAGATGTGTGATTTTTATTATTTTTTAAAAAAACCCACTTGACTTCAATTAAAAAGGACGTACTTTATGCCTTTCATAAGTTCATTTTCCTTGTTGCTGCTGATTTATTGATTGTTTTAGACCATTTGAGTAAGGAAATAAAAAGGTGATAAGAAAAGCGCTTGTGTTTATAAATTTTTATAAGGAGTATTTTTTATTCCCTCCACAACTACCTTCCCCCCTCCAACTCGAACATACTTGTGTGTCAAATAGTACGCCCTTGGGATCTTTTTTCCACCTGTCTTCTCAAAACTCAGTTTATTTCAGCTAAAATGTCAGGGGAAATCTTATCTCAGCATGATTAAATTTGTGTGTGTTTGGGCAGCCCCGTGGTCCTGTTTGTGCAAGCCTAGATTTGCTTATGCAAAGGAAAGGGAAGTGATTTGTGTTCTGTGACCCAGGTCCCAGAGCTCGTGCCCGAGCATCGCCTTGCAAGAAAGAATGGGATCTCCTCCCAGGGTGTCGTGGGCTCCTTGGAAATAGGGCACATCCCAGGAAACTCAGCAAAGAGCGAGGGTGAGGTAAAACGATGGACCCAAACACTGCGATGGGAGAACTGTTCCCTTTAGAGATGGGTTTATGGGCTTCTCTGGAAGAGATTAATCTATTTCTGTGCTTTGGGAGAGAACCAGAGTCACCATGCAGTATTTTAGCGGCTGCAAAGTGGTACGTGCCCAGCTGACCACTCTTGGCCAGTGACCAGTGTGGTGTTCGCCTGAAGAGCGTACTGTGACTTTATGGACTCATAGAATGGTTTGGGTTGGGAGGGACCTGAAACCCATCCAGGGACACCCCCTGCCCTGGGCAGCGACACCTCCCACCACAACACATTGCTCCAAGCCTCCTCCAACCTGGCCTTGAACCCCTCCAGGGATGGGGCAGCAACAGCTTCCCAGGGCAGCCTGGGCCAGGGTCTCACCATCCTCACACCAAATATCTTCTTCCCCACACCTCTTTCAGTGTCAAACCCTTCCCCCTTGTCCTGTAGCTCCCCTCCCTGATCAAGAGTCCCTTTCCAGCTTTCCTGGAGGGACTGGAAGGGGCTTTAAGATCTCCCCGGAGCCTTCTCTTCTCCAGGCTGAATGCTGCCCCCCCCCCCCAACTCTCCCAGCCTGTCCTCTACAGCAGAGGGGCTCCAGCTCTCCCAGCATCTTTGTGGCCTCCTCTGGCCCCACTCCAACAGCTTTGTGTCCTTCTGCTGTTGGCCGTATGGCTTGTGTTTTCTGATAACGCCCAAACTGAAAATTTGTTGTCTATGGTGGCTTAAGAAGTGGTGGGCAGCACCTGTGACCTGTCTGAACTGAGCATCTACTGAGGAAAGTCTAGTGACTGTAGCTGGATTATCAAATTTAAGTCGTAGGTCCAAAAAGCAACTCTAGTGCCACCTGTACCAAACCCCGCCCCAAGACCCCTGTGCTTTGGTGATGCAGCACTGTGTGATGCAGGATATCGATCTCCAGTCATCTGCTTTGGATGCTCCTGCACTGCTCATCTCTGTATTGTTATTTTAGCAACCACTTGTTTGGGGAAATCGTGCGTTGCTAAGTCTTTTCCAGCAGTGAAACCGCAGTAAATCAATCGGCACGTGATCTGCCCGCCTTCCCTTCCTCCTCATCCTCAGCAAGAGCGTGGCTTGTAACAGCGCTGGGGCCATGTCTTCCTTTGCTTATGCTGGCTTTTGAAGAGAATTTCCAGGTGTTGAATTTTAATGCTCTGTGTTTCCATGTGATGAGCATCTTTTGTAAACAGTGAAGCAAATGCTTGGTGGACAACATGCTGGCTGCTGAACTCGATGTCGATTAAGAGTTATCAGTTTAGAAAGAAACAACCTGGTCAGACACTTGAGCCCATTAGTCGAAGTTCTGCTTTAAAACCTGAAACCTGTACAAGAAGATTTAAGAAATAAGATCCCGTAGGTAATCAAAAAGGTGCCTGGTTACTTGTGTAGTGGGCAGTGGTTACAGGTAAGATGATCTCTTTATCCTGTTTGAGAAATCACATCCATCGCTGCTGGCTCTCTCCGTAACCTGTTCCACGCAGCAGTGTCCGGTCTGCAGTCATTTTGGGTTTAAATGTTGAGGGTTAAATAAATTATGTTGATTACTGAAGGGCAGTGTGGGGTGATGGTTTGTACAGGCAGGAGGAGCTTGCAGAGCTCTGGTGCTGGACATCAGCTTCATCACAGCAGGGAAGTGGGAAGAAGCACAGTGCCTTTATTCCTCCTCCTCCACTGCCTTGAGGTAGAATGGGAGTTCATGACTTTTTATCGTAGATTCTTTTCCTTAACTTGTGGCAAAATCTACATCTGCTGCCAAAGCTGTGGCCCTTGAAATGAAGGGAGGTTGTCTCCTCTGCAGCTAGGAGACCTCCTGAAACAGCCTCAGCAGCCTGAACTGTTCTCAAAAGCGCAGAGCGAAGCTGGGACTGGTTTCGGTTCATGAAACCACAAAAACATCTCTGAAATGCAATGAGGAAACGGAGAATGAAGACCGAGCCATGGCTTGATACCATCAGTGGTGTGCTGCCGGGGAGCACGTATGTCGTGGGCACTCTGCGTGATTTATTATAATGCTAAGGAGGCCCTGGGAATAAGCATGAAAACACAGATTTATAAAATCATTAGTTGGAAGTGATTAGATGGATGAAGTGGATAAAACACAGCCTTTGAGGTGCACGGCTCTGTCTCCAGTAGGGTGCGTTCATCTTCCCCAGAGGATGTGTTGGGTGTCATGCAGCTTTTTTTTTTTTTCCCCCCCTAAAAAAAAACACTTCGTAATTCTGCTTTTATTGCTAAAAATAATATTGCACTTCTTTCATGAACTTCACTGCCTGGAGTGACCCAGGGATGTTGCAGGGGTTCACTGGAGTGATGGTAATATCTGTGCTTTGCAAAAGGAAGGCTTTTGTGACTCACACAAAGACTTGAAGTGATCCACAGTCCTTCTGAGAGTATAATTACTAATTTACATATTTGTTATCATGTATTATTAGGGCTTGGGCGGGGAGGTGCTTCTGAAAGACACCCTGGTAATTCTTAAATGAGTAAATTACTACCTTAGTGCGTACGCGTGTGAGGTATGTGTATTATTAAATTAGTCTTGACTGAGTTTTAAAATTATCTACATTCGTTAAAAACAAGCAAACAAACAAACAAAACAAAACAAACAAACAAAAAAAAACACAAAAAAAACCCAAAGCAACCCTATTAGAAGAAAATAGGATTCCTGCTGTAAACGCTTCCCAGCAGGGGGTTGTCCCTGCAGTTGCTCTTCTCTGGAAAGAGTTGCCCATTCCAAGCACAAGCTGGTAGATGTCACCCATACTCATTTGAGCAGAGCAGCATAAAACATGGTAAGATCCAAACCCTTGATAAGCAGAGGAATCTGGATTGTGTTGGGCTGGTGGTAGGAGATGTGGTGGGTAGGAAGGGGATGGAGAAACAGGCTCTGAAAAGTAAGGAAGGCAGAGTTGTGCTAGAAAAATATCTCCATTTGCTGTCACGATGTGGTGTGGGGAGGTTTTATGGGCTGGTAGGTAGGTGTTGGAGACAGTGTGAAAAGTGCTTCGGCAGTGCAGGTAGGTATTGAAGGGAGGAATGGAACAAGAGTGGGCGTCTGAATTCAAACCCATGGTGGGGTGCGGAAGGGTGGTGAGTAACAGCTCCCAGAGAGGATCCCATCCTTATTGAAAGAACAGCGACATCGCAGTGGGGTTCAGTGGCACCAGGGCTTTTTTTACCTACTGAAGGGAAGGAGGTTAAAGGTTCAGCTTGTGTGGGTAAAATCCATCCTTCTGCATCAGAGGAAGATGTTCCGATGCTGCCTGAAGGATGCTCAAAGTCACCTTTGTAACATTGAAGCTGCAATTAACATCTTACTGGGGGTGGGGGGGGAACCAAAAAAACCAACACAACCCCCAAAAAAAGCTTTGTAGAGGGGTTACCTTAGTTTTGTCTTGGATTGATACCCATTTCCAAACACAGGAAAGTAACCTTCCTCTTCGGTCCTCATCAGCCCCAGCTGCCGCATTTAGAGCATCATTGGCATGATCGATACCCTGACGAGCTGTTAATAGCAAACGTTAAAAGGTTGTGTTTTGATGGCAAAGCATTAGAGAAAAGCTTTCCCCCAGAAAGAAACAATCGCCTCAGAGAACGTAAAACAAAGTAAGAAGATAGGAAGTGAACTCTTAAATGAAAGCGATTCTGGAGAAAATGGAAATAGCTTTATAAAGCACTTTCATATCTTCCAGAATGACCGGGTGTTTTTAGTAAGGGAGGGCTGGGGTGTGTATCTTTGGTTATATGCGTCTTGTAGCTTCTGTTAAAGTAAATGTGCGATGTCTAAATTGCAACCCAAAAATGATTCCTCTGTTCTTCACCAGAGCTGGGTGAGTAACTCGTCCTACCTGAATGCTTTAGTCGTAGGCTACAGGCTAAACCTGCCTTGTCAACGGAGTCCTGGCAGAAGCAGCAAAGCACAGAGATTTTGCTTCTCTAGAGCATTATCCAGGTGCAAGAAACGGGAGTTTGAACAGCCTGAAGTGCGGTGGCTGGCAGCTGTTAATTATTCCCCCCTCCCCTTAATCAACAAAAATCAACCTCATACATCTTAAAATAGAATTGAGCAGTGGCCCAGAAATCAGCTGGTTACATCCAGGTTCTGTAGATCCTTCTTTTGCTACTCAAGTGGATGGAGAATGTGTTTGAATGAGCAGATCTTGCCATTCCTGTCAAAATAGGAAACTGTAGCTCTCAGCTGTCAGTCTCTTGTTTTTCTGGTTGTATGAGAAGGGTATTAGAGGTTGGAGTCCAGAGATAAATGGTATGAGTAAGTGGCCACGCACCTCTCCTTTGATAACTGCTAATGAAACACCTTTAGCAAACGTAATGAGGCAAAAATGGGGATGGTAAGGACATAGATTGACGGTGGCTCCCTCCCACCCTGACCCCCTGAGTCATGCTCAGATCAGACGTGGCAGTTCCAGGAGCAGCAGACTTGGGCCAGACTCAAGATCCTACGTTGTGGACCCAACGTAGCGCAGCAGCAGGTACCAGCACCAGTTTTGGGGACAGTCAGCTATGACACATCCTTCTGAGATGCTACATTGGAAATAATTTCTGGGTCAAAGTATGGATGTCCTCCTGGAACATGGAATCTGTCACTGCAGTAGAATTTAGACCCATTTCCTTACTTTCATGGATTGCTGACTTGTTGACCTCACTAAGCCGTGACTGAGAACAGCATCTTTGGTTGGAGGATCTACTGAACCTGGCAGCTCAGATCCTCCCTGCAACTCTGAGCTCAACCAAATTGTTAGGGCAATGGGGAGCAGTGGAGCTGGTGTGGATGGTGACATGTCAAACCCAACCTTCGTTGCTTTTAGTGAATTGCAAAGATTTTCATGGTTTTCACACTCTGCAAATGGGATTCATAGAATTGAGTGGGTTTTTTTTTTCTCAAATAGTTGGCAGAAGGGAGCAAACAGCAAAACACTTTTCCAGGGGTTTAATCCAGCCCTGAGTACCCTGGGAGATGAGAAGGGTTGGATTTTACAACATGTGAAAGTGAGTGGGAAGTTATTTCTATTTTAATAGCTGAATATTTAGTAGTGCCTCATGGAGGTGAGGCAAACTGCCGGCCCCTTAGCCAGAAATCATGTAGTAAATTCTCCTAATGGTGGCCCAAACTGTGTGACTTTCCTTGAAAATAAATTTATGTAGGACCCAGATGGCTGAACTTCAGACCAGGCAGAAGCTGAAGGTGGAGCTGCTAGTTCTCACTGCCTGGGGAGTGGTTGATCTTCTGGAGATGTTGCTGCTTAGCATTGGGGTTCATTGACGTTTCCCTTCCCAGACCCTGGTGATACTTTCCTGTTCTTTTCTTCAGTGCGGAGCAAACACCACACCTCAGAATAAAGCAAACTGCATATTAACCTGAGCGATAATACTGAGGTGCAGCTGGAAATAGTAAATAGTACAGACAGATCCTACAAACAGCTCTACTTTTATTATGGCCTCACTTAGAAATTCTGCATTCTGGGGTATTTGGGTACAGATACAGTAAATTTCCTCTGTGGCTCTCCAGCAGCGTGTGTCCTCCTTATCTCAATGACCTACTTTATCACAGCCTTTGCTTGAAAGGGGGGTGATTACCTCATACTCCAGGACCGCTTGACTTGAGGAATGCCCAAAAGGCATTAGGAAATGCAGAACTCTCCCTTATCAGGGTGTACTTGGTGTGGCTATCAGATAACACCCAGGGGAATCACAGCATCCTCGGGGTTGGAAGGGATCTCTGGAGATCATCTAATGACCTGCCAGAGCAGGGTCACCCAGAGCACCTTTGACAGGAACATGTCCAGGCAGGTTTGGAATGTCTCCAGGAAAAGAGACTCCACCACCTCTGGGCAGCCTCTTCCAGGGCTCTTCCACCCTCAAAGAAGTTGTTCCTCATGTTAGAAGGGAATTTCCTGTGTTCTAGTTTGTGCCAGTTACCCCTTGTCCCATCCTCAGGCACCACTGAGAAGAGTCTGGCCCCATCCTCTTGCCCACCCATCCTTTAGATTCTGCTCAGCATCAATGAGATCCTCTCAGTCTACTCATCTCCAGCTGAATAGCCCTGAGGCGCTCAGCCTTTTCTCATCAGAGAGATCCTCTAGTTCCCTGATTATCTTCATAGCTTCCACTGGACTCTCTAGTAGTTCCCTGTCCTTCTGGAACTGAAGGGCCCAGAACAGGACCCAGTGCTCCAGCTGGAGCCTCCTCAGGGCAGAACAGAGGAAGATGGACCTGGAAGGCTCTCCTGTTTGCAGAGCCTGGCCTGGCCTGGGTTTTGGTTACTACAGACAATTTGTGCTGCTCTACCTTCCTTTGGCCAAACTTCTGAAACTGCCGGGAGAAGAAAACAATCTTGGAGGTCAGGCTGTTTCTTTCTGCCTGGGTTGACCTTGGATTCTGGCCAGCCTGGGCTTTTTTTACATGAAACGCTTGCATTGAGCTCTCTTTTCTTTTTCACTTCTGATACACTGAACATTGTGATAGTGGTGTTTGGATAGAAAAGATGAAGGATGTTCCTAGGAGTAGGCTCTCTCATCGTCCAAAGCTCAGGGCCGAGGCAGTTTGAAGTAAGTGGAGGACACGTCAGAATCCTTGAGGTTTATTAAAACTCTGCAGTTTGTTTCCAAAAGTAGGAAATAAATCTTTAGTCTTGGAAAAAATTGACTTAACTACTCTGATTGAACTATACGAAAATGCCTGAGCCCTGTTATTCCTGTGTGACGAGCTGACGCTTCTCTCTGAATTGAGATGATCTTGTCTTTGCCGGTGGAGGGATGGAGTGAGACAGCAGTGCTTCTTCGCGAGGAGTTTGCATCGAGTCAATCTGCCCAATGTTGTGAAACTCCTCTTTGGGAGGAGTTGGCCTCAGAAACTGCTGGTGAGACTCCAGCAGAAAAGGGAACTGCAAGGATTTATGAAAATGTTGGATCTGTCTTTCTGGATTTAGTTGGGAGCAAGGCGGTTCCGGAGGAACATACAACATTGTGCAATGTCCCAAAAAGAAATGTTAAAAATGGCAGTGAGGCTGTGTCCTGATGTCATGAAGGACTCCACTTACTCAAATGTGATGGTGTTTTAGCTTTTTTTTTCCTTTAGTGAGGCTCTTATCCGCAGTGTTGCTCTTATCTGGGAGATGGAGGACCTGGCTGTTGGGTGGCTGAAAGAGAGGTTTGCAGTAGGATTGTTTGCAGGGACCGTGTATAAATGGATTAAAGGAGTGATAACGGGTACTTGATCTTGCTTAAGCTGGCAAAGTGGCTTTGATTTGATTGTAGGTTATTTTAAGCCAATTTCCTGCTAATAATGCATCTTGCTAAAATAGTCCTTGCTTTTTAGAGCAGGTCTTGAAAAATTAAAAACTGGGTAGAAGGGAGAGGAAAGGTAAGATGGAAATCGGTGTTCCTTTGCTAAGGAACTGAAAACACATGGTGTCCTATGGAGCATCCACTTCCAGTTGCTGGAAGGGCAGAGCTGAATGTGTCCTCCCACCCTCTTGGGTGGAGTTGTTAGCTCTCTTGGGGGTTGCTCCAAGCCCAGGCTGTTTGAGAAGGATCTCCTGCCGCATGGTCCTTGGGGAACCTGCTCCAAAGGGAAATGGGAACAAGCAGAAGCCCGTGGTGTTTTTGCAAGTTGTCTCCTTGGATCATCTCTGTGCAGGGGACTGCCAGTCCTGGGGTTTGTTTCTGGATTTATTTTTTGGAGGCAGAACTTCCAGTTTTCTTTAATGGCTTTTTTTTGTTTCTGGACAGGGGAAGGTCGGTGCTTGAATCTTGATGCATTTATTATTGATAACGTGCGTTGAAAACATTAGAGGAGGGGACTAATGGTGTGGTGGGTACCATAGTAGTAGTTCTCTATGGCGATCCAGTATCAGGCTCAGACGGTAAGGGGAGTGCAGGGCAGCGGAGAGGCTGAGCCTGGTGGTGAGCCTTTACTAGAATAAAATCACTCCAGTTCCAGAGATCTGCAGAACTATAGTGACCTTACAACAGCTGTGTGCTAATTCTGAGCATTCTTTTCTAGGGTTTATAAATGCTGAGCCGTACAACTGACAAATTCCAGTAGTAAAAGCTACATTTGGGGGTGAAGGGGAATGTTGTTCTTGATTCAGATCGCTGAATAGTTGTATATTGCTTTTCAAAGTGCTGGAAATTCCTTGATCTTTCAAGCTGCTACTTCCTGAGCATCTGTGATGTTGCGGGTGGGTGATGTGGCATGGTGTGGCACCGAGGCCAAGATAAGAATAGGTGTCAGGAGTCACCTCAAAGATTTGTTTTATCCAAAAATTTATTATCTCTGAACATCTGAAAGCATCTTCATGTGAACTTGCTGTCTATGTGAGAATTATTTGACAATTTAAAATTACTAAGTGCCACCAAAAAAAAGAAAAGAGGAAGCTTCTCATAAGTTCCTGGAGGGGTTCAAGGGCAGGTTGGATGGGGCATTGAGCAAGCTGGTCTGGTGGGAGGTGTCCCTGCCCAGGGCAAGGGGTGGCACTGGATGGGCTTTAAGGTTCCTTCTGACCCAAACCACTCCATGATTCTATACTGGTTTCGTTATTTAACGCAGCAGAGCGAATGGTTCTCAGTGCCCAAAGCTTTCACTTGCAATGAACAAACCTTGTGGCTACTTGACCCTGGTGAGCAGACTGGAATTTAAATTCCAGGCTGTTTTGCCATCCACCTGGTCTTGGAGCTCTTGTTGGGTTTTAGCTGCATCTGCGCCATGGGCTACATCAACCTCCTGAGCGCAAATCAGAGTGGAAGTTAGTTTTAACTCTTCCCTTCCAATGTCGTTCCCAGGCATCTGAAGAGGCCTCGCTACGGGCTTTGGAGAGTCTGATGACAGAGTTTTTCCACAATTGCACAACCAACGAACGGAAACGTGAGATAGGTGAGTTCATGCTGCATTTGGAGGGTGGTCCCCTTTGCTTTCTGCTGCCTGTAGGCCTCAGCAGAGGTGACTTGCGTATGTCAAACAAATACAGTCAATGAAAGTACTCCACCTGATACTAAACTGGCATCTCAGCTTCTCTTGCTTGTGGCAGGTACCAGAGATAGTTAATATTCTGATAACTGTCTATGGCTGTGAGCACACATTTTTTATCAAGGTTAGTAAATTGGTGGAGGTAGGAGAAGGACATGACTTTATTTTTTTTTCCTGCCTGTTCATTGATGAACCGTGCATCCTGGAATCATAGAATCATGGAATTGCCTAGGTTGGAAAACCTCTAACTTCTGCCTAGAGACGGAGCATGGACTTGAGATTATTCCAGCATTGAGAAGGGAAAGCAAGAAACTTTCCTAGTTCATGTGAAATGGCAAGTGGGAATGAACGCGTTTCATTTTGGTTGGTTTCATTAAATGTGCTCTTCTGAAAGCCAGTGGAGATCTTACAGGTGCTCGAGATTGGCTTCTTGCACCCATGCTTAATGGCTATAAATAGACTGTTTACTTTTATTCTCCACCTTCTGTCATCTCTGTAACTTCAGTGACAAAAGTAATCAGCATGAAAGACTTCTCCCACAATCTGGTAAAATAAGGAATAAGCAGCTAGGCAAGTTTGGTGTGGGTTTCTTTTTCCCTGTTGTTGAGATCTCCTATTGTGGAAAAGGTAAAAAGCTTCAGCGTCCCCTGTTTTTCTACTTAAGTTGCGGGGAAAAAAGCCAATTGATGAAGATTTAAATCTGGTTATCCTGTGAAAGAGCCCCTGCAGCTTTTCCTTTTGACACGTTTGGGGCCACATTTGGTATGTGGTCAGTTGATGTGAGGTGACCAAACCCCGAGTATTCAGGGAGGTTTTTGACATACTGACCTACAACAAGGGTGTTTCATAATGCTGTGTGTGATGTGAAGTGCCCCCAGTCTTTCACAGTGACCTGCTATCCCAACATTTGGCTTTTATAAATAAAATAGCAATGCTTGCAGTATTCAGCTATTAGTCTGGTATAGTATTTATGTCAAAACTGCATTCTAAACCCACATACCTATTTTGTTTTCATTAAAGCCTGTTGTTAGATTGCTTTTATTGTGTTGGACTGTGATTTTATTTTATTTTATTTATTTCTCCCTCCTCCAGGTTGTTTTAGTCATTCCCTGCCTGTGGGGTTTCTTCCATGCTCTGTGCTATTGTGCTATCAGTGTACAGATATTTTTTTACAGCTCCAGAATTCAAACATATATTTTTTAATACTTTATGGGTTTGTTTTTGTTTTTGTTTTTTTCAGAGGAGCTTTTAAATAACTTTGCCCAGCAGATAGGAGCCTGGAGATTCTGCCTCTATTTCCTATCAAGTACCAGAAACGACTATGTAATGATGTACAGTTTGACAGTGTTTGAGGTAAGACGTGCCCTGTTCCCTGCTCAGTGCATTTTCTGTCCAGTACAGTTTTATATGGCCATCGATTTTATTTGAAAATGTTTGTCTCAAACAGCAGTCCCAGTAAGTACGGTGATAAAGGAGGCTTTTATTGCTCTCCTAGAGAGGTTGCTTAATGGCAGACTGAGAGTTTGTACACAAATTGAAGAATAAATTTCCTGGCATTTCTAAGTACAAATTGCCTACAGTTTCAGAGGCTGCTTTGAGTTTTCTGCCCAATGCTTTTAAGAGAGTTATTGCTTTTGTACTTTTTTTTTTTTTAATTATGGTCAGAAATACGTGCATGACTACCTTGACGCTAGCTCCTGCAAACTTCAGTGCTAGGAGGGAAGACAAAGTTGCTTTTCTTTTTCTGACAATCTCGTAGTTGTGGTTGATGCTCTTGAACTACATCCCACAAGCTTATGCACTGGTTGTAGAGTTAAGGTCTCTCTTAGAAGACCACATCACACTCTTTACCTATTTATAAAAGAACAAAGTTATGGTTGAAAACCTAAATACTGATTTCCATATCTACTGGAAGAAACAAAAGTGTTGTGTGAACAGCTCTGTTCTATCAACTGGTTTCTCAGTGACCAGGGCAGCATCTCACCCTAATGATGTCCTGAGGTTGAGTCCATGTCACACCTCGCCCTGGTCCTTGGTGGCCTCTACAGTGTGTTCCTGTCTGAGCTGTGTTCCTAAACTGAAGGGGTTTATATCCTTCCTAGTACACCACTTTAGATGGAGCAAACAAGTCTATTCTTAAAAGATGTGTTATTTTGCCAAATTATCCGTGTTATTGTTGACTTGTTCATTTTATTTGTCTGAGCTTGCACAGGGAGTCTGGGCTCGTTGTGGTTTGCCACCTTCTTGAAAAGGGCTAATCATGAGAGTTGTTCCCTGCTCCAGGGATGGATGTCACACAACAGCAGCCTGCCATAGTGAAACTGATTTTCATGGAAATGAAAACACATTTGATTCCTGAGCCTCTGCTTCTCTGGAGGAGGTGGTGGTTGGGGGAAGGTAGTACTACAAAAATAATCATGCCCAGAACTAAGCGGAACAAAGAAACCACTGTCCGAGTGTAGAGTGAGGGACGTGAGTCCACAACTCGGCCAAAGAGATTGGGCTCTCCACTGAGGAGTTAGAATTTCCAAAGTTAACTGCTTTGGTACTGTGCATTTGGCTGTTCCTCCTCGTCTGCCCTGGTCTGCACCTTCATCATCCTTCAGCTCTATATAGCTGGAGAGTGTATAAATGCAAGGATTGTTCCCAGAACTTCCTGAGAATGGTGTATTTTCTAGAATGTCTAGGAAGTTAAACGTGGGTCTGGAATAAAAATCCTCACGGTCCCCTTCTGCGTGAACCGTTTTCACTTCTTGCTTTTGGAGAAGAGAACATCTTTCCCTGAAACATTTCATGGCTGAAGAAAGCTGCCACTTTTAGCTGAAACAAGTAGGACAAAACTGAGTGAGCATTAAAGCATGAATATTAAAGCTAAAGCATCTTCCAGTTTTATTGGGGCTTCTAAAACTCTCGTTCTCAAGAAACTCTCATTTGGTTGGGTCATCGTTGCTTTTAAGCAATTCTTCTGGATCTTCTCTGCGATAGAACCTGAAAAGCAACCTCTTTGAGGCACTTAATGTATATTTATACCTGTGTACCTCTACCCTGTGAGCTGGATCCTCTGTACAGTATGTCCAAACGGTGAATTGGACCTGTTTTGACTATAAATAATCTTCCGTTTTCTGCAACAAACCACTTTGCAGCATCTCCTGCTTTTGGGCTCTCTGAGCTGTGTGCCTGCGGATGGGTAGAGGGGGTGAGTTATCAGAGGAGGCTCAGCTCCTAATGTTCCACAGCCCCTAAATGGGATTGTAGCAGAGCAGGAAAGCAATTTGCGACTCTGCCTTCTTATGGATTTTGTCCGGTTTGAAGTGGACTAAAAGCTTTCTGGTAAAGTGATGTGCCCTCTCACTGTGAGACAGTCACTCTGATGACCTTCCAGCTTCGCTTCAGGAGACACAGGTGGCACCAGAGTCATCTAGAGTTGAATTGCTTCCCCTTTTTTGTTTTCTTCTGCTTCATACAAGGCTATGCTTCTTCTTTTAAAGGGGAAAGTCGAAATGGCCAGGGATAAAGGGTAGTAGAAATATTCTATGTGTGCCAACTAGTCCTGCTTGACCCAAAACCAGTTAATAAAACCCCAGACCAGTCAGGTGCTGGTGGCTGTCACTTAGCAGTTAATAGAGATCCTGGTGTATTCAAAGAGGTCTTGGTAGCAAATTCTGGGGCATCAAAACCAATTGTTTGTGAAAGTCTGGTCATGGGGGTCTTCTACAAATCGGCTGTTGTGGTGGGGGTGGGTTTGGGAGTTTTTGTTAGAGCTTGTCCTGACACAGTGTGTGTCTGTAAGAGACACACTCAGGGTTTTGTTCAGCAGATTGAGCCATCGCTGTCTTCGGTTGCCCCATTAGGTACCAGAGCTTGTTCCAAGTTAGCTCCTCCTGCTGCAGGGTTTGCCCTCTGTTAAGCTGTTCTTGTTCTGCCAAGTGTTGTTTGCACACACTCACCTTTGCGTGTTGTTAAAGATGGTTTTAGGCTTAAATTTCAGCTTTTTGCCCAGTGGTCTTGTGTCAGAGCTCTAACAAAACAGAAACATAGAATCATCGTGGAATGGTTTGGGTTGGAAGGGACCTGAAAGCCCATCCAGTGTCACCCCCTGCCCTGGGCAGGGACACTTCCCACCACACCAGGTTGCTCCAAGCCCCTCCAACCTGGCCTTGAACCCCTCCAGGGATGGGGCAGCCACAGCTTCTCGGGGCACCCTGGGCCAGTGTCTCACCACCCTCACAGCCAAGAAGTCGTTCCCCAGATCTTACCTCAGTTTCCCCTCTTTCAGTGTCAAACCCTTCCCACTCGTCCTAGGGCTCTCCTCCCTCATCAGGAGTCCCTCCCCAGCTTTCCTGGAGCCCCTGGAGGGGCTGGAAGGGGCTCTAAGGTGTCCCCGGAGCCTTCTCTTCTGCAGGCTGAACACCTCCAACTCTTTCAGCCTGTCCTCCCAGCAGAGGGGCTTCAGCTCTCCCAGCATCTCCATGGCCTCCTCTGGCCTTGCTCCAACAGGTCTTCTGTCTAACCTGTTCATAGCTGCTTCTTTCCGTATTTACACATGTGCCCCTGGCACCAGGGAAGGTTGAACTACATCATATGTAGATGTTTACATTTTTAACTGGCCATGCTTTCCTTCAGGCACTATACTGATATCTTTAGGGTTATCCCATTTAGGCACCTAACAAGTTGAAGTGAAGCACTGTGACATTAGCATGACTAAATGAGCTCATTTGGGATGTCTCTTTCTCTTCTAGAATCTCATCAATAAGATGTGGCTTGGAGTCCCATCTCAAGACAAGATGGAGATCCGCAGCTGCCTCCCCAAGCTCCTGTTAGCTCACCATAAAACCCTGCCTTACTTCATCAGGAACAAGCTCTGCAAAGTCATTGTGGATATTGGCCGGCAAGACTGGCCCATGTTCTATCATGACTTTTTCACCAACATCTTGCAGGTAAGAAGTTCCTCTAGGGAAAACTTGATTTCATTCACAGCATGACTTTATTTTATTTCCTTGAGTAGTAACTTCCCTCAACGAAGACTAAATAATTACATGGCATTTTCCTTTTTAATTTTGAAAATTACCCTTTAGCTTCCTGTGTGTTATGTTTCTTTCTGTGTTGTAAGTTATTTGACAAAAGAACAATACTATGCAACAAACCCTTTGAATTTTAAATATTTAACAGTAGTTCTTGAAAATGGAGGAGTTGTGGGTTGCTTTTTAAAGAAAAAAAGTTGGTAAAAGTACGGATGCATCACTGAATGATTCTCAAAAGTCGAGGTTCTGAATGTAGCTGTTTAAAGATTTTTTTTTTTTCACTGAATAGCCAAAGATACCCCAAAATCCATGGCACCTCATCATGTGAAGCCTCTACTGAAACACTGCTGAGGTGTTTAAGAGGTTTTATGTGGAGACTAGGGGTGTGTATTTGAGGATTCCAACTGAGACAGTGCCGTCAGTGTGAATATTGGTTGTAACTCAGCGTCACCACGGTGAAGCCTGAGCCAGGCTGGTGGCTCGCTGCTGCCAGAGTTGAACTAGACAAACCTCCTCTTTGGGTTCCAGTTCTCTTAAAGTTGCTCATAATTGACTGCAAGAAGCTGAGTGTGAACTGAAGGGCTGCATAGACATTTTCTGCTGGCATAATTACATGATTTGAATGCAGTTCTGTCCCCAGGCGAGCCATGAGGCAGTTATTTCCCCCCCCAAAAAAAAATCAAATTCCCTGAGTGTCAGGACTTTATTTGTTAAGACAAATTGATCTAGTATTAATTGCAAGATTAAACAAAAAAATTCTACCTTGGCGTACACAGCTTGTTTCTAATTGATATAGTCTCTTTTGGGATAACTCTCTGTAATTACCTAGTGTCACATGCTGCAGTTTTTTTCCTGAATTGTCAATTTGACAATAAGTACTCAGAGACAACTGTCTCCGCTTAAAGTTTTGGCTTTCATTTCACCTGATCTGCAATTGAAATGCTTTCTGAGCTCCTACTTGCTTTTCTAGCACTTTGGAGGTTATCTTAAGTGATTGCAGAGCGAGCTTTGGGTACCTATGTTTCCTTAAGCCTCTCCTCATGAACTCAGCTGCAGAAGAAAATGTTCCCATAAATTAATTTCTGTAGCAGACGCCTTCCAAAAATGTTCAGAGAGGGTGGAAGATAAACACTAATACTAAACTCCGAGACCTCAAAATAATGGAGGGTAGCACAGGAGCAGAATTTCTTGCTTTTAGAGTTGCAGATGAGTCCTCTCTCAGGACTTTCAACGTTCAGATGATCTCAGAAGATAATTTGAAACATCATTTGAAGTTTGATTCTTTAATATTAAATAGTCTCTGAATACTCTAAGTAGGCTTTAAAACTTCTACTGAACCATTGGAGGGACAGACAAGAAAAATAACTTGGGCTACAGTATTATCATTATTCAAAAACAGTGATTTTGTGTAGAAAGTACTGATTCCTTAGAGGTATAAAATCTGTTTAACATTACTGCAGTGCCAGTGCATGGTTTTGCTAAACTTCCTGGTATCGTCAGAATATTCTGAGAGGAGGTGTTAAGTCTCTCTGTAATTTACGAACAAGTTATGTGTTTTATTTAATTTTCTTCTTTTTCTTTAGTTTTCTCTCTGTACTTCCTTTCTGAAAGCCAATCTCATGTACTTCTAGACAAGGAGCTTTCAGAGGGTCTCTTTTTCTCCATGTATTTCACCAAACTGTGTATGCTGAGCAATATTGACTCGGGCTGTCTCTGGTTTGGTGGGTCAGTGAGATTAGGACTGAAGTCAGGCTGCGTTACAGAATTTACGACTTCAAGGATTACTCATAGAAGCTGTGATTGGTTTTAGGCTTTTTCTCCCAGAGGGGAATACTGCATAAATCATTTTGGATGTTCCAGGTCAGCAGAGAAGAGCAGGGCTGAATTTCAGCTGAAAATAAAACTTTGTCCCACTTGAATGAGTCTTTACTGTCCCTGTGGGTAATGAAGGCAAAAATCATTGCTTTCTCTAGTCAGTGGTGGAAGTCACTCTTTCTAGGGTAAATGAGATGCAATGGAGATGCAAGGGGAGGTTAGCTGTGTTCTGGTGCCATCTGATATCAGCTGCAGCTTTTTCTGTGGGAAGGGATGGACTTTTTAATGGGAAGGGATGGACTTTTTAATGGGAAATCCCTTGGCTGTTGGTGCAGGCTCCTGATGGGAGCATGGCTGCAGTGACAGCCCTGTTAAGTGGTGAAACCACCAGCGCTGATGCAATTCTGAGAAGCAATGATGGCAGCAGAAGGCAGTAAAGAGGAGGAACAAAATGATACTGGTAAACGTGCTGGAACAGAGAATGTGTACAATGACATTATGAAAGCTCTCGTGAAACCCCAGGGATTCCCATGGTGCTTGAACTGTTGCAACATCGTAGATTAATGTCTCAGGAAATCAGGTATTTGCAGTTCTCTTCCCTCAACGTGCAGCGCTGCAGAATGTGGGAACTGCTAATCCTTCAGTCCCGAAGTGCTTATAAACCCCTCGTAGCGTTACTGACACCTCACCCCACCCCAACCCCCGGTTTGTCAGCTGGTGGCTTTGTGGAATGTTATCACCCTGCCTTACATGCCTGTGTCCTCTTCTCAGTTAATTCAGTCTCCTGTCACCACTCCTCTGGGACTGATCATGTTGAAAACTACTTCGGAGGAACTGGCGTGTCCACGGGAGGATCTTAGCGTGGCCCGGAAAGAAGAGCTGCGCAAGCTGCTCCTAGACCAGGTGCAAACGGTGCTTGGGCTCCTCACAGGTATGAGTTAGGGCACTTGTAGCCTTGAAACAAACGTTCTCCATCACCACCCTAAATATGCTGGCAGGATTGCATGTTCTGGATTTGGTCAAGCAACACATGGTTGATGTCGTGGCTGCTCCTGCAGTTTGAACACTCAGCTCTACTCTCAGGCACTTGGGACAACTTTCTATGAAGAGGGTTGTGCAGAAGAGCAGCTGTGTAGCCAAATATTGTCCCCTTTCTTATGAAGAGGGATTGAGATTTGAGTCCTGTGTCAGCTTTGGAGTCCTCGGCTNTCCAGACAATCCCTGGAGGGGATCCCCAGGGGGCTTGGAGCAACCTGTTGTGGTGGGAGGTGTCCCTGCCCAGGGTATGAGATGGCACTGGGTGGTTTTTAAGGTCCCTTCCAACCCAAACCATTCTGTGATGATTCTGTGACTGTGTGTAAAAGCACTTGGTAATTTCAGCGTTCCTTGTCAGAGCACTAACGATGTGTTCTGCTGACAATCTCCTGCTGTCTCCAGTATGTTTGTTTGATCAAGCTGTCTTTTAGCAGCCTGTTCTGAAAAATGTCTCTTTGGCCAGGTATTCTGGAGAGCATCTGGGACAAACACAGTGTTACTGCTGCCACTCCACCACCATCCCCCACGTCAGGAGAAAGTGGTAAGGACAGCTAAAGCTCAGTACTTGTATTTAAGCTACAAGGTATTATTTCCATGTACTTTAACTTGCAATATCAGGTGTAAACCTCTTCCTTTACTGTCTAACCTTTTGTACTAATCCTTTCTAAGAGCTGTTTATAGGCCAACACATTTGTGGTTGGAAAGGCAAACCTCACCTGAAGAACCAGTTCCCACTGTGGGGATTGCCTCACTGAAAATGCCACATCTTTGAAGGTTTCACCTATAACTTCTTGTCCTCTCGTGGCAACAGGGTTTCTGAAGTGTCAAGGCAGTCAGATGGCTTTGTCAGCTATGAATTTTGGCCCTAAGCACATCAAAAACCAGAGTGGAGCGAAACAGAAACCCTAAATAAAAACAAGCAAACAAAAAAACCCCAAGATCACGTGGCTAGGACTTTGTGTGTATTTATTGTGAAAGTTTGTGTTCTACCTATTCCTGTTAGTCTTTGCGTGGGTGTTGATCTGATCTAAACTCATTTACCTGCCTGTTTCTTAGTTAACTGCAAAATGGAGAGTATATTTCTATGTCCTTGGCATTGGAGTAAGTCACTTATCCTGTTAAGGCTCAGGGGGTGGATGTAGAGGTATGAAGCGGATCTTGGTGACCACCAGTGTTTCTTGTGCTTGATGGAACACGGATCATTGATGACCTTCAGCTCACCCAAGCGTTGTCCAGCAGCACGTGGGGTCTTTGTTCCTGCTCTTGGAAAACAAAGTGAGAAGAAATACAGTGATGCAGTGAAATCAGTATTTTGTTTAAAAGCTCTGATCTTAGCTCTGTCTGCTTTTAACAATTAAAAAAAAAGTCTAAAAACCTATAATAACCAGTTGTACATGGGAGAAGATTAAACCCTTGTGGATGCTGACACCAAGGTATGGTGTGTTCTGTGAGTCAGCACAGTTGTATCATGTGCCTTTGTCTTGCTCGCTCATCTGCGGGATGTTAAACAGTTAATTGAGAGTTGCAGATCACTTCCTCCTGGCCAGATACCACTAGTCAGCTGAAGACAGCTGCCTGTGATAAGCTTTTGTTAATGTTTTGGTTGGTGTTAAAATTTTCATGCTTAAGCTTGAGCAGTGTTTCAAGCGCTGCTTTCCTGCTTAGGACACTTCTGTATTTCTGTACAAACCGTAAACTCCAATGGGAAGGAGCATTTCCTTGGATTTTGCTGTAGCTCGTAAACACTTCCAGGGAAAAAGAAAAAAAAATAACAGAAAAGAAGAAAACTTGTGGTATCCCTTGGAAAGAATGATCCTTGGAGAGGGCAGGAATTCCAGCTTCGCCCACCTCGGCAGCAAGAGGCTTGGTGCTTTGGTGTGCTTTGGGTAAGATTGGGGCCTTCCGTGGCAAAAAGCTGATTTGTGTTAGTATCAGCTGTCAGCAACAAGTGCCTCTGGCCATTAATGATGTTGTATTTGTACAAACCAGCTTGAATTGCTGCAGGTGCACACTAGAAGATGCTGGTTAGTGCAGACACACCCAAGGCTGTGCCTGCAAGAGGGTGTGCTGCACCGTGAACAGCAGGTTCCACAATTATCTTGGGATGAAAAATAACCCTGGTTTATTCTGAGGTGCCAGTAAACTGATGCAGCCCAGAAAATCTATTTTGTTCTCTAGAATTGGAATAAATAAAATAAAAAAATAATAAAAAAAAAACCTAGTGGGACAAATTCTTGGCTGATGGTCAGCAGAAGCCTGTTTGCAGTGTCTTCTCCTCAGGGAATCGCTGGATGGTGCTTGTGCTGAGGAAGCTTTTCATCCACTTGTATGTTCACCTCGTGACTTCAGGTCATATTTCTCAAAGTGAAAGTGTGCTGCACTTCTCTTCTGGGCCCTTCCTTTCTCCCCTTTCAGGGAAAACAGACAGACTTCTTACACAGCATATTCTCCAGGTAATTGCTGGTGATTAAGACTACACTGACAGTTCCTTTAGAAGTTCAGGCTTAATTTCCTTGCATCCTGCCTGTGCAAACTCATTTATTTGAAACTTCCTCTGTTTGTTTTTTGGGGTCTTTTTTGTTGGGTTTTTTGTTGGTTTGTTTTGTTTTTTTCCCTGTTCTCTGCCTTAACTACTTTCTTCATGTTAATACTGATTGTGCTTCAAACTCTTGAAGTCCTGAAGGAAGAGCAAGTGAGTGCTGCCCTCTTACTCACTGCTTGCTCTCTCTCTGTGTTTTGTGAAGACCTCTCCTTTTTCTTTACTTTCTTTATTAACTGGGCTGGATGGGGCTTTGAGCAACCTGCTCTGGTGGAAGGTGTCCCTGCCCATGGAAGGGCAGGAGTTGGAACTCAATGATCTTTAAGGTCCCTTCCAACTCTAACCATTCTATGATTCTAAGTGTTCCTTGGGTTGCTCTTTAGTGATATGACTGGTGGAATGATTCACAGAGTGGAGTAAGAGCCCTGGTGGGGTTGCTAAAGTGGAGAACCTATGGAGCTTAAAGTCATGGACGTTGCATGTCTACAGGTCTTTATTTGCAGGCAGACATGAATGTGTGATTGGAAGGGTGAACTATGGGACAAACATGGGTTTAGTGAAACTCTGCCACAAAATTCTTCCCCAGACACATGAATTGTTTCTGTGTCTTTAAAATTTGTGGGATCTGTAAGCTGACCAAGTCTCTTTACCTATGTACTGTACCCATCTAAGTCTCATTCATGCAGCAAAGTATTCCTGGTTAGTTTTTTCTTGCTTAGATGAGGCCACAACCCTTCCTCTTTACATTCAGGTGAAATTAAAGGGGTTCCAAAAGGCAAAATAAGCTTCAGAGTCCCTATAGATGTTTAATATCTTTTGTCAGAGCCAAAATCTCTTTAGGAACTTGGAAAGTTCCTAAATGCTTCCTTTTTTCTCCCAGTGAAGCAAAGTGACATGGTTACTTGCAAGTCTTGCATAGTTTTTAAATAGCACTTGAAGACATTGTTAAACTCATTTCTCCGATCACTTCAGCGAAGGAACTCTGATAATGTCTGTGTTGGGAAAGATTTGGGTTATTGCATCCATATAGAATTCACTCGGCAATAATCTCTCAGCCTCCGAATGTCATCTTTGCGTGACTTAGTTCTTTACTTGATAAATCCCTTCCTGAGGCACATATTCATGGAATTGTTTAGGTTGGAAAAGACTTTTAAGATCATTAAGTCTGTTAACCCAACACTGCCAAACCTACCTCTAGCCTATGTCCCTGGGCACCATGTCTACCCATCACATAAATACCCCCAGGGATGATGACTCCACCACTGCCCTGGGCAGCCTGTTGCAATGTTTGACAACCTTTTTGGTGAAGAAATTTTTCCTAATGGCCTTGAGTTGTGCCAGAGGAGGTTTCAGATAGACATTTCCTCTTGTTCCATCACCTGTGACTTGGGAGAAGAGACTGACACCCTCCCCAGCTACATCCTCCTTTCAGGGAGTTGTAGAGAGGAAGAAGGTCTCCCATCAGCCTCCGCTTCTTGAGGCTAAACATCCCCAGCTCCCTCAGTCGCTCCTTGTGCTCCAGACCCCTCACTGGCTCCCTTGTCCTTCTCTGGACAGGCTGTAGCACCTCAATGCCCCTCCTGTTGTGAGGTGCTCAAAACTGGACATAGCACTCAAGGTGGGGCCTAACCAATGCCCAGGACAGGGGGACCATCACTGCCTCAGTCCTGCTGGCAATGCTGTTCCTGATACTAACCAGGATACTGTTGGCTTTCTTGGCCACCTGGGCACACTACTGGCTCATGTTCAGCCAGCTGTCAACCAACACCCCCAGGTCCTTTTCCACCAGACAGATCCAGCCACTCTGTGCCAAGCCTGTAGTGTTCAGGGTGTTGGTGTGACCTAGGTGCAGGACCCAGCACTTGGCCTTGTCGGACCTCACACCATTAGCCTCTGCCCATCCAGCCAGCCTGTCCAGATCCCTCTGTGGAGCCCTCCTGCCCTCCAGCAGGTCAACACTCCCACCCAACTCACTTGATCCCCTCATCGGGGTCATTGCTGAAGATATTAAAGAGGGATGGGCCCAGTACAGAGCCCTGGGCAATGCTACACGTGACCAGCCACCAACTGGACTTATCTCCATTCACCACCACTGTCTGGGCCTGGCCCTCCAGCCAATTTTTCACCCAGCAAAGCATATGCCTGTCCAAACCATGAGCAACCAATTTCTCTAGGAGAATTCTGGAGGAAACAGTGTCACAGGCTTTACTAAAGTCCATGTAGACATCCACAGACTTTCTGTCACCCACTAAGCAGGTCACTTTGTCTTAGAAGGAGATCAAATTGATCAAGCAGGACCTGCCTTTCATGAACCCGGGATTACCTGGGTTTCCTGGCTTTCGGGATGATCTGCTCCAGAACCTTCCCTGGCAGTGAGGGCACACTGACAGATCTGGATTTCCCCAGATCTTCCTCCCAGCCCTTCTTGTGGATGGGTGTCACATTTACAGTCCTCCTGTCAAATGGGACCACCCCAGTTAGCCAGGACCACTGAAAATGATGGTATTAAAGACTGAGGCAAAGAAGGCATTAAGTCCCTCGGCCTTTTCCTCAACTGCGTTTCCCCCCCACCCAATAAATTATGGAGATTATCCTTAGTTCTCCTTTTATTGCTTAATGTATTTATAGACCTTTTTTTTTATTGTCCTTAGCATCAGAAGCCAGATTAGAAGGCCCAAAGCCCAACTAGAAATTAATTTTCACCCTGTGTGACCTCAGGACATCCTTGTAGTTCTCCTGAGTGGCCTGTCCCTTCTTCCAAAGGTCATTAACTCTCTTCAGGTCATAAACTTATTCACTCACAGATGGTAAACAAATGATTAACAGAACTGTTTGCTGCTGCTTGTGCTGAACCAGCCTCATCTCCACCCCTCCCCGAGAGCTTTCACCTGGTTCATGAAAGCACTTCATCCTGTAAATGTATCGACTGTTTGCAAAGACATCAAATATAACTTTAAAAACCCTTAAACTCTGAGCTTTGGCAGTTTACCTGCGTGCAAATCATTCCCACCAACTGCTGTGAGTCCCAGGAACCTGTGGTTTAAAGAGAATTAAAAGAGAAGAATTTTTGATTCTCATAGAATTTTGTGGAGTTTGCTGGAGTGGATGTTGGAAAGAAGCACGTCTGCTCCTGTAAAAACACGATGCAAACAGCTCCTTTGCTGTTGCGTACAGAGGATTGTGAATGGTACCACGGGGGCTGCTTTTAATTGTAAGACGAAGTCCAGGGTTATCAAATTCAGCTGAAGAAGCACAATGCCTTAAATTCTCGCATCAGAGAAAGAAATAACAATAAAGTATAACATTTGAGTTATGAATTTAGTGATGTAAGATGCTTATCATGATGAGAAAAGGAGACATAAGAGGAACCTGTTCTTCACACACACTTTTTGAGTACTTTTGGAATTAGCTCAGTAATTCGTGTCTCTTATTTTCGGACCAGTGTTGTGTTGGGTCATTTCATTCTCAGAGAAAAAAATGACTCAGATTTTCCAGAGAGAACTTTATATTCTGTAACATGGTGAGTGCCTATCGATTTGTAAAAGCAAAGAGATTATTTGTGTACTCGAGGAAAAGAAGTGTGTTGAGTGACCTGGGGCAGGTGAATGGATTTTCAGCACGTAGAGTGTGGAAGCCTACGAGTTAGTGGGCAGTTTCTGACCCAACTGGTGGTATCAGCTTGGAATTTGAGAAGGCTTCTTGCT
This sequence comes from Thinocorus orbignyianus, assembly GCA_013400375.1. NCBI lineage: Eukaryota > Metazoa > Chordata > Aves > Ciconiiformes > Thinocoridae > Thinocorus > Thinocorus orbignyianus. Next base: position 46,602 of record VXBW01006737.1, read on the forward strand.
AAAAGCTTTTGAGAAAGTAAAGGCAATCAGAGATAAGGGGGCTTCTCTGTGTTGTTGGTGACTTGGTGGGTAGGAGACAAAATGTAAGTGGTAATGGTCCCCTTTTGCCGTGAGGGCGGAGGTCACCTGTGGAGCGCTGCTGAGGGCTGTCCTCGTGGATATATTTGTTAGAGGCTTGGGGGAGCACTGAGTAGAGGGACAAAGAGGCACCGAGATGGTCACAATAGCAAAAAGGAGGTATGACTGAAGACTCGTAGGAAGATATGGCATATCTCTGGGCAAGTGGAAGGTGAAATGCAATGCAGGTAAGGGTCTCCCTGCCCAAACACAGGTTATAAATATTTGTCTTGTGTCAAATTGTGGGCTCCAGACTCACCTTGAGTATCCAGGGTTAATTTCTAAAGTTTAAGCCAGATCATTCTACAAAAACTTCAATTGGTAGCAGTCAAAACCAGGTAACTGCTGTGGTGCTGTACACAATTGGTGTTCATCTACGTCCAAATAGTGGCTGCAGTTCTGATCTTCCTACATCAATAGGCATGGAATGAAATTGAAAGCTTTGTAGAAGGGCAGTGAAGATGATTGAATGTATTGAATGGCTTCCATGTAAGTACTAGGAGAAGTAGTGCTCTTCATTCCCTCAGAGAAATTGAGAGTGAGGAGTTGCAATAGCCAGCTACTGAGTGACATGGAGAAGGTGAATGGAAAGAGCTTATTTATTTCCACTGTTTGGGTACAGGAGGTAGGAAAGGAAACTAGCAGCTGACAGGCCCCCCCCAAAAAGCACCTCTACAGAATATCACAGGATGTTGCAAATATTAAATTTATCTGGCTTCAGCTAAGCCTGGATAAGCACATGGAAGATAAATCCTGAGGCTGTGCAGAGTTCTTCAAACCCAACCTGGCTCAGGAAATCTCTGGAATGTGGGTGCTTGGAGGCTGAGGAATGTGCTATGTGCCTGCCGTGGGGTTTTGGTCACTGAGAAAAGGCACTGTAATAAGTTGGCTCTTTGGTGGGACTCAGAAGATCTGCTCTTAGATCTGTCACACACAAGCTGTCACACACAGTTCATGCCAAGGTTCATTGTAACACAGACGTGTTTTGCAAACTTACATTGAGGTTTCTTGACCTTGTGAGGAGGGTGAATTCTATCATAAATTCCTAGAGTACGCCCCATGGTCTTGATACGATCATTCCAACAGAGGTTCAGAAAGTTCCAGGCTACAAAAACCTCGGATAAAGTTCTTCTCGGATAAATCTTTGTAGGCAACTTGCTGAGTGCCAGAGGCTCTGATGGCTTTTGTTTCATAGCTGGGGGCAGCAGTTGCACCCTTTGAAGGTCGTTGCCCCGATTTATAATGGAGATGTCTGCTTTGTTTCTCAGGTGACCTGTTAAGTAGCCTGTTGCAGAGTCCCAGCGCAGCCAAATTATTGAACCAGCCAATCCCCATCCTTGACACGGACAGCGAATATATCTGTTCCCTGGCACTGGAGTGCCTGGCACACCTCTTCAGCTGGATCCCTTTGTCTACCAGCATCACTCCCTCACTCCTCACCACCATTTTCCACTTTGCCCGCTTTGGCTGTGACACCCGGGTTCGGAAGATGTCTTCTGTCAACGGCAGCAGCCAGAACTCGGTGTTGGGTCAGGAGCGGGGCCGACTCGGTGTCTTGGCTATGTCTTGCATCAACGAACTGATGTCTAAGAACTGTGTGCCTATGGAGTTCGAGGAGTATTTGCTACGGATGTTCCAGCAAACTTTCTACCTCCTGCAGAAGATTACCAAGGAGAACAACGCCCACACGGTGAAGAGCCGGCTAGAGGAACTGGACGAGAGGTAAGAGCGACCGGACAGCCACGCAGCTGTGCTAGGGCCTCTTGCTTTCTAAAGGGCTGTCTGTATTATTTTGCGGTCATGCATGGTGTGTCTAATGGCCTTTTTTTCAGAGTACTGTGCTGGGGGAGACGGGCAGAAAGGTAGGTGCCCGCAGGTAAGGTTCTGGTTTGGTAAGGGACCGTGGTGACAAAGGTTTGTATTCTTTCCTCTCCTCTTCCTCCTCTTTCCTCCCTTCCCCATTCGTTGCTGTTTGACTGCAGGTCTGAGGTGGCACAAGAGCTGAAACTGCCCTTCATTCAGTTGTAAGAGAAACCAGAAGAGGCTCAGTGAGGTAAAGGCACTGCAGCATTCCCTTTCCTGGTCGGTATCTGCCTTCTCCGCTTAAACTCCAACATGCAGAGAGTGGGTAGATATTCTGCGAGTCATGACTTGAAAGAGAATAGAAGTAGTTGCTGCCCTTCATTGAGATGTGATGGTTTCTGAGTGCTATTTTATTTTTACTTTTTTACTTAAATTTTTAAACTACACCTGAGGAGAACCTGGGGAGCTCCATTCCCAGCTCCACCACAGAGGCTGACTGGAGGCAACAGGAGAGTGGCCAGCATCTTTGCAGGCTGCTTGTTGTTGTTTTACAGAAAGTCCTTACCACCATTATGGCCTAAAACAGCTCGACTCTTTTATATCGACTATTCCTACATGTAGGAGAGAAAGCCAGACTCGTCTCACTGTGGTGTTGAGTGGTTGAATGCGCGTGTTGGCAGGGTGGTGGAAGGGGTGACAGCTTGATGCCACCCTTGGCAACTCAGTTACGACTCTGTGAATGTGCTCCATGTCTTGCTACGGACTTGCTATGGTGACAGAAATAGATGCTTCAGGTGCTGCTATATGAAATATTTCTATCCTTAGACACAGCGGTGAGGCTTTGGAGTTCTTTGGGCTTTTTGTTGTTTTTCTTTGATACCCGCTTGGGAGGAAGAAAAACTGTGGGTCTGTTTGTAGAGCTCATTTGTATGTTTCTTCTGTAAAATTCCCTTTTTCCATCCCCTTAGATGAGCTTGTAACTTTGGGCTAGTAAATCTAGATGAACCATGGCTCCTGCTTAACAGTGAACTCTACTTGCTCGTGTTTTGACTAACTCGCTCTGACTTCAGCATCACTCGCTTCCTAGAAATCAGACAGTGTTGCAGGATGGTGGAAATCGGACACGTTGGCTTACGAGATACGTGCGCAGGGAACCAGGGGTCACACTCTGGATTTTGGGAAAGCTCTCCTGGAAGCCCACAATCCCTTGTTTCACTTTGTTCAGTATTTTATGGAGAACATCAGCAAGGAACCTTTGCTGGCAAGGCTTGTAGCTGTGATGACCTTCATAACGATGCTGTTGCCGTATCCTTACGTTCTGCTCCTTAGATGGGTTATCCATAGAGATTGTGGTGTCTGTAATCATAAGACCCCTCTTTATTCATTGCTAAGGTCTAAAATAGGGAAAGCTAAGATATTCTGGAGGTGTGGAGCTTTCTTTGAGCTGGTTCTGTCTTCTCCGTGGAAAAGGATGGGAGGATTTTCCTATTGTCACTTAAGGACTATACTTTTGTGTCCAAAACTAAAGAACTTACTGCATGAAACTGTCATCTTGGCTTGGTCTAACAAAATCCTAAGCAAAACTGGCACCGAAGAAAACTACCTTCAGTAGGTTGCCATCTTCAGAACCCACTTGCGCTGGGGCTGTCCTTTCCCTTCCTCTCCTGGTGCTGGTTGTTTTTGTTCTCTTATAAAATTATAAAATTGGTGTGGATTTGAGTGGTTGGTACCGACAAACTGACCCAGAAAAAGTAAGCTTGAATTGTCTTTTGCTTTATTTGTGTTTGGCTTTTGCTTGAAGATCCCAGAAGGTGGGAAATGGCTCTTGAGGACACAGGTTGGTGGGTGGGGCAGGGGTTGCAGGAGGGGGCACATAAAAATTTCACGGGTCTCAAGTCAGAGTCTTTGTAGAAAATAAAAATGAAAACAATTGAAGACAGTGTTTGGGTCTGGACTCTTTTTGCTACCTTTGAAGTGTTTGGTCAGTGATCGAACACATTTAGCTGTGTTTTGTCGACTAGGTGGTGCCAAATAAAAACAAAAGAAATGTAATCTTTTTGCATATTCGAAGTTCTGTGTGGTTTTTGTAGGCTCGTAATACCCCATGGCAAAAAAATCAAGAGTTTGCAGAGGGAGTGCACGGCAAAACCAGACTGTTGGTGCATGTCTGAAACTCTGCTAAATCTAACTTTTTATTTAAAAGAAAATCTTGAAGGACTCCTGCACTTTATAGCTCTTACCATATGGGGAGGATGGGGCTTCTTTGCATGCCCCCCGCCTTGTCACTGCATCGCTAGAGCTATGGCTATGTGTGACGTTGGAGTTCATGGGCCCTGTATGCTCATGGAGTGTTTAATGCTTTCCTTATAAGTAGACACAGAGATGGTTTCCATCAAGGAAGCTGTTGTTACCCAGGGCGTGATTTTATTCTATAGCAAAAGCTTACTCCCTGTGGATTTTGTGGTTCTTCTCCAGTCACGTACGCAAAGAGCAGCCTCCTTTTTGGATTTTCACTTTGTAAAGTCCCCAAGTGTTGAGTGGTTTGGAGGAAGATTTCTCCTTATAGTCTTAAATCAGGCACAAAAGCCTGGGCTTAGGTCAGGAGCTTCTAGATGGTTGATCTCCGCTACAGAAGCAGCTCCATCCCCTCCAGCTCTCAGCTCCATGGCTCTCCCACCACTTCCTCTAAACTGTTAACAGCTGTATTGCTAACTCCTGCATTAACTTCTTGCTTCCAGCCAAATTCCTCAGGGGTACAGTTTATTTCACTAATCGTACCTGCCTAAGTAAGATGACCTTCACTATTAAATAACATATTTTTTTCTAGGGTGGTGGTGGGGGGTTTCCTTATTTGCAGACCTGATTGCACTCAGTTATATTTATCTGAATATTAAAGTTGCTTTTGACTAGACTGTCTTTTCTGCTGTTTCAGGTGTTAATGGAATGAAGGGTTGCCCATCCTGTAGGTAATTGTTGCAGGGCTTTATATTTTCATTGTTCTGCTGGTGGTTAATTGTAACTTTTTTTTTTCTTTTAAACGAAAGGATTTTGAGTGGATTTTATTGCTATTTCAATGAAATCATTTTCCCTCATGGCTTCTTTCATGTTTTCTCAGTCACATTTTCTCTTTTTTCCCCTTATAGCTACATTGAGAAGTTTACGGACTTTCTCCGTCTCTTTGTGAGCATCCACCTCCGACGAATTGAGTCCTACTCCCAGTTCCCCGTGGTTGAATTCCTGGCGCTCTTGTTCAAATACACCTTTCATCAGGTACAACCCTGCAACGTTGTTCTCCCTCACTCTGCTCTCTTGCCTCATATAGCGGGGCTGTCTTAATTTCCCCTGTGCAGTCAATACCTAAAGTTAGCTCAGAAACAAAGCAATTACCTTGTCTTATGGGCACGTCCCCAGGAGTGCTGGGGACCTGGAAATGGCTTAATGTGCTCTTGGATTTATTTGGAGACAGCACTCACATGGAGTTACAGTGTGAGAACGACTTGTCTGGTCCTCTGCTTTTATTATTTGCACTTTTCTTCTGCTTCCATTTTTTTTTTGCTGGTGCTTGGAACAGACAATATTATCTGGAACATTTTCTCTGGCTTATTTTGTGTATGGAGATGCTTTTGTTTTTTTTCTCCTGAATCTGCTGCCTTTACTATATCTGCTGCATTGCATGTAACTTTTAATATTTAGAAAAGCAGCCCCGTGGCTTTAGGAAGGTGTGACCTTGCTGTAGAAGCTGTCACAATGCGACTCGGCCCTATTTACCCCCATATGGTGAATAATGACAGGCAGGTTTATAACATGCTAGAAGCTGCTGCAAACCATGGGTTGGGGTGATACCAAGAGCAGCCTTCAAATTACTGCGTTCACACCTTCCTGCAAGACTTCTGGTTCATCTTTTATCAGCTAGAAAGCCCTCCAGTGACTTCCTAGAAATTTTTCAGTGAAGCAAGAAGTTCCTCTAGTGGATTGAGACACATGTTGACTTGTATTTTTGTCTTGTGAAAACAATCTTACCATAACTCTTACCATTACTCATTGTGAATTTTGGTGTGTTTCAGCCCACCCACGAAGGTTACTTTTCGTGCTTAGACATCTGGACGCTTTTCTTGGACTATCTAACTAGCAAAATTAAGAGTCGCCTGGCAGACAAAGAAGCAGTACTCAACAGGTGAGCAGCACGGGGAGCTGTCAGGATGTCACGGCTGCCAAAAGGCTTTGCGGCCTTTCCTTTGTGGAAGGACTATGAGAAATAAGCTGTTGTTTAACTCCAGCTTTGCGTGTGGTTGAGTCCTTTCTTTTTCTGGAAAGTGTAACAAGGGTAAACTTCAGTCTTTCACATTCATTCAAAAGAACCCAAAATGAACAAGTTAGGCCAGTAAAGCTCTCACCTCCATATGTTGTGTGTGAACCCAGCAGCCAGAGAAAGGCAGCTCTGCAGTCCGAAATAGAACTGTAACTTCTTTTACCTAATTTTAGAGCACATTTTAATACCTATTAGAGGAGGAGACCACAGAGTAAGTGGCCTAGTAGGTGTTCACACAGCTCATACAACTATTTAAAGAATTAGGTTTTTACTATTTAGTAAGGATTTTAAAATTCTTACTTAACAGGAGGATGTCTTTCTGAGCAATATTAATGAGACTGTGTTTGGGGTTTAAGTTCCTCTTCCATACCTCTGGTGCTGGTTGGGTATCAATTTCAACAGTGGTGGCAACTCTTCCTTCATAGGTGCCATACCCTGAAATGAGGGGACTCTTTTTTGCCATTTTAAAAATGTAGTGAATATACTGGTATCCTGTTCAAGTTTGGGAAGCTCAAAACTGCCGTGGCTTGTGCTGTATTTCATTCAGTGCAGAAGGAAACTGCTTTCCCTTGAGCACGTTAAATATACCTGGTTGATGTTTTAAAGGCATCGTAACCACAAAGAACAAATGTGGAACTAGCTCACAGCAGGCAACTCTCTTCCTTTCAGCATGGGAACTGTGGTTTTTTTAGTTTCTCAAGGAGTAGGTATTAGCAGTTGAACTTTGTTGTAATTTGTTCCTAATTTGCTGTTCTCTGTCTAATTCTTTTGAGCTTCACCTTGGCATTCTGCTCCTTTTCTCCACCTGGCTGCTGCGCATGTCACGTGTGCTATCATTCTGTCAGAGAGTTTGTTATGGGGAAGATTGAACCAAACTGTAGTGGTTTCAGCCAAATTTACTGAAACCAGACTGACAGGTAGCCCTTCCTCTCCCCAGAAAGAGAGGAGAGGAAGAGATAAGGAGATTTATGAGTTTAGAATGAACTAAACTACTTTAATGAAGTATTAATACTAAAATTAAAATAAATTAAAAAAGAAGAAGATAAGGAGATGGATACAGTATTTACAAAACCATATCAGGCTCCCAGGATGATGATCACGTCACCAGCAGGCATTGGGAAAAGTCCCAGACTGGACTCGGTGGTTGACAGGAGCTGGATTCCAGCTCTGGAGTCAGGAATGCTTGTATCAGGATCAAAGGCAGATGAACAGACAGGGTCCTCCTCAGATGTTGGCCATGGAAGAAACAGAGTTGATCCTTTGATCCCTCAGCTTTTATACTGAGCATGATGCGGATGGGATGGAGTACCCCAGTTGGTCAGTTTTGGGTCCCTGCTCCTGTCCCCTCCTCCCCACAGGGGTGACTCCTCGACACTTTTCCACTTCACACCCTCCAACGGGGCAAATAACGAAATTCCCTGACCTTGGTTGTTCTGGCAATAAGGATAAGCAAGGGCCTCTCTACACCATTCCTTGGTGTAATCAGGTCTTATCACTGTGAGAGTGAACAGTTTTCTGAACAATATGCTGTTAATTCCAGAGATAAGTTAGTTAGAAGAGGCCCAGCCAAAAAAGTAAAATTGTAGAACAGAAAGTTGGTTCTGTTTTACCTCAAACTGGGACACAAGCAATAGCTGTCACTCTAGTTGATATGTCAGACTATAAACAAACAACAACAAAAAAAACATCGTGCAAGTGGTTGTAGTTTGTGCTGTTTTGTCAGAACTACCTGTTTCTTGGTGACAACTTCTGTAGCTGCGACTTCCTGCGGGCTCTTGGGCGTGTGAACGCTGCGCTTCAATGGTCCGGGAGTGGTTACGCCACAGAGGCACAGATGAAGTTTCCTGTTCCGTGGTTTAGAGGCTTTGCATTTTGTACATGCTGCAGCTTTTACTACGGGATAAGTTGCCAAATCCAGCCTCACGTCAGCTGGTTGTGGGAAAAAGATGGTAATTCAGCCGCCTGGCAGGGGCAGCTTTCAGCTGACTCGCCTGACACTTGGGTCGCATCACACTCTGATTCTCTCTTAGCCGATGTGTGCCAATGCCTGATTTTCCAGCCTCTTCTCACCTAGAGAAGAGCATGACATTTTGCACCAGGCCCCAGCTGTTTTGTCAAAGGAGAGTTGTTTTTTTTTAAACCGGTCAAACAAAACCCCCTCGAAATCCCCAAATTTGGCAGGGTGTCAGCAGGAACCATCACGTGCCCAGGTAGCTCTTGGGCTGATTTTGCAACTTGGCATTATTGATCAATGAGAAGGAGAATCTCCTGAGACTCTGAGAGGTGAAAAGTCACCTTTCAGTGACATGCCCTTAACGTTACGGCACGAGAGGGAGAAGTGCTGGCTTTGTGTCAGAGGACGAGGGCCCGAATTCATTTACCGACAGTGCAGGGGAAGAGGGTAGCAGAACAGCCAGCCTCAGGGAAGGTCCCCTTTGGTAGGTGGGCAGCGAGAACTCTGCCCTGTTTCATCTGTTCCTCATTCACTGCCCAAAAGGCAGAGCACTGACGGGCTGCTGAGGAGCAGTTTAGCAACAAGAAGCTGTTGGTGCCTCCTGTTCGTGTACACCTGCCGTTATTCCTGGACAGCCACTCCTGTCTTTCCTGTTTTGAACTCTCAGGCTGCCTCTGTTGCTCACATTTCTCCCTTTCCCTCACAGAGACAGAGTGATATTGGGTAATACCAAGGCTATTTCCTCGCAGGTAGCTTGTGACCGGAAACGACGTGATACTCTTAATCCCAGGATCTGCTCACCGTTTCCTCAGCAAACCTGGAAAGCTTGTTGCCACGGCTCCCTTTAAACCATGTGTTTTACGTATCTTTTTCACTGTAAGGGCTTGCGGACACAGAAACATCTGCAGAATCGTTGTATCAAGCTCTTGCTCTCTTTTCTCCACGGTTGTAGGTACGAAGATGCCCTGGTTCTGCTGCTGACGGAGGTGTTGAATCGAATCCAGTTCCGGTATAACCAGGCACAGCTGGAGGAGCTGGACGATGAGACGCTGGACGATGATGTAAGGAGCTGGGTTGAATGAGGACAGCTGCAGGTCTAGATGTTAACTCCTACACTGGTAACACCTCCTGTGTCTTTCCCAGAGCTGTACTTCGGAGCACGAGCTAAGCAGCTGCTTCTTCACTCTATTCTGTGTGGGGTTTGAGGCTTAAAGCAGCACAAAGTGCTTTTAACACAAACATAAATAGTCACACTGTAAGGATACCACCTTTGTTCTCATAGACTTAACATCGTCTATATTTTCTAGACACTTTATAAAAGAGCTAACAGAAGATAGAATCATAGACTCATAGAATTGTCTAGGTTGGAAGAGACCTTTCAGATCATCTAGCCCAACCATCAACCTAACTCTGATAAAAAGCTAAACCATGTCACTTAGTACTATGTCAACCCATCTTGTAAACACCTCCAGGGATGATGCCTCAACCACTTTCCTGGGCAGCCTATTCCAAGGCTTAATTTGGGTTCTTAATTTGATTCTCATGGGGGAAAAATATAGATAGTTATGTTCTAATTATCAGAGGCAGTAGGTGTCCATGTCTGGTTGCTTTGGAATTTAAATAGTGAAATATCACCAAGACAAAAGCTTTAAGCTGTCTGTACTGTTGGTGCTTTCATTTAAGCTTATTTCTCCTAAGTCAGTATTGATAAAGATCATCTCAATACTGATAAACGTGAAAAAAGGAGTAGGTGACCAAAACGGACAAGACCAGAGCACTGAAAGGGCAGGTTTTGTGTAATGGGTCCTTGTCACCTGAGCAGTGTCTGTGCTTTGGGGGTGAACACGTGTGGTTTATCACTCTAGGGACACACTCATGCACACCCAAAGCACAGGCTGGCAAAATTATTCTTCATCAGGTGCCTGGCAGAGTGTGAGAATCCTTAGGAACAGTATCTTTTCATTATCTGTGCGTCTGCAAAAGCCAAGCTCTGGACAGGAGCTGGCTAGTCCCAAGCATCCGATAAGACCCAGTATCCTGCAAAAAGCCCTGTGTTTCCCTCTGGAAGTGCTGTGCTCACCTTGGTGTCTCTCCCTGTAGCAGCAGACCGAGTGGCAGCGGTACTTGCGCCAGAGCTTGGAAGTGGTTGCGAAAGTTATGGAGCTCTTGCCAACTCATGCCTTCTCCACCCTAGTAAGTACGGATCCAGCGATGTGTGAAACCAGCACCAGCTGCTGGAGTTTGTTACAAGCTGCTTGATAGAGGCCACAGTGCCAAACGAGTAGAGGGATTGGTTTTTTTGTTTGCAAACACTTGGCAAGGAGGAGAGCAGAAATTGAAGGAAAAAAACTTGGGGTTTTGGCTTTGACAAATGTCTTGGTGCATTTTAAAGAGGGTGCTTCAGTGAGCATCTTAAGTCCTGCTTGCTGGACACTAAGCTCCTTAGAAATTCCCATCTTTCAAAGCATCAGTGTGATCAAAGTGATCCCTCAGTGCTGTTTATCTTGACCTTTACATTAGGATACAATGCTGCGAATTGGGCAGATGAAAGTGTCATTATTGGGGTTTTAAGGAGAGTGAAATCTTTATTTAAAGGCTGGATACGCCTTGGACAACTGGGAGTTATGTCTGATATACACAGACAAGTGCTTCTCTCCAGCCAGTGCCACTGCTGTTGCTAGAATTGGTGTAGTGAAGGTTTTCTGGGTTAGCAGCACTATAATGGTTTTTGAGGAAGAGATCTTGAGGCTGTGAGCCCAAAATTCTGAGTAGTTGGTGCCTTTTCTCTGGGTGAGAAGAAAGGCGAGTAAAGCAGTGGGATCTCAACGGAAGAGTTACTGGAGGTAGCGCACACCCAGACCTCCGAACCCAATTCCCAGGAAGCAGAGAAAGCTGACCTGTGTTGTATTGGTAGCAGTTAATGAAAACTGCCATTACTCTGTCCTGTGATGAGTAAGGGAAGGCTGTGGTTCCCTGTGCTGGTGGGTGAGTTAAACTGCCATAAACCCAGCTACTTCCAATGCAGAGATTTTGCTATGAACTATGAGTTCAGAAAGGGTTGGAAATGATCATTTTAGGTGCAGGGGAAAGATCAGGGTGCAGTTTTGTCCTGTGTATGTATACCAACGCATTCAGACATGATGCAAATAACCCCCTAGCAGATCCTACTGAAGCACCTCGGCTGACTGAATGCTGCTTGGAAAGCTTTTTGGTCTCATTGGTTCAATATTTTGATTGCTGCGTTCGGAGAAACTGATACGTAGGGGTGAGGGTGGATGCAGCACAGGCTTCCCGCACTCTTGGCTCTGCCTTTCCCCTCCTGTTCGATCTGGGCTGTACATCCATCTGTGTGTTCGTACCAGAGGTGTGTTGTGCCGTCAGTCAGATCATTATCTTGTTAGGCAATCAGAGAAGTGCCTTCAGGGTGGTGATCTCTTGTTTTCAAGATGTTTTCACAGCTTTCAAGATGTGAGAAGCTGTGGGATGGAGCATCAGCCCAGAACCTACCAACTTGCCTTGTCTCCAAATGGCTTTTTGAAGGCACTAGGGAGAAACAAAAAAAAAACCAAAAACAAACGTGCTCTGCCGGAATAATTAGTAGTGGGTGTTAACTGTCTGCCAAGCCTCCAAATCACACTAATTTCTTGTCACTTCCAGTTTCCAGTTCTGCAAGATAACTTGGAAGTGTATCTGGGCCTTCAGCAGTTTGTGGTCACGTCAGGGACAGGTAATAACCATCACCCAGCGCTGCTGTCCCCACTCTGAAAAGCAAAAACCCTCTAGAACTGCTTTGGTGTTGCTTCTTCCATATTCTGTTTGGGATCTGAACGCACATGTGGTGGCTAGTGGCTCAGTAGTCAAACTCCAATAGCAGAGAAGAATCAAATATTGTGATTTATTTTTTTATTGGTTGTGGTTCTTCCCTTGTTCTAGAACTTGAAACGAGGGTACCTTATGTGCTAAGAACAAGTAGGCAGCATCACACGCTACACGGAGGGATGATGGTTACTTCTTTCTTGCCACTAAAACTTATTTAAAGAAAGGTTGTGCTCCTGTTTGTTTTGGGCTTAAATCAGGTGAGAAACTGTCCACCATAGCAGCATTTTTATTCAGGCTTGAATTTAGAGTGTTGTGAGTCTGTGAGAAGACAAAGTATTTAGGATGCAGCAGTAGTTTCTGAAGACTTACCTAGCTGGTTCAGGAGCCTTCGTGGAGAAAGTAGTTTAGAAAGATACCAGTGCTCTCAAAATGAATAAAGAACATGAGCATAGCTTTGTTGCTCCTTCCTGAGAAATCAGGAATTGATGAGATCTGTATGAGAGAAAGTTGTAGCTAAGGTTATATTTACATTTTCTGGCGTGACCAACAAAGGAATCTGTTACATCTGTACAGAGCAGAATGGTGATTCTTGTATAGACAGTTTGGAAAAAAATACTTTCAGTTTCAGGATCATTTCAGACCTAGGATAACCAATGTGTAGTTTTTCTAAGACTGTAGCAACAGCCTATATTGGAAGCTGTCCTGTGGACTGGCTGTTCAGCCGGTGGATCAGAAGTAGCAGCTTGGTTGCAGCTGGGGAATCAGAACTGGCTGGTGTCTGTGGCAGAAAACAGCACACTTGTTGCTGAAAACTTAATCTGAGTTTAATTAGTAGAAAGAAAACCAAGATTTCTTTGAAATGGGGTGTTGCAGGACACGTTTGCTTGTTTTAGCAAAAGTCTGGAATGTTTGGAGACCAGGTCTACACAACCTGGCCAATTGTAAGAGTAAGACTGGCAGATTTAGTTACCGGTACGTTTCATGTATCTGAGAAATATGAAAATAAATAGCTTCACTTCTCATCAGAAGCGAATACGCTCTTTCCAAATATTTTTCTGCTGCTGGAACATTTATCATGGTGTAACCAGCAGAGGGAGTGTGAGAATGACCTCCTTCACAGAGCTGGGTTTGCTTTAGATGTCAACCAAAAAGGCTCCTGTTTATAGGTATTAGTAGCAAATAGAAGAAAATATACATGTAGAAGGTATACAAGTATACATGTGAAATAGTTTATAAGATCTGTTTCAAGGGGAATTTGAAGCGTGGCAGGCAGAACTGTTGAACTTGTCTTACCCAGTTTGAGTATCTCAGTCGCTTGGAGAGTGCTCCGGTTTGAACTGTGACCCGCTGCCGAGCTAATTTAAGAAGAATGCTTGTAATGTAATTAGAATAAACTTTGCATTTCCTGTAGCTTTGTAATTGGGTTTCCCATCCCAAAGAACTGTGTTTATTAGTCAGAAGGCTATGTATGTTTGAGTGCACGAAGGTTTTAAGGCGTGAGTTTTCAGACCGCTAGGCTCTTAGTCAGGGGCTGTTAACACAAGTGATTGTTCACGCTTGGGCATTTTGGCTCCATCATTAACGAACCGGGGTGTCATTGCAGGTCACCGGCTGAACATCACTGCCGAGAACGACTGCCGGCGCCTGCACTGCTCCCTGCGGGACCTGAGCTCCCTGCTGCAGGCTGTGGGCCGGTTGGCAGAATATTTCATTGGGGATGTGTTTGCCGCCAGGTTCAACGACGCTCTGACAGTGGTGGAGAGGTGGGTGCGGGACAGGGGAGCTGTGTCCCTTCACAAGAAGCAGTTGTCACAAGGCAGTGAGCGTGAAAACCAAGGTTTTTCTCCCCCTCCCTTTGTTGGGATTAAATTGAGATACAAAGACCTCAACGACCAGAACGTTAATTGCTACATTCATCAGTGCGATGTTTCCCACAGAGCTTTCTAAATTCTTAACCGAAGAAAAACAAATAGGAAGGATTAAATAACATCAGTTGCTTGAAAAGATGGAGATGCTTATTTTCCAGCATCTGCATCTGTGACACAAGGGAATGGGATGTGGAGTCGTATTATTTCAGAGTTGTATCTCTTGAAGCTAAATCACCGAAATCTCTTTTCTTAACTGAAAAGCTCTGTGAAAACTGAAAGGCAGATGTCATGTGATTCTTTGCCTCCAAGAAACTTAACTAGCACATAGTTGCAAATTACAGAATCTTAGAGCTTTTTATGCAGCTGCCTGCTTATGTTATGTTTCTGGTTATGTTGCTGGTTATGTTTCCTCATTTCCATGCAGGAATATCACACTTGTTCCAGCTTGTCACAAACAGTGAAATAGGCTCCACATGTTTTTTCAGCTACATGGTCTAAATCTTGCCTACCTATTGGCTAAATATTGATACAGACTTGCCAAGAGCTGCATTGATATAAGATGTTTGAGCAGATTTGTACATGTCTGCATCCATCCTCTTTACACTATTGTGTGTGTATTCCCTTCCAGGCTGGTAAAAGTGACGCTCTACGGATCCCAGATTAAACTGTACAACATCGAAACTGCAGTTCCGTCCGTATTGAAACCTGACCTTATTGATGTGTGAGTACGAGATAGGCGCTGCAAAAATGGTTGTATCCAACTTCGGTACCTATATGGGTTGGAGCAAGTGTTGGATCTCCCCTTTCTGATACTCTGACAAACGTGGCATGGCAAATGTTCTGAGGAAAAGGATCTGGGAATCCTGATGGATAACAGGATACCCACGAGCTAGCAATTTGCCCTGGTGGCCAAGAAGGCCAATTCTGGGGTGCATCAGGAAGAGTGTGACGCGTGGGTAGAGGGAAGTCATCCTCCCTACCTGCTCTGCCCTGGTGAAGCCCCATCTGGATCACTGGATCCAGTTCTGGGCTCCCCAGTTCGGAAAGGAGAGAGAACTGCTGGAGAGGGTACAGCAGAGGACCACAAAGACGATGACTAGATGACTATAGCATCTCTCTGCTGAGGAAAAGTNAGCACATCTGTCCAGTGATTGCTCACAGACCAGGGGGCACCATCTCACATGAATGTACTCGGGTTATTTAAAGAAAAGTATATTTGTGAGGAGCAGTAAAAATGCCTGTTGTATTAGCTCTGAAAGCAAACTGTTGTTCTGCCCTGTACTAATGGCTGTAAAAACCTAGTTCTTGTGCAGTGCAGTTAAATGATGAAATTGGTGTTGTGGTAGTCTTATTATAAGAAATGGATCCACTCTCAGTAGTTTGTGTCAGTATCCACTGTCAGTAGTTCCAGTTTATGGATTTTTTGCTGTCGAAGTCAGATCTATGGCTCAGGTGAAAGATGTTTTTCTTAGTGCAGAGTTTCAAGTCCTTGGCTTTCAGGATAAACATAAGCCTTCCAGCTACACAAGCCAGTTCTGAATCAAATGAATGCCTTCCATCCAGAACTTGACACTAAGCGTGAAATCTCTCTGCTTCTAGGAACAGAACAGCACCCTGACAGCCTTTTAGAGACCTGCCCTCCCTAAGGCTGTGTAGTACAAACCTGTTTTCTACTAGATGGCATTTTGTGAGCAGGATTTAAGGTTGTGCTTTTGAACACATCAAGTGCTTATTCTAATTTACAGTTGCATGTGTAGCAGCTCCTTGAGAAACCCCCCCTATATTTCATCATATACCTCTGCCAGTAACCACAGACTGCTAGCACTGAGTTTTGTGCAGATGATGTTCTTTTAATGCTCTCTCTCCCCTCCTGGTTTAAAATAATTTGGGAGGTGTTTTCTGTGACCTGTTAGCGAGGGGTTTTCATCCTTTTCTCTTTCTGGTGTCCCTGAGGAAATCTGTTATCCATTCTCTAACACAAGCCTAACAAAGGTTCACTATCAGATATTTGGAGGACACCTCCCTGGTCCCAAAGAAGTGTCCTGACTCAACAGTCTTAATATGGCAAAATATTAATATGTCCCAAAAATATAAGTTATGATTATAGTCAGCCTACCAATTGATTATAATTTGACTTTGGATTCACACTGTTGCTCAGTGGGTGAGCCCCCTTGCAGCACGCCTTGAGTCTACAGGGTCCAGGACCAAAAAAAATATCAGTAACCAATTTTTTAAAGAGAAAGCTGCCGACTTTGAGAATACCAATATTCTTCCCAGTATGGTGTCGGGGCTTGTGTCCTTCTGTGGCTGTCCTGCTTTTGTATCCCTTTTCTCTTACACCTTCTCTGCTTCTCCGCAGCCACGCGCAGTCGCTGGCAGCCCTGCAGGCCTACGCGCACTGGCTTGCCCAGTTCTACAGTGAAGTCCACCGCCAGAACCCAGAGCAGTTCATCTCCCTCGTCTCCACTGCCCTGGAGGCCATCACCCCCCTCATCAGCTCTAAGGTACTCTCGTTAGTGCCGGGCTCTGCCTCAAGCAGGAGACCCTGCAGTGCTATCATGTTTGGATGTTTAATGGTCTGCCCTGGACAACGTGGTGGGTTCTCCTGGGACTGTGAGAGCTCGATGTCTTGTCTTCCAGACCTTTAGCAAATGTCTTCTGCTATGTCAAATGTCTAGATGATTGCCCAGAGAAGCTGTGGCTGCCCCATCCCTGGAGGGGTTCAGGGCCAGGCTGGATGGGGCTTTGAACAACCTGATGTGGTGGGAGGTGTCCCTGCCCATGGCAGGGGCGTTGGAACTTGATGATCTTTAAGGTCCCTTCCAACTCTAACCATTCTATGATTCTAAATAGCGCTGTCGGTCAAGCAAATATGAGAGTAAGCAACTTCCAGGCATATAAATACAGCTTAATGGCTTGAAAGTGGGGAAATTTCTCTCTTCCATGGTACTAAAGGAATTGAGCTGTGCTCTGATTGGCAAATAAATATTCCAAACTGTCTTGGGTGTGAAAACCTGGTAGTGGTTGTCTGTCTGATGCCAGTGTTGCATCCTATGGTTCAACATTGGGGGAGAGGGGTGTTGTTGGGTGGCCTGACTGCCTGCCCCCTCTGTTCCAGGTACAGGAGAAGCTGCTTCTGTCTGCCTGCCACCTCCTCGTCTCTCTAGCCACAACGGTGCGACCCGTCTTCTTGATCAGCATCCCAGCAGTCCAAAAGGTGTTCAACAGGATCACGGACACTTCTGCTCAGCGGCTTCCTGACAAGGTGATTTGTTTCAAACATGAAGAATTTGTTCCTGGGAAGTTGTGCCTCAGTTCTTACTGTAGTGAGGTATAACCTCAAGAATAAGAGAGGCTCAGTAGTGAGGGCAGCAGTTATCTCTGTACCATGGATATCCAGGAATCCCAGTGATAGTTTGTCAATAATGATCTATTTCAAGCAACAGCATAAGGAAAAAACCCAGTTGCATCTCTTATATCTTCTTCCTTTCCCACTTGCCGACACAGTCCTTCATTCTTCATCATCTTTACAGTTCAGGCACGTTGGTTCTGACATACATAAAGCTTTTTATGACACTTAATGTTAGCATTCCACATACCTTGCTCCAAGTTAGTGCTTATACTACAGAAGTACTGAAAAGCCACAGTGGAGGTTGGAGTATGCATATATATATATATATATATAAGTATATAATGTATATATACACACTGGAGGGAAGGGATGCCATCCAGAAGGACCTGGACAGGCTGGAGAGGTGGACTAGTGCAAATCACATGAAGTTCAGCCAAGCCAAGGGTCCTGTACCTGGGACGTGGCAGCCCCAGGCACAAATACAGGTTGGGCAGAGAATGGCTGGAGAGCAGCCCTGAGGAGAAGGACTTGGGAGTGCTCGTGGATGAGAAGCTCAACATTAGCCGGCAGTGCGCACTGGCAGCCCAGAAACCAACCCCATCCTGGGCTGCATCAAAAGAAGCGTGAGCAGCAGGTCACGAGAGGTGATTCTCCCCCTCTGCTTTGCGCTCGTGAGACCCCGCCTGGAGTCCTATGTCCAGCTCTGGAGTCCTCAACAGAGAAAGGACATGGACCTGTTGGAACAGGTCCAGCATAGGGCCACGAAGATGATCAGAGGGCTGGAGCATCTGTGCTATGAAAACAGGCTGAGAGAGCTGGGGCTGTTCAGCCTGGAGAAGAGAAGGCTCCGGGAGACCTTAGAGCAGCCTTCCAGTACATAAAGGGGCTCCAGGAGAGCTGGAGAGGGAATCTTTGTCAGGGAGTGGAGTGATAGGACAAGGGATAACGGTTTTAAATTGGAAGAGGGGAGATTTAGATTAGATATTAGGAAGAAATTCTTTGGTGTGAGAGTGGTGAGGCACTGGGACAGGTTGCCCAGGGAAGTTGTTGATGCCCCATCCCTGGAGGGGTTCAAGGCCAGGCTGGATGGGGCTTGGAGCAACGTGGTCTGGTGGGAGGTGTCCCTGCCCATGGCAGGGAGGATGGAACTTGATGATCTTTAAGGTCCCTTCCAGCTCTAACCATTCTGATTCTATGTGTAATATATGTGTTGTGTGCTGGCACAGAGACATAAAGTGCTGCACAGACATAGAGGTGTAGTGTGTAAACCAGACAAGGAGAAATAAAAGCAGGATCATCTTTGGTTTATGAATGTGAAGGACAGAGAGTTACCATTGCAGGGAAGGGCTGACAGAGCTGCAAACTGGTCCCAGCCCTTAAATCATGACGCTTTGCTTCTCTGTCACTTTGCAGAGCTGTTTTCACTTGGGCTCACCTTCCTCGCTCTTAAGCAGTGAGCGCCACTGGTGTCTTGGACAGCTGTAAAACACCCCTTCGCTGCAGAGTTAGGCAGAGTGAATAGCAAAACAGGGTAAAATTTTGTCTTGTCTTAACGTCTCGTTGTTTGTAGGCCCAGGTGCTGGTGTGCAGAGCGCTGTCAAACGTATTGCTGCTGCCCTGGCCAAACCTTCCGGAGAGCGAGCAGCAGTGGGCGGTTCGCTCCACCAACCACGCCAGCCTGATCTCTGCCCTCACCAGAGAATATCGCCAACTGAAATCCAACGCCATCCTGCCACAGAGGAAAGTGCAGCTGGAGGACAGTAAGTACCACGTTTCTTGGTGTGTGCTGTCTTCTGACAGCCGATAGGCATCATTAAGCTGCTTTTCTCATAATTGCTTTGGCTGAGAAACCGTATTTAGCATATAGGGACGACAGGAAAGGAGCAATTTCTTTCCCTTTTTAGAGAGCCCTTTAAAGGGCAATCTCACCCTAGGTTGCCTATGAACTCCTCCATCAAAGTACTGTCTTCTGCAGTCATTCCTCGGGGAAGGTGGGATCAAGTTTGTGATAAAATTTGGAACAGTTAACAAAACACCAGGACTACCACCCTGTAGTGTTAGAAACATTGGCTGGAGGCAGCGTTAATAAACATTATGGTTATAAAACCTTAAGGGAAAAATAATAGTTTCTTCCAGACTTGGGAAGTACTGCAGGGGGCATGTATGTGTAGGAGAAGAGCCTTGAACTGGTGGGGTCCAAGGACCTTTGAAAGTTTCTCTGTGTGTTTTGGGACTGCTTTTGGGTGTGTGGGGGTGGGAATTTTTTTTTGAGAATCACTTTAAAAATTCTTTGGAAGTGTGTGTTGTTGCAGCTTGTGGCAAACCCCACATTTGGCAAACTCCCAGGAGGGAGACTGGGAGAAAGTGGTTGAGGCTCCTCGTGATAAGAACACCAGGAGACAGCTCATGTGGGTTGAACTGGGCCGGTTAAGTTCTCCCAGCGTTTGTGTTGGGTTATTCAGGGATGTGTATCATTAAAGTTGTTACCTTCAGAACCAGAAATATGCAGTATGTTTTGCTGCTCTAACATGCTGCTTTTTTGTTGGCTGGTGTTTGTTTAGCATTAACCAGTTGTGAAAATATTTCTCTTCACAGCTTCCCTCAACCTCTGCACCTGAGTAGTTAGAATTGTAGAATCATAAAATTGTCTGCGTTGGAAGGGATCTTTAAGATCATCTAGTCCAACCGTCAACCTAACTCTGATAAAAAACATCACTAAGCCATGTCACAAAGCACCACATCAGCCATCTCCTGGGATGGTGCCTCAACCACTTCCCTGGGCAGCCCATTCCAATGCTTGAGATGAGCCTCCTTAGGACAGTAAACCTCTGTAATTTAAGAAGGTGACACAGTGACCTAATTGAACCTGTATAAATGTTTAAAACATGAACAGGCACTGGGGAACATTTTTGACTCGCACCTGGGTTTGGTGTACTCGCCGGCCTGTAGGTTGTGAAGTTACTGTGTGTGTGAGCTTGACTTCTCTTCAGTCCCGGCCTCCGAGGAGTTTTGTCACATGCAAGAAGTGTCACCTCTCTTTATTTTTGCAGCCAAAGTGATCATCCATCAGACACTCAGCGTTTTAGAAGACATTGTAGAAAGTATCTCTGGAGAATCCACCAAGTCTCGCCAGATCTGTTACCAGTCGCTGCAAGAATCCGTGCAGGTCTCACTAGCCCTCTTCCCAGCTTTCATTCATCAGTCAGGTATAACCATAGGATGGGCTTTAATGCTGTGAGTAGCTTAATGACCTGCTGGTAACACCCAAAGGCGTCACCAGAGAATCCTGGTGGTGCCAATGGGAAGCATGTGGGCTTCTTGTGCCCGAGTGTAACATCAGTCTGTGCTTGGCTCTCCCCAGAGCGGAGCAGAGGGGCAGGATCCCCCACCTCACCTTGCTGGCCACGCTGCTGGGGATGTAGCCCGGGATGTGGGGGGCATTCTGGGCTGCCAGCACACACTGATGGCTCCCGTTTAGCTTCTTCCACCAACACCCCCAAGTCCTTCTCCTCAGGGCTGTTCTCCATCCATTCTCCACCCAACTGTGTTTGTGCCTGGGATTGCTGTCACCCAGGTGCAGGACCTTGCACTTGGCCTGGCTGAACTTCAGGAGGTTCACACAGGTCCAGGACCCTCTGGATGGCATCCCCTCCCTCCAGCATGTCAGTCACCCCACACAGCTTGGTGTCATCTGTAAACTTGCTGAGGATGCTCTCAGTCCCACTGTCCATGTCTCTGACAAAAATGTTGAACGGTACTGCTGCCAGTACCACTTCCAGAGGATGGAGTTGCCTCGTGTCGTGTTGAGCAGTGAAACAAGAACAGAGCTGATCCTGAGCACCAGAAAGACCCCTTTAAAATACCTTCTCTGTCTGTTTCCCATTTATATTCTGTCCAGAAGCTTGGGGGCAAACAGACATAGATCTTATCTGATTAGATCAAATGATGTGGGGGCTTTTTCTCCCCGTCCCCCCTGTAAAGAAAAGACTCTTGAGATGTAACCAGGTCTGTTGTTTGGCAATCTTGTGGGCTTGACTTATGTGTTGTGTCACATCAGGGTAGCTCCAACACCCAGGACTACAGCAGCCTCTCTGGCAAAGAACAAGGCGTTCCAGGAAAACTTTTGGAGCTAGGTGGGATTTTCTCAGGAAACAGGCGTGGGGGAGGCAAAGCAAAGTCAAAATGCAGAGAGAATCCAAGAGAGCAAGCTGGGGCTGTGACTCCAGTGAACTGTTGTCTTCAGAACAGGCTAGAGCCTCGTGCAGTTGCTATTTATTGGCAACAAACGGCTGTATGAAGGAGTTGAGCAGCTTCAGCTTACTGTGGTTATTCAATGGGAGAACCTTGGGACCGATGAAAAATTAGGTATGGTGCTAACTGCATAACCACGCGCTGAAAATGCCTTCTGAAGTCAAAAGGGTCTCTTCAGTTCCTGCCAAAAATATAAAGAGGAGCTGGATTGTCTCCTAGCTGTCCGGAGCTGTGTAGCTGGTTTGGATTTCCTTGTGTTTCCTGTTAACCCTCTATGAGCAACTGGAGATGGGCCCAGACCATGGGCAGGGCTTTCTCCAAGCGCTCTGTGCAGGCAGAGCGGACTATGGGCCTTGCTGAAAGGATTCCCTGTGTTCTGAGTTGGTTTGTTCTGGTTGTACTTGTCATCCCTGGCGGCTTTCAGAAAAGGATGAACCACCTTAAAGCCATGTCGCACCAGCTCTTGCCTTCAGTGTCTAACGGCAACCCTGCTGATAAATTTCTGAGAGTAAATGGGGTTCCCCGTACAGGAGGAGCAAATCTCACACAAAAGACTTGCTGATGCCCTTGAATGTTACCTCAACGCCTTCCTTTTGCCTTCCTGTTCCTATCTTAGATGTGACAGATGAGATGCTGAGCTTCTTCCTCACTCTGTTTCAAGGACTGAGGGTGCAGATGGGAGTGCCTTTCACCGAGCAGATCATACAGACCTTCCTGAACATGTTCACCAGGTATTGTCCCATGTATTGTCCCAGGTATTGTCCCATTGTCTCCTCTTTCTTACTCCTTGACATGATTTATCTTACTAAGTTACTCACACAACAGGTCCCTGCCCCTAAAGACTGTAGTGTTTTCTTTGTGTCCAGACTCTTGTCATGTCCCAAGGCTAAATCTAAGGAAAATACCTTAAGATCTGAAGTCACCCAGCCCATGTACATCAATCACACAGGCCACCGTGCATTTCATAGAATTGCATAGAATTCATAGAATTCTTCTGCAGCTTAATGTACTTGGTCTGAATTAGTTCAGCAAGATCAGAGGCACTCCCTGCTGTCCTTTAAATTAAGCAACCCTGCAGATATCTGGGAAGGTTCCTGTGTAGTGACTTTGGGTTTTTTTTGTCATAGAGAGCAGTTGGCAGAGAGCATCCTCCACGAGGGCAGCACAGGCTGTCGGGTGGTGGAGAAGTTTCTGAAGATTCTGCAAGTGGTGGTGCAAGAGCCAGGCCAAGTGTTCAAGCCTTTTCTCCCCAGCGTCATCTCACTGTGCATGGAGCAGGTCTACCCCATCATCGCAGAGGTAGGGCTGTTGTTACCCAAGACAAAGGAAGCCAGGGATGGGAAAGGAAGGCACTGCTGCTTTTGGCTTTCCAAGAACTGTAAAAGTCAGCCTCTCTGTGGGGAAAACTGGGCGACTGGACAGTGGGAACTGGAATTGGGTGGAGGATTTTGCCAGGAATTGCCAATAGAGGCTAAAATTACAGATGTGCTCAAAGCAGGAGGTAAAATTCAAAATTGGGTGGTATGTTCAATCCAATGGTTGCTGAATTTGGTGGAGATGCTTAAGTACTCTGGTACCTTGGTCACAAAGTGCTGCCATGGGTGGCCTGACAGGGTGCTGCTCGAGTAGGGACCAGGGGATGGGTGGGATTCCCACACAGGAGCCACCTTTGAGTTGTTCATTCTCCTTCCCTCCTAGCGCTCGTCTCCTGATGTGAAAGCAGAGCTGTTTGAGCTGCTTTTTCGGATCCTCCACCATAATTGGCGGTACTTCTTCAAATCTAGTGTGTTGGCAAGTGTCCAAAGAGGAATAGCAGAAGAGCAGATGGAGAACGAAGCACAATTCAGTGCCATTATGCAGGTAACTTAGTGATTCCGGACTGGTCCAGAACACTTTCTGCAGCGGAGCATACGCTGCTCGTGGCTGTTGGGGATTAGACCATGTCTTGAGTGAGGTCTTGACTTTAGGAGCTGCTGAAAATCAAAGTGCTTGTGGAGTGGTTTTGCTGGTGTGCTCACGAGTCATGGTGTCTCACTGAGCTGCAGAGCAAGTTCTGAGGAGGGAACGTTGATTCCTTCCCATGTTTCATCCCACATCTGGACCTAGAATGGTTTAGGTTAGAAGGGACCTCAAGAACCATCCAGTGCCACCCCCTGCCCTGGGCAGGAACACCTCCCACCACAACAGGTTTTTCCAAGCCCCCTCCAACGTGGCCTTGAACCCCTCCAGAGATGGGGCAGCCACAGCTTCTCAGGGCAACCTGGGGCAGGGTCTCACCACCCTCACACCAAAGAGGTTCTTCCCCAGGTCTCATCTCAATCTCCCCTCTTGCAGTGACAAACCCTTCCCCCTTGTCCTAGGGCTCCCCTCCCTCATCAAGAGTCCCTCCCCAGCTTTCCTGGGGCCTCTTTTGGGCCTGGAAGGGGCTCAGAGGTCTCCCTGGAGCCTTCTCTTCTCCAGGCTGAACCCCGCCCCCCAACTCTCTCAGGCTGTCCTCCCAGCAGAGGGGCTCCAGCCCTCCCAGCATCTCTGTGGCAATTTGGACCTAAAAATATATTACTGATTCTGACCCATTTACGATACCACCAGACTGTATTCCACATGTTACTTAGGCCAGAGTGGAGACTGGGTCCCTTCTGATCCGGGAGTGAAGAGGGAGTTTTTGCACTGACATAAACTGTGTGGGTTTTTCTCTCTGGACTTTCCGAATCTCAGCATCACTTGATGTGAGTGAGGCCCAAGCAGGTCCCTGCAGGGCTGTCCAAGCATCTCTGTCTCTCCTGGAGCAGCATAACCCTTCTGTCTCTGTTGTCCTTTAAATGCTCTCCACTGGGAGAACAGCCAGTGTTTTTGTGTTGAGGATATTACCAGTCTGTGTGCTGGTTTCCACAGGAGATTTGAGTCCAGAACCATCTCATTCTTAAAGGGACGTGGACATTTTTTATCCATCTAACAAAAGTAGCTGATGTGGGGAAATGAACTCCTCTGTTGGTGATACTTTGGAGGAGCAACTGGTAAAACTCTGCTGCCTCCCTCTGTACAGAGCTTACCTCAACTGCCTGATCCATCTGTACAGTGTTTTGGCAGAGTTCAGGGTGGAAAAGGTGTTTCGTCATGAAGTCTGTGCAGGACCATCAGACCAGTTCAACCAAGTCCAGCAAATCTTTGTTGCTGGGCTTGTTTTCATGTCAGCCTCCCAGCTGAGAAGCAGCAGAGGCTCCTCAGGGGGTTGTCCTGGTGTCAGGGTGAGAATGATGTGGTTCTGCCTGGCAGGCTGTGTAATATCAGTCCCTTTCCTTCATTTCTGCTTTGTTTGTAGGCATTTGGCCAGTCCTTCCTGCAACCTGACATCCACCTCTTCAAGCAGAATCTCTTCTACTTGGAGACGCTGAACACCAAGCAAAAGCTCTACCACAAGGTAGGTCCTGTTTGAGCACTGCGTAGAAGTAGATGGGTGCTCTTCTGAGACTCTTCTTAAAGTGCTCAGAAACTGAAAAATCAGTATTTTGGGGGTTTTTATGCCGCAGTCTTTGATTGCTGTGGTCCTACTGGATCCACTGCAGGTCAGAGAGGTGTTACCACCTCCCTGATAGAGCTGCAGCAGGCACAGGGGAGATCCCAGCTCAATCAAAGCCAAGCCTTGATGTGTGCCCTCCTGTTACAGTGAGGGAAAGCAAAGAACATGCCCAGTGATGGTGCAGTTTGGCTGAGGAAGCAGAATTTGGGATCAGCAGCCAGGTCCCTCCATCATTCTCTTCTGGGTCAGCCGCAGGGTGTCTATTGGTGGTTGTGGATTGGTGTCTGTGGCCACTGTCCATCGCTGTCGTGGAGGACTCATCCTCCCGACCCTCTGATTTAGACCTCTCAGCTGCTGCCGTGAAGGGTTAGGGTTGGAATCCAGGGTCTTGTCCTTCTGCTTTGCCTGTGAACGCAGAGCTTTCAGGTGCTCACAACTGAAGGACAGCTCATCACGTTACCAGCTGCCCGTGGCAGACTTGCAGGTCACTAGCCACATTCCCTGGCTTCCAGAAGCCCCGTGTTGGGCTAAAACTGATCAGAGTTCGGATGGGTCGTGCTGCTGTTTGCTTAAACACTTAAAACTTGGGTCAGGCACATGACATAAGTGTGGCCAAACTCATTGTTAACCTCAAAGCTGATATTAATCTAGTTTGTTGTAGCCATTCGTAACCTCAGCTCAGCTTGGAAGATTATCTCAGTGCTCAGGAGAGCTTGGAGAAGATGCTGATGTTGAAATGGCCCTGTGCAGCCATGCTCCCCTACGCAGACTGACCTCCGTGGGCTGGTTCTTGGTTGCTGTGGTCCCTTGTGTTTGAGGATTCCTGATGTGAAGGCACCTAACCCTGTGCTTCTCTCACCCTGCAGAAGATCTTCCGGACAACCATGCTGTTCCAGTTTGTGAACGTGCTACTCCAGGTGCTTGTCCACAAGTCGCACGACCTGTTGCAGGAGGAGATCGGCATTGCCACCTACAATATGGCCTCAGTGGACTTTGATGGCTTCTACTCAGCCTTTCTCCCTGAGTTCCTGGCCAGTTGTGATGGTGTGGACTCAAACCAGAAGAACGTGCTGGGAAGGAATTTCAAAATGGACAGGGTAAGAGGGGGAAACACTGCAGCAGAGTGGCGGAATTCCCGGGATGCACCAAGTTTTTGTCCTGGAACGCACTGGGAGACAGCCCTAAATTTCTCAGTGCTCTGTTTTGAGGCAGTTACACCCTTTTTGACAAACCCTTCTGTACTCAGCAACCTCCAGCTTGAGGGTTTTTCACCATCAGTAGCAGAACTGCCGTCTCGTCTCTCTCATACAGCTGAATGCTGTGGGAATTCAGGAATATGTTTCCTGGAGGAAGTTTTCATAAGGGTAGACTGACATTTTCTAGAGTGGGACGCTCAGATCTGAGCCAAAATCTCACTCCAGCTGCTGGCCAGATGTTTTAGGGTTCCAGTGAAGACAGCAGGGGAGTAGCTGCAATGGCTCACGATTCTTTCAAACCCCTTGTATGAGTGTGGAGAGCAAATCGGGGGAGGTCTGTAACCTCCCTGTGGAACATCGTGGCAGTGCAAAGGGTCATGGCTTCCATCTGCCGAAGCTTCCTTGTCAGCAGAATGCTTCCTCCCCTCGAGGCGGAGGGGGTTTGAAGCCAAGGGTGAGGGCAGGAGAGGAGCCTTGTGAGGAGAGTCAGTGGACTCTAGAAAGCAGTCACTCTTCAGGAAAACTGTCCCTTTTGGTGGGGAATGTGGCACCTGGGAGCCTTGGCAGGAACATGGTGAGCAGTTGCTACCGCAGATGGCTCTTGTGCCTGACCCCGTGCCGAGGAGCTGGGGCCGGGAGCAGAGGTCTCTGGGGCCATCTCCGTTGTCTGGGCTGCAGAAACTGGTGTTTCCTGGGCTCAGACTCTGGAGAAAAGGGTCTGTTGTTCTCATGTATGAGAATACAGGTGGGCATTGGGCCCTCTTGGTCCCTTCCTGGTCTCCGCCTCGAGATGGGGCTCGCGGGCATCGCTCTGTGTACGGTACAACCCGGTGTTTGATCTTTTCCAGGATCTGCCATCGTTTACCCAGAATGTGCACAGGCTGGTGAACGACCTGCGTTACTACAGACTCTGCAACGACAGTTTGCCCCCTGGAACTGTGAAACTATAGTTACTGCACTGGACTCCTGGTTTTGATCACTGTAGGGAACGGATCCGCGTTTTCCTTCGGCCACCACCTTCTCTCCTCCCTGGTTTCGTCAGTTCTGCAGGACGCCGTGTCCCGCACTTGGGCACATCTCCTCGGATTCACGCACCACGCTTCCTTGGTTGTTTTTTTTTTTAGGTTATTTTTTTGTTTGTGGTTTTGTTTTTGTTTTTTCCCAACCCAAAGGGCCCCCCAGCTGGAGTCAGCACTGGCTGCAAGGATGTGTCTTAAACGCCCCACCTCAGGGCATCTCAGCTTGTACGGAAAAAGTCCTCTCGCCCGGGGCTTTCGGTTCTACTAAACGGCAGCACTTTCGTTGCGTCCGGAGATTTCTGTGGAGCTCTTCTTGAGAGAGAGAGAGAGAGAAAGAGCACGTACGTATCAAAAAACGTGAGGCAGAAGCGCCAAAGACTACTTCAGACATTCGTACCTTCGTGTCATTCCACCTTCCCGCCCCTGCCCAGCTTGAGGAGGAGGAGACTCGTGATGTTGGGACTGTTTTGGCACTTCTGTCACTCCCTTTGTTTTTAAAATGGCCTTGAAAAACCTCCCTGCTGTTTTGGGGGGATTAGAGACTTTTTTGGGGTTTTTTTTTAAACGTTTTCTCATCATTCCATTGTGATACTAAAACAACAACATGCTTAATGGAAATAAAGTGCTTACTTTGTTGTTTTAAGTAACTTGGTTTAGTATCCTCATAGGATCCTACTAAATGAAAACGTGTTTTGCGGTACCGGCAGGGATCTGCAGCCATTCCCCATGACCAGGCAAGAGGATCTGCGTTCCCAGGGTGCAGGAATGTCCTGTCCGGGCTCCCAGCATGTCCAGCAGCTCCTGGAAGGTGCTGTGCTGGACCAGTGCAGACCAGTGTTGGCTTCTTTCTCCATTCTCCACTTGCCTTCCCAGGTGTTTTTTGTTCCTCTTTGAGGCCATCTCTTTATTCCCTCCAGCCCTCTGTTGTCCAGATTGACCAAGAGCTCTCCCCCCCGCACCCCCCCATCCCGCAGGAGGACAATCTCCAAACATTCATGGTGTCACATTGTAGGAGACCCAAGCTGAGAGCCCAGCTGCTGGCCAGATGACCCCAGAGTGGCATCTGGGCATGAGGTTAAAATCCCAGTCAGACAGGAGCAGATGTTGTGGGGTTTGTGAATCTCTAATCCTGCAGCTGGGAAGGATTATTCTCCAAAGCCTCTGGTCAGAAAGCTACTCTAGAGCATTAAATCAGCCTTAATTCTCCGGGGCTACAGGGGCAGCCGCAGTGAGGGCTGCCTGGTGGCCACGGGACCTGTAACTGCAGAGGGAGCGAGCCCTTCACAGCGCTCAGCGTGGCTGCAAAAACACCTGACGTGGCTTCCTCATGGGCAGGGAGACCACCAGCTCTTGGCAAATGGACTTTTTGCTGGCCAGAAGCTGGTTCCACCCACAGAAAGGGGAGGCTCAAATCAGGAGGTTCAGGTGGGTTTGGAGATTCGTAGGGATGAAGTGAGGTGGCTTCATGTGAGGTGTCGGGGTG
This sequence comes from Thinocorus orbignyianus, assembly GCA_013400375.1. Classification (NCBI taxonomy): domain Eukaryota; kingdom Metazoa; phylum Chordata; class Aves; order Ciconiiformes; family Thinocoridae; genus Thinocorus; species Thinocorus orbignyianus. Next base: position 75,290 of record VXBW01006737.1, read on the forward strand.
AGATGGAGCTCCACGCTTCCTCTAGTTACAGGTTTGTTAAAAAAAAACCCACCACCCTGCCATGCTCATGTTTGCTGTTTTGGAGATTACACAGGCTGTTAGGATAACCTGTGTACACAGCCTGTCCCAACTGGAACCAGTTTGATGTTGGATCTTCCATACCCTGCAGCGAGCAACTCAAGTTGGAAGCTGTGCCTGAACTGGAGTCCAGCCCACCAAGGACATGCAGCCCACCTCGTCTTCACAACCGGGGGCTGTGAACCCCTGTCTGCGGTGGCCACGGGTGCCTGAAGACTGGTGAGAAGACCTCTGACACACACCTCCTGCGGGGGGTGAAAGGCACCCAGCTCCCTGCCAGCCGGACCCCCTCAACAGGAGCATGGGGAGCAGAGCAGGCACCTCTGGAGGAACTTGGTGTCACCATCTGTGCTTGAAACTTGTCCTCCGTTTCCCTGGTGGTTATTAGGTGTTTGAAGATGTGATGTGGGCTTCAAACCTGCCCACGGAGCCTCTACCTCTACCTCCTCTACCTCTACCTCCTCCTAAGCCATACAGGGGCTATAGCCATGGCTATAGCCATGATGGTGGTAGCCATCCAGCTACCACCACACAACCCAGCTGTGGCTCTCCCCGTGGGAGAGGGGCCAAGGGGACTCCATCTGCCATGGTCACAGCTCTCCTCCCTGTGTGGCTCTCTGGGTCGATGGCACTTCTGTTTTTTGCAACATGTTTGGTTGACAGAGGGTGAAAGTCCACGTGTTTCGTGTGTTTTTTTCCCCCGCTCCCTTGCTGAGCAGCTGGTCAAGGGCAGCAGCTGGAAGGTGGCCAAAGCCCAGGCTGGAACCTGCCAGCCCTTGGGCCTAAAAGCTGGTTCTCTGTTACCAGCCATAGACTGAAGGGCAACCCTGGCCCCTCTGGGTGCTCAGTGCAGCTCACTGGATAAAGATGGAATTTCTGTGATGGCTGCCTTCATCTTCCTCCCAGGAGGATGTCCTCTGCACCCTTGCACATGGAAAAGGGGGCCTTTTCCTCCCTTGAGCCTCCTCTTTCTGGCCAACAGAAGGTCCGTTTGGCAAGAGCTGGTGCTCTCTCTGCCCACAGGGAAGCCACCTCAGGTATTTTTGTAGTCCCGGGCCCCTACTCCTTGCACTTTGGGTGGGGTCAGGAAGGCAATGGGGACCAAGGAGCCAAATGTGTGCTGGGGACAGGCTGCAGTCCAGCCTCCCCCCCCCAGCTGCGTTCATGGCTTGGGCACATTCCTCCACTCATCCTTAAATTATCACAGGTCTAAAAAGCAGCTTGAAGGGATGAGGATTTTCCATGAATCATAGAATTGTCTGGGTTGGAAGGGACCTTTGAGATCCCCTAGTCAAACCATCAACCTGACTGATGAAAACCCATCACTAACCCATGTCCCGCAGCACCATGTCAACCCATCTTTTGGATACCTCCAGGGATGGTGCCTCAACCCCCTCCCTGGGCAGCTCATTCCAAGGCTTAATAACCCTTTCAGTGCAAAAGTTCTTCCTAATCTCCAATCTGAACCTCCCCTGGAGCAACTTGAGGCCATTTCCTCTTGTCCCATCGCCTGTTCCTTGGGAGAAGAGACCGACCTCCCCTGGCTACCCACTCCTTTCAGGGAGTTGTAGAGGTGAGAAGGCCTCCCCTCAGCCTCCTCTTCTCCACACTGAACACCTCCAGCTCCTTCAGCTGCTCCTCAGGAGACTTGTTCTCCAGACCCCTCACCAGCTCCATTGCCTTTCTCTGGACCTGCTCCAGCCCCTCAATGTCTTTTTCTGTGGGAAGGGACCCCAAACTGGACACAGCCCTTGAGGTGGGGCATCACCAGTGCTCAATACAGGGAGTCAGTCACCTCGCGAGTCAATACAGGGAGTCAATCACCTCGCGAGTCCTACTCGCCACGCTGTTCCTGATACAGGCCAGGATGCTGGTGGCCTTCTTGGCCACCTGGGCACACCGCTGGCTCATATTCAGCCCATGGTCAACCAACGCCTCCAAGTCTTTTTTTGCCAGGCAGCTCCAGCCACTCTGCCCCCAGCCTGTAGCACTGCAGGGGGTTGGTGTGACCCAAGATCAGGACCTGTCACTTGGCCTTGTTGGACCTCATCCCATTGTCCTCATCCCGTTCATCCAGCCTGTCTAGATCCATCTGCAAAGCTTTTCTACCCTCAGGCAGATCAACACTCCCACCTAGTTTGGTGTCATCTGCAAACTTACTGAGGGTGCACTCAATCCCCTCATCCAGATCATTGATATAGATGTTAAGGAGAACTGGTCCCAATCCCGAGCCCTGGGGGACAGCACTCCTGACCAGCCCCCAACTGTGTTGAACTCCATTCCCCACCACTCTCTGGTCCGGGCCTCCAGCCAAATTTTTAACCCAGCAGAAAGTCCTGCCCAACCCATGGGCCGCCAGTTTCTCCAGGAGGATGCTGTAGGGGACCTTATCGAAGGCCTTACTGAAGTCCAGGAATTTGAATAGCAATGTTTGTGTCGAGATGCTCTCCCAGGAAGTGTCTCGGGAGCTTGGAATAAGGAGTGATTTGCTTTTGGGGAGGGGGGCTTTCTGTATGAACCCGCCCTCAGGGACCTGCCTGTGCCCTGGGGGAGCAGCAGAGCTCCCTCCCTGGTTTAGTTTTTTAGGGGACACCTCCCCTCTCCCTTCACACACACACACACCCCTTCTGCCTCCTTTGGCACAGTCCAAGGTGACAGAAAGGGCCTCAGTGTCTCTGTCACCTTCTGTCCCTGTCCCCTCTGCATGCACAGGGCTTGTCCCCCCTCCCTGCTCCCCACAGCCTTTGGTGATGGGGGGAGCAGAGGGGGTCGCACCTGGGCAGTGCTACAGGGTGAGGGGCAGCCTCTACCACTCCCACCCTCCCCTCCAGGTCCTTGCACCCCTTTCCCAGCACCACTAATGTCCTAGGGAAGGGCACCCCTCTGGGATGCCAGGCTGGGATGTGCTAACTCCCGCTCTCTCCTCGCCTGGACCATCAAGGACAAAGCACAGAGCAGATCTGAGGTTTGGGAGGGTCAAGGCCTCCCCCCTTACCCCTCCAGGTCACCCGTGGGATGTGTGCAAGCTCTGCCCCCACCCCAGCAGGGCTTGGGGCTCAGCCCCACCAAAGAAGGGGTTCACTCCATGCCTGGGGATGCTCCATACTGGAGATGCTCCATGCCAGGGGGATGCTCCACACCGGAGATGCTGGGATGCTTCATACCTGAAATGCTCTATGCCAGGAGGATGCTCCTTATGGGATACCAGGGATGCACTGTACCCAGGATGTTTTGTGCCTAGAGGATACTCCGTGCCAGAAGGATGCCCTATTCCAGGGACGCTCCACACCAGGGACGCTCCTGTAGCATGATGCCAGGAGGGTGCTCTATTCCAGAGGATGTCCCGTACAGGCAATGTTCCATACCTGGGATGCTCTGTGCCTGGAGGAGATGTCCCTACCGGGATGATCCCAGTACGGGATATTCGGGATGGTCTGTACCGGTGATGCTCCGTGCCCAGAGGCTGCTCCACCCCAGGGATGTCCCGTACCGGGATGCTCCGTGCTGCCGCCCGGTCCCGACGGCTGCTTTAAGGGGAGGGACGGAAACCTGACCCGTCCCCGGGCTCGGCCGGGCCCTTAAAGCCTCCGCGGGACGGCCGGGCCCCGCCGTGGCTAGGTCCGACCCGCCGGCCCCGCCATGGGCTCCCTGGGGCGCTGCCTGGCCCGGAGCCTGCTGCGGGGGCAGCCGTGCCTGAGCCGCCCCCCCGGGCCCCGCTGCTACGGCTCCGGTGAGACACGGCCCCGGCCCGCTCCGAGCCCACTCCCCGTCCTGCCCCTGGGGACCCTGTCCCCATCCCTCTCCTGCCCTAGGGACCCTGTCCCCATCCCCATGCTGCCTTCAGCCCCTTCCCCGTCCTGCCTTTGGGGACCCTGTCCCCATGCCTCTCCTGCTCTAGGGACCCTGTCTCCAGTCCTCTCCTGCCCTAGGGACCCTGTCCCCATCCCCATGCTGCCCTCAGCCTTTTCCCCATCCTGCCCCTGGGGACCCTGTCCCCATCCCTCCCCTGCCCTAAGGACCCGGTCCCCGTCCCCACTCTGCCCTCAGCTTCTTCTGTATCCTGACCCTGAGGACCTTCTCCTGATCCCTGTCCTGCTCCTGGGCACCCTGTCCCCATCCTTGTCCTGCCCCTGGGTCCTGTCCCCATCCTGTCCCCCCCCTCCTCGGGAATGGAGACAGTCCAGAAGCCCTCAGTTCCCGTTCCCACCCTGCCCCCATGGTGCCCTCTGCCCCATCCCCTCCCAGTGCCCCCAGTCCCCTGGATCCCTGTCTCTCCTCCCGGGGGCAAATCCCCAGGCAGTGTGTCCAGCTCGTGGGGTCTGTCACTTTGTGTTGTGGGTCAATGCTGGGGTCTCATCCCATGTTGGGATGAGGCAGAGGCTGGAGCTGGTGGTTCCCCTGTCACCATCCTATGGATCCTGAGAGCTTTGGTGTCACCAGGGCTGGGATGGGACAACCCCAGGGTGGGAGTCATGTGAAACTGGGCCATGTCCGGCAGCACCCAGAAGAGTGGGTGACATCGTGGGGTCTGCACCTCTCAGAGCAGGACCCTGAAGCCTGGGACTGGCAGCAAAAAACACCCAGGCCTGGTGTCCTCCCTCCCTCCCTCC
>VXBW01006737.1:80114-91206 GCA_013400375.1 Thinocorus orbignyianus
TCGCCTTCCCCTCCTCTTCCTCTGCTGGACAGGACACACTGTCCCTTGGGGGACTTCTGTCCCCTCCTCCAGCGTGGCTCCAGCAGGGCCAGTGGTGGGAGGGTGAAGGGGGTGGCAGCAATGCTGGACCCTGCCATCCCATAGTGGCACAGGTAACAGTGTGCCAGACCCTGCTGTGCCACCATCGGTGTGTGACAGTGGTGCCAGGCATCCCTCCTCATCCCACGGTGCTGCTCTCCACCAGTGGAGGGCTTTGACTGGGGACTCACTTTGTGCCCCAGTTGGAAGCACCCAAGGGCGGGCGGAAGCGATGGCACATGGGGTGTCACCTGCACCCCAGCCCAAGGACGGGACAGTGCAGTGTGCTCAGCTGAAACCAGAGCCACGCTGGGTTAAAAGGTGTTTCCCAGCCACGGATGTGTCTCCAGAAGCCACCAGGGCTTTGCAGCGTGTCCCTTGGCTACAGCTTGGCCAGGGGGACGCAGTCCCAGTATGGGGACAGGAGTGGGGACAGCAGCGACCACCTGCTACAACCAAACAGCGACCTGTGGTGCCCCAGGAGCAACGTGGGGTCCCTCTGCCACCACCCGTGCCCCATGTGTGGTGATGACCTGTGTACCGTGCTGGGTGGGGGGGTGACAGATGACCCCTCTGTCCCCACGCAGTTCCCCCGGAGCTGCAGGAGAAGACACTGGTGCTGGTGAAGCCAGACGCAGTGCAGCGACGGCTGGTGGGGCACGTCATCCAGCGCTTCGAGCGGCGCGGCTTCAAGCTGGTGGCCATGAAGCTGCTCCAGGTACCCATCCCCACCCAGCTGCCATCCATCCCCTCAGGGGACAGTGCTCCCAGTGCCACACAGGATGCTGGCAGGGAGGTGCCAGTGGTGGACACCATTTGGGTGTCCCCATTGTCACCCCGCGCTGCCACCAGGCGGACCAGGGTCTCCTGGACAAGCACTACCAGCAGCTGCGGCAGAAGCCCTTCTACCCCGCGCTCCTTGCCTACATGACATCGGGGCCACTGGTGGCCATGGTGAGGGGACGGGACAGGGAGGTTGAGGGCTCCAGGGGATTCTGGGTGTGTCCAGGGGGGTCAGATGTCCCCTGTCCCGCAGGTGTGGGAGGGCTACAACGTGGTCAGGTCCACACGGGCCATGGTAGGGGACACAAACTCGGCAACGGCGGCGGCGGGGACGATCCGGGGGGACTTCAGCATGCACGTCAGCAGGTAGGGGCGTGAGGTGTGGGACACACACACACACCAGTGGTGGGACCACCTCAGTCATGGCAGGTGTCCCCGACCTTGTCCCTGCACAGGAACGTGGTCCACGCCAGTGACTCGGTGGAGACGGCCCAGCGGGAGATTGGCTTCTGGTTCCAGCAGGACGAGCTGGTGGCCTGGGAGAGCGGGGACCAGGACTACACCTACGGGCCGTAGAGTGGTCCCCACCCCACCGGGACCCCCAGCCCCACCATAAACCCCAGTGACCCCAGTTACGACTCCGTCTCCTCCCTTAGACACTGCTTGGAAGTGCCGTGGGGCTTGGTGGGAGGGACTGGAGGGCATAGGATGGAACTGGGAAGCTCTTGAAGCTGTCCCCAGCAGGCACTGGGACTGTACTGGGCTGTCTCCCAGGGAGTACTGGGAGGGTACAGGGAAGCATAGGGAGGCACTGGGCTGCCCCTAGAGAGCACTGGAACTGTACTGGACAGCACTGGGAGGTAGTGGGAAGCTCCACAACACACTGGGCTGCCCCTGGGGTCACTGGGGCAGTACTGAGAGGCACTGGGCAGCTCTGGGAAGGACTAGGCACTAGGCCATCCCCGAGGGCACTGAGATGGTACTGGGAACCATGAGGAGGCACTGGGAGGCACTGGGCTGTCCCAGAGGGGCACTGGGGTGGTACTCAGAGGCCCTGAGGAAGCACTGGGAAGCTCTGGGAGGTAGAGGACTGGGGTGGCACTGAGAAGATCTGGGAGGCACTGGACTGTCACTCTTGGGGCACTTAGGGCTGTGCTGGGAAGCTCTGGAAGGCATTGGGATGTCCCCTAGAGGCAGTGGAGCGGTACTGGTCAGCTCTGGGAGGCACTGGGCTGTCCCTGGAGGGCACTGGGGTGCTACTGGGAGGCACTAGGATGTCCCTGGAGTACACTGGGCAGCTCTGGGAGGCATTGGGCTGTACCAAAAGACACTGGATCAATACTGGGAAGTTCTGGGAAGCAACGGGTAGCTCTGGAAAGGATTGGGCCATCCCCAGGGGCACTGAGGTGGTACTGGAAAGCACAGGGAGGTGCTGGGCTGTCCCTTGAGGGCACTGTGGCGGTACTGTGCAACACTAGGAGGTAGTGGGAGCGCACTGGGCTGCCCTAGAGAGCACTGGGAGGATACCGGAAAGCTCTGGGAGGCACTGGGGTGTCCCCTAGAGGCAGTGGCTCGGTATTTGCAAGTCTGGGATGTCTCCTCGATGCAGTGGGTTTGTACCGGTCAGCTCTGGGAAGCACTGGGCGGTCCCCTGTGGGGGGCTAGGAAGGTGCTGAAAAGCTCCGGGCGTACTGGGGCAGTACTGGACAGCTCTGGGAAGCAGTGGGCTGTAACCAAGAGGCACTGGGTTAATACTGGGAAGCACAAGGAGGCTCTGGGAGCCACTGGTCTGTCCCAGAGGGGCACTAGGGTGGTGCTCAGAGGCACTGGGAAGTTCTGGGAGGCAGTGAGCTTTCCCTGGAGAGCACTGGGATGGTATTTGGAAGCTCTGGGAGGCACTGGGCAGCTCTGGATGGAACGTGGGCACTGAGATGGTACTGGGAAGCAAGGGGAGGAACTGGGCTGTACCTGGAGGGCACTGGGGTGGTACTGGGCAGTTCTGGAAGAACTGCACTGTCCCAGTGGGCACTGAGGTGGTACTGGGAGGCACTGGGAGGTACTGGGCTGTCCCCAAGGGGCAGTGGATAGTACTGTTAGCTCTGGGGTGCACTGGATATTCTGAAGGTGTACTGGGTAGTACTGGGCTGTCCATGGAGGGCACTGGGATGGTACTCAGAAGCTCTGTGAGGCACTGGGAGAGCACTGGGCAGCTCTGGGTGGTACTGGGCTGTCCCCAGGGGGCGTTGGGGCAATACTGGTCAGCTCTGGGAGCCACTGGGCAGTCCTCAGGGGGCAATGGGGCGGCACTGGGCAGCTCTGGGAGGCACTAATCTGTCCCCCGGTACTGGGAAGCTCTGGGGGACACTGGGCTGTTTCCCGGATAGCACTGGTGTGGTACTGGGCGATTCTGGGAGGCACTGGGGATAGCTCCGCAGGGAACTGGTGTGGTATTGGAAAACTCTGGGAGCCACTGGGCTGTGCCCGGTGGGCACTGGGATGTCACTGGGGAGCCGGGAGCTGGCTCTCGCCGCCACACCAGTACGCCACTGGGGACACTGGGCGGCGCTGTGGGAGGCCGCTAGGCCCCGCTCCGTTGCCAGGCAACACTGCCGACGCCCGCACATACGCAGAACGGCCGTGTGCCCAATGGACTACACCTCCCGGCAGGTCGTGCGCGGCGCCCGCTCCCGGCGTGGAGAGGAGAGGCGGCGCCATGGCGGAGCGGGGAGCAGCGTCCCAGCCACCGCCGGACATGGACACCGATGAGTGTCTCCGCGAGTACCGCCACCTCTTCAGCCCCGACATCCTGGCGTGAGTGCGGGAACGCTGAGGGCTACCGGCGGCAGGGCCGTGGCTTGCGCGCCGGTTCGGGGCCACCCCGAGCGTGTGGCCGGGCTCTGACTGTCCTTTTGTCCCCTCAGGGGCCAGGTGGCCTTCATCACCGGCGGCGGCTCGGGCATCGGCTTCCGCATCGCCGAGATCTTCATGAGGTGCGGGAACACGACGGGGCGGGGGCGGCAGTGCCCGGGGAGGGCTTGACCGGCCTCGCTGTGCGCCGGCGGGACGGAGCGGGGAGAAGCTTCCCTTACCCTGAGGCGGCTGCGGGAACGGGGTCTGAGAGAGCCCCGCTGAGCCCTCGGGAGAGATGCGGGCACCCTTCCTGCTGCAGGCTCTAGGGGTGCAGGGGGCTGTGGGAGCCAGGGTACTGCCTCCAGTGACATCCCAGTGCCTCCCGGAGCTTCCCAGTACCATCCCAGTGCTCTGCAGGGACAGCCCAGTTTCTCCTGGAACTTCCCAGAGCTTCCCAATGCCTCCTCAGGGCCTCTTGAGTACCACCCCAGTGGCTCCCAGACCTGCCCAGTACTGCCCCAGCGCCCCTTGGGGACAGCCCAGTACCTCCCTGTGTCTCCCTGTGCCTTCCAGACACTGTCACAGCACTGGGATAGGTCTCAGCACACCGTGACTCTTCCCCTCTTTGAGTCCTGCAAGCCTGGAGAAGCAGCAAATTCCTCCCTTCCAAGAATGTTGTGCTACCTCCTGCCACTCATTGACCAAACCCCCAGCAATCCCCAGGGATCCAAGGTGGCTGTGAGGAGCCACCACTGTACTGTCCTTGTCAATGGCCCCTTCTTTGCAGGCACGGCTGCCGGACGGTCATTGCAAGCCGGAACCTGCAGCGAGTATCAGAGGTGAGTCTGTGGGCTCCAGCAGGACAGGCAGGTGGAAGGAAGAGCTGTGAACGCCTGGAAATCCTTCTCTCCTCGTCCTCTGAGTGGAGCTGGGAGTAGTGCAGTGGGAGAAATGGCTCACCCAGGCTGCCCTGTCTTCTCCCAGCTCTGAGTGCTCCTGCACCAGCAGGGAGCAGCGACGGCAGAATGGGTGCAGGTCTTTTTGTTGATGAGACAGAGAAACAAACTGTGGTGAAGGTTTGTCAGCTGGGAAGTGGCAGAGCCCAAGGTCAGACATCAATCTCAGTCCCGTTTAGGGCAAGACCCCTTTGTCCAAGGATTGTGTGGGTTCGGGTGGGGGCACTGAGCCCCAAAATCTCAGTTGTGTTGCGTCCTGAGTTAGAGGGGAGGATGGAGTTCTGGAAAGCAGTGACTGAAGAAGCTGTGTTAGACTGCAGCTACCCCATGGATGAGCTGGGCAGAACAAACACCCACCCCTGTGTGTCTGACCCCAGGCTGGACTTTGGCTGATGGCAGTTTCCATTCCTCACTGTGCCTTGTGCTGCTGTCTCAGGCTGAAAGCAACTGTGAGAGAGCTTTGCAGTAGCTATGTGTGGAGTTCACCGAAATACAAAGATCAAAATCAGCATTTGGGAGTGAGCTGGCATGACCCAGCTGCCTCCTGGAGGGGTTTAGTGCTGTTGTTTCACATTCCCTCATGCTCATGAGCCAGAAAACAAGCTGCAAAGCTCAGCAGCTCTTTATTCCTGAAGGCTGGGGTCTTCTGAGTACACAGGGACTGCTTGCCCAGGCTCTTGGCGCTCGGTGTACGTGTGCTCAAAGCTCACAGAAGGGCCAGATGAGCCAGAGCAGGAGCGTGGAACATTGCTGGGTGTTGTGCAGGAGGTTGCTGCTGAGTTTGCGCATCCCCTGTGCTTAATTTGCTGGGGAGAGTCATGTTCCTAACGAGCACCTCGGGGGGTGGTTTGTGGCAAGCGATGAGCTGCAGAGCTGGCCTGCTCTGCCTCGCAGGCAAACCCTGACAACTGCTGCTCTGCCTTTGCTCTTTTGCCCACTGACATTTTTGGATTCTAAAGGTTAATTAGGTCTGGGCTCGTGCCCAAAAATGCCTTGTTTGGGGTCCAACCTTTGTACTTGCCCTGCAGAGAGGTTGCTCGGGTTGTGCTGTGTGGATGACAGGGCGCAGGGATAACTGGGCTTACGGAGTGCTGGCCTCAGGAGCAGCCTGGTGTTGAATTGGAAGACAACGAGGAGTTTTCTCTGACTACCCCAGGGCTTTGGCTGCAGGGCTGAAGCTGGCTGTGTTTTGACAGGTCTCTCCCCTGCCCACAGTGTTTGCTGGGTGCTGGCAGGGACGTGGCTCCTGCCCAACTTCTTGCTCATTTGTTATGACACCTGTGCCTAACCCTTGCGGAAGGAGAGAGTTTCAGAAAGAATCTCACCTCCCTGTTGTTTTTTTAGGCCTCTAAAAAGCTGGTGGCAGCCACAGGCCAGCAGTGCCTGCCTTTGTCTGTAGATGTCAGGCAGCCCCAGACCATTGTGGCAGCAGTGGATGAGGCGCTGAAGGAGTTCAAGAAGATCGACATCCTGGTTAACAGTGAGCTGTGGGAGTGGGCAGGGGGAGGAGTGGGGCCAAACTCACTGCTGGGAAGGGCGTTTTCCTTCATGGAGGTTGTGTTTGCCTGGTCCTGGTTTGTGCTGCTTTGGCCTGGGAGCATCTGGGCAGCCCCTGAGGGTGCAAAGGGGACAGTCTCAGAAGAAGCAAAGATCTGTTCTTAATGCATGGCCATCTGATTATCCTTGCTGGCACTGCACAGCACCCTCCTGCCCTATGGACACCCAGAGCTACAAGCTGTTTATCCCCTTACCAGGCTGTTCCCGTGTGCTCTCCATTCTATCCAGACATTGCCACTCACTGTCCCTCTCACAGAAGTGCCCTGAACCTGTCTGGTCTCTCCTGGCCCTGTCCTGACTGTGCCCCCGGCTGCTTCTTCTTCAGATGCTGCAGGAAACTTTCTGTGCCCAGCCAGCGCCCTGTCCTTCAATGCCTTCAAGACGGTGATAGACATCGACACCATCGGCACCTTCAACACCTCCAAAGTCCTCTTTGAGAAATATTTCCGGGTGAGTGGAAGCAGAACTGGAGAACTTGCTGGAAAGGCTCCTGGTAGGCAGGGGGTTAGTGTCGAACTGGACTTTGCTCCTGAGACATTCAGGGAAGCTTGGAGGGCAGAGAGGTGCACATCACCTGGGTACTCAGGGCTGTGCTCCTGGACTCTGTCACCCATGCTGCTCAGATTCAGTCCATTTCTTCTGAGGAATGGCAGCCCCTGAGCAGGAACTGGGAATCCTACCTGTCCCTAGCCCTGGGGCTTTGACTGCTGTGACACTTTTCCATGCTCTGCCACCTGATGGGGAAGCAGCTGTGTTCTTCTGGTCCTTTTCCAGCTCCTCTGCTTTCCCTTGGCCTTTGCATGTTCCCTGCACCTCCTGGCTTTCCCAGCTCAACGGGGCCGTGTGGCTGGTGCTGCCTCAGTGATGGGCTAGCAGTGCAGAGGTGGCATTGCCACTGGTGACTGTCCCTCCTAGCCCAGCTCACTTGTCCCACCACTCTCCTACATGACTCCTCGTGCTGCTCCCTGCCTAATGCCACATCTCCTTTCTTTCCCCAGGACCATGGTGGAGTCATTGTTAACATCACGGCAACCTTGAGCTACCGAGGGCAGGCCCTCCAGGTGCATGCTGGTTCTGCTAAGGCTGCCATAGGTATCTAAACGCTGCTTGCTGGGGCTCTGCGAGCTGTGTTGGGCCAGTAAGGATACTGTTCTTCCCAAATACTGGGATGGGAAGATGTCTATGGGGAGAGGTGGATGTGAATTGGTGTGATTACTACATGCCTGAGTTTGGGATGAGGCTCTCCTGTCCCTGGAACCCTTTGCTCTTGGCTGGAGTCTCTTGAGGCTTTTTGCACCCTCCCTCCCCCAGCAAAGCTTACTGAGATGGCTCTGCTCTCCATTTTTTATTCCTGTTGTAATCCTTTCCCAGATGCAATGACCCGTCACCTTGCTGTGGAGTGGGGACCCAACAAGATCCGAGTGAACAGCTTGGCGCCGGGCCCCATTACAGGCACCGAGGGCTTTCGGCGGCTGGGTAAGGCAGCCTGGGCCTCCTGTCCCTGCCTCCGCAGTGGCCTGCTGGTGTCTGGGAGGGGGGACTGATGGACCACCAGTGCCCCACACTCATGGGGCTGTTGTTGCTGGGCACAGCTGCTCTGTGACTCAGTTGGCACATCTCTTTGGGGGAGCAGCCCTTCCCTCATCCTCAGTACCTCACAGGGCACTGATTTTTTGGTTGAGTGGCTCCTTTTTGTGCTCCCTGATGTAACGTTCTCCCCCAGAGCTTAGCCTTGCCCACTGGCATAGCTCTCTTGGAGCGCCAGCTCAGCCCTGGAGGCTGGGCAAGCTCTTCAAGGTCCTATCTAGAGCTCACTGTTGCAGAACAAATCCCACCAGTGACCTCGAGCTCCCCTTGTTTAACTCACTTCCCAGTCCTTTGTCCCCAGGGCTGTGCCAGGATCTCATCTGGGTTCTCTGGGGCTCTCAGTGAGCCCCATGCTGCAGTATCTGGTGGGCAAGCAGTCCTGTCGTCCTCACTGACTCTTTCTTCTGTCTCTCAGGTGGGAGATTTGCTGAGGAATCTAGCCATTTCGACATGATCCCCCTCCAGCGTGCAGGAAACAAGACGGAGATCGCCCACAGCACGCTCTACCTGGCGAGCTGCCTCTCCTCCTACGTGACGGGCACCACCCTGGTGGTGGATGGCGGGAGCTGGCTGACCTCTGCCAACAACTTCCCTGCCATGCTGGGTATTGCTTCATCCTCTGCTAAACTCTAGGTGACGTGCCTTTCCCCCTCCCTGGGATTAGAGCAGGGCTCCTCTCAGAAACCCTGGTGACCCCATGGTGTAGGGCCATGGCTGCCCTACCAATGACTATGGCCTTGCCTTCTTCAAGTGCCTGGGTCACCCTGCACTGGTGCCAGGCTCTGCCCCTCCTGAGGCAGTGTTTTTGGGGAGGAAAGGGGCAGATGTTGGGTGTCAGGGTCTCCAGGTGAGGGCAGCCAGCCCAATTCTCTACTTGGCAGCACTGATGTCAAGCCAACTTCTGCTCTGGGGAAGTTGGAGCAGGGTCACACACCCCCTCCAAGTGCTGTCATCACAGCAGGGACTGAGCAACGTGGGGAATATCTCTTGAGTCCTCAGAGGAATAATTTGGACAGGGTGGGAGAACTTGCTGAGTTTTTCCTCTGAGCCCGTGGTTGACATGTGGTTCTTGCTAGTGGATGCTTGTCTGGACACCTCCTGAGTGTCCCCTGAAGCGACGTGATGCCCCTTTTCTGGCAGGATTAGGCAGAGAGATCCCTGACAGCCTCTGCCTCCCCCTTCTTTCCACGAGTTACTGCGCTACATCTGCAGAGGTGGGAAGGGCCTGGTCCTTACTAGGGGAGGGGTCTCCTTCATCCCCCTGCTTGTGTCCTGCCTGGAGGTCTTGGGGAGCAGGACTTCTGTACCCACCTCCCCGCTGTCTTGCAGATTTCTGGGCTGCAGGAGCAAACAAAAATCAATGATGGGACAGCCTGGGACTGAGCCATGGACAGAAATGGGACCCGAGGCTGCTGCCACTGCTGCTCTGGGACATCTCGGGGTGACACCTCCCGGTGTCGGAGCCCATAGCTGCCACCTCTGATCGGTGAGTGGTGGTGACGCTGCCGATCCTGCCACCACCTTGGGGAGAGAGCCCCCGTCCTTCTGTGCCATTCCTTTCTTCTGAGCTGACATGTCTGAGGGCACTGGGACAACGCAGAGTGTCCAGGCTGTGATGATGTTCACTGCCCACTTGTGTTTCCTCCCAGTTCTTCTCCTGGCCTTTCCTGAGTCCCAGGCCCATGGATATCTATCTTCTTCCTCTCCTCTCCCCCATCTCAGCCTGGGAGCTGCCCAAAACCCTAAGCTCCTTTTTGGGAGGGAGGGGAATTTCAGCCTGTCTTGGGTTGAGATCGGCCTTTGTGCTGAGGGCAGCTCTCAGCAGGGAGGGGGGAAAACAAGGACCAAACTGTCCCCTGGCAAGGGGAAACAGTCCCATCCCCTCCGGTGGCTCCTGGATAGAACAGCAGTCCAGGAGCAGAGGTGGAAGCCCACCAGAGCTGACTCTGTGCCACTGCGGGCCATAGCACTGTGCCTTGGGGAGCCTGAGGCGTCCAGTTGTCTGTCAGTCCCCCATCTGTCTGTCCTGCCAGTCTCACGCTGTCTCCTCTCTAAGTACAGCTGTGGGTAAATCAAGGTCCAGGTGGAATTCTGTCCTTCCTGGGCTGCTGGTGCCAGTACCTTGTGGGGTGGGGTGGGGCAGGGGGACACACATCCCCGCTCACCTGCAGCCACCTGCTGCTGCTGATGATGATTCCTTTCTAAGCCTTTCCCGAATTCCATGAAGCTTGTTCTCCTACTTGATTGTGTTTCCTACTTGATTGTAGACCTGCCAGGTTTTGCTCCTTCCTCCAGGCCAGAAATAAAGAGCTTCCACCCTGAGCCGTGTCACTGCTCCTCCATGAGCCACTGTTCCCACTAACTGAGGCTCAGGTGGCCCCAGTCCCTGTTAGCAGTTGGGCCCCAGCACCATAGACTCACTGGTGCTTGGGGACCTGCCACCTCCTCGGCCCCAGCTTGCTCTGGAGGGATGTGGATCCAGATGTTGGGTCCCCTAGCAAAGGTGACCCCTTCAGAGAAGATGGGTGCTTGGAGCATTGTTCTTTCCCTGGTTCCTCCTGGGATTTGTCCCCAGCTACAAGGTCCCTTTTCCCAGATACCAGGACAAGTATGTTCTGCGGGAGAAGATACTTGTGTGATGTGTGTTTGTCTGGGCTGAGGTCTTCTGCTCTCTGACCTCCATCTCTTCTTCTGCCAGGATCCACAAAATCACAGAATGATACGGGGTTGGAAGGGACCAACCCTCCTGCCAAAGCAGGTTCCCTAGAGCAGGTTGCACAGGAACGTCTCCGGGCAGGGTTTGAATGTCTCCAGAGATGGAGACTCCACCACCTCTGGGCACCAGAGGCTCTGCCACCCTCAAAGAAGTTCCTCCTCATGTTCAGATGGAACTTCTTATGTTTAAGTTTGTGCCCTTTACCTCTTGTCCTGTCACTGGGCACCACTGAAAAAAGACTGGCCCCATCCTCCTGACACCCACCCTTAAAGTATTTATAGGTGTTGATCAGATTCCCCCTCAGTCTTCTCTTCTCCAGACTAAAAAGACCCAAGTCCCTCAACCTTTCCTCAGCAGAGTGATGTTCTAGTCCACTCATCATCTTTGTGGTCCTCTGCTGTACCCTCTCCAGAAGTTCCCTGTCATTCTTGAACCGGGGAGTGAGTCCAGAACTGGTCCCAGTGCTCAGCTGTGGCCTGACCAGGGCAGAGCAGAGAGGGAGGATGACCTCCATCTGCCTGCTGGCCACACTGTTCTTGATGCACGCCGGGATGCTGTTGGCCTT
>VXBW01006737.1:91344-112970 GCA_013400375.1 Thinocorus orbignyianus
TCGGGAGGGCGGGCGGAGCTAGCGCTGGGCAACGACACCGGCATCGCCGCACCCGGTTACCGGCATCCGCGATGTGAAGGGGTGATGGCGGCGGGGCATGGCTACCGGGCGGGGTGGGCGGCGGGCGCTGAGCGCCTCCGCTGAACATGGAGCCGTGTCCGCCGGCGGCCGAGCCCGAGCCCCCGCTCCCCCGGGGGCCGCGGCGGGACGGGCCGCAGCCGGAGCCGGAATCGGAGCTGGAGCCGGAGCTGGAACCGGATCTCTGGGCACTTGAGGCCGCTGAGCCTCCCCCGGGGCCGCCGCGGTGGTCCTTACCGGCGGAGGAGGGCTGCCCACCCGGCGAGGGCATCGCCGAGCCCCCGTCCCGCTGTGAGGAGGAGGAGGAGCCGCGCCTCCGCCCTGTCTTCGACGCCCTGGACCGGGATGGCGACGGCTTCGTGCGGGTGGAGGAGTTCGTCCAGTTCGCTACGGCCTACGGTGCCGAGCAGGTGAGGTGCGGGCCCAACCCAGGGCCTGGGGGGTCTTGCCAGCCCCGGGGCCTCCCCTCAGGCCTGAGGTTTTGGGTCCGTGGGGCCCTGTGACGCCTCGGGAAGGGGCTGTGGGTGTGAGGTGAGCTGTGGGGTTCCTTGTGGCCGTTGGTGTGTCCGGGCGGGAAGCCGTTGTGCCAGGCCTTCAGTGGTCCCCAAAGGGGCTGCCGCCACTGACGGGGTGGTGGGTGAAGGCGGCTGGTGCTAATGACAGCCACCACGGGAAGAGCTTTGAGCACGGATAGAGCTTCTCACACGAGCAAAGGTGGTATCTGCCTTGCCAGCATCTGGGTCGACCCAGGTGAAGGGCACTCCTGGGCTTTGGAGGAGGTATGGATGGAGCCAGGCGAAGCTGGAGCTCGCCTTTTCCCGGCCCTAATCTGCTGGGAATGGAGCATCTCAGGAGTGCCACCAGCAGCCTGCATCCCTTCTCTTTGTTCTCCATCGGTAACACGTTTAGGTTTGGCCCAGTGGCTCCCAGTAGCCACATCCCGGGATCTCCATGTCCCCCTCACTGCTGAGGGTCCCTGCATGGGCTCTCTGGCACGGAGGGAGGATCTTGCTTCTCCCAGGCTTGACAATCCCCGGTGTGCTTTTCCCACCTCCTTTTCTGCTGCTTTGTGCCATGGGGAGCTTGTGTCTCCCTGCAGCAGATCGGATGCGCTGTAATGTGAGGCTGCCTGGTTACGACCCAAAATGGAGAAAGCTTTCCCAGTGTGCCAGGGGATGGGGAGGAATTGGTTGATGTTGGGTACCTTGGCTGGTGCTGGCATTGCTGCAAGGAAAATAGGCTGCTTTTTTTTAAGGAATGGGGGTGTTGTTGTGAAGTTTCTATGCGAGATGTGCTTTAATTCTCTGGCTGCACTGCATGTATTAAAGTGGCATGACAAAGCAAATAATTGCGTGTGACGGAGTGTTTTGGTGGAGCAGGGTGGCTTTTTTTTATCGCTGTCCTCATGGTGAAACCACCTCTTCAAGGTAAAACCGGAGGCATTTCTTTTAGAAAACACCTCTATGAAGTGGAAATAGGAAACTTTGTTGGTGGTAAGGGGCACTGTGTGTGCAGACAGCATCGCTTACTGCCTCCTTGCCTGATTAACCAGGTAGCGTCATGACACGGGGAGGAGAGGGTGACAAGATCATCTCAGCAACGCGCTCCTGCATTTGCTGGATGGGAGAAGCTTTATTCAGCCTCTGACTTGCATCTTCCTGATGTGGTCCAGGTGCTCCATGTCCCTCTGCCCCCCACCATTGTCAGCAGAGAAAGCAGAAGCAGGCAGTCCGTGGCTCCATGGAGCCTCACAGTCCCCGAGCACGATGGGATACTTCGGGGGCTTCACAAGGGGACCCTTGGCCTTAGCCTATCTCTGTCCCCCCTCATTTGGGAGGGAGCAGCCCTGGTACGGAGGGATTAAGGACAGGCGGTCCCCGTGGGTCCAGTGTTTGTTAGTGCCGGCAGCTTGTGCGGCTGAGCAGCGCCTGGTGCCTTCGTCCTGCCAGGGGAATTGTGCCAGCGCTTCAGAGGTGCGACAAAAAGCCTGTAAAGTCCTTGCAGATCTTGGCCCAAGGAGCGGTTGTGAATTGCTGAGGTCTCTCCTTAAATGAAGCAGGGTGTCCAGGGGGGTTTTATGCCAGTAAAAGCTAATATGGACCCAGCTTAAAGTGTTTGTCTGCCTGACTGTCCCTTTAAAGTTCCTTGTTCCTTCTTGCTGAGCACAGCCCCCAGTAATGCTGTCTGCGCTGAAATACATTATGCTTTCTATATACATTTATCTTCAGCCAGAGCCTTGGCGTGCAGAACAGCTGTCTCTGGGTACAGCAAGTGCTGAATGCCCTGGTGAGGTTGATGTAACAACAGCTGAGCCAACAGGTAATGGGCACCCCGGGGAACGCAGCCAGGTGCCTTCTGCAGAGGCTGGAAGAGGAAAAGTAATGTTTATGATGCTTCTGCCCATGAGAGGATATATTGGGAGCCTTAGAAAAGCAGGAAGACACGCTGAGAGAGAAGGAGGAGTGGTGGGTGACGGGGTCTGTAAGCTCCCAGCAGGTGTGTGGAGTAATAAAGGGAGGAGTTTCTTGACCCATTTTGTTTTATGCAGATGTAACTTGAGCCAAAAAAGGGGGTCTTTTGACAACTGAGAATCGAGCAGAGGTGAAAGGTAAAGGATAGGAACATCACCAGGTGGGTCAAGTGGTGTTAAGGTTGTTAAAAGAGTTCAAGATATAAACAAAGGATGTATAACTGGAAGTGGGAAGCTTGCAGGAGAGGTGCCAGTGTTGCATGGCTTGTGGAGGTCAGGGAGTTAGCAAATTCCTGTCCTCTTACTGTCCCTCTCACCCAGCAAGAGGAGGAGGAGGAGGTACCTTCTTCCTCTTCCTCTCCCCATCATTCCTCCTGGCTCTGCCCACAGGGGTGGATGGGTGGAAGGTGCCCATGGGGTGGTGGTGGAGCAACCTTCTAAATTTAAGCCCAGTGAGTCATCATGGCCACTGATTGATACCAGGGCTGGGAGGGGGCTGAAGGGTTAAGGAGAGCCTTTGTGTGTGTAACCACATGTACTGGGGAGCTGGAGAGCAGCAAGTGTTGTCTTTAGCGTTAGAGCAAAACACCGGAGGCATTTACAGGCTACTGAGCTCAGTCCCATCAGATTATTTGGCTGAAACGATTATTAGCTAAATGTCAAAGGAAAGAGACCAACTGGCATTTAATCTGTAAAAATGACAGGGTCGTGAATGTCTATTATGATTTTTTCTTTTTTTTTTTTTTTTCTTCCCTCTGCACGATGAGAACTGGTTGGCAGAGTGGCTTGGTTTTTCTTCTTAAGTAGCTTGGGTTGTTGAAAGACCATCCTAAAGAGCCTCATGGCTGTGATATTGGCAGTGACGGGCTGGTATGGACTAGAAGAGATTAAGGCATGGAAACCAATTTCTCTGAAATGATTAAAGTAGCTTGGGATTGAGGCTGTTGCTTTCGTAGGAGAAGATGATGCTGAGGTGCCAGCAGCTGGGGGTGACACCCCGAGTTGGAGGTGGCCTTGAGCAGGGAAGGTACAGCCTTGTGACTTCTCCAGCAATCCGATGGGTGGCCGTTTGGCAAACACGGACTAGTGTGCTGCTTGAAAAGGCTGCTGGGACCCCTTATGTGCACTGTGGAACTTGTAAATAAGATGTTGGGGGGTGAAGGTCTTGAGGATTGCTTGATTTTGTGCAAAAACCTCTGGTAGTAGTGCGTGAGGCGTTTTAGAACAGTGTTACATTTTTTTTTTTTATCTCCTTTCCCTTGCCTTTATGGGATCTGGTGCCCCCTTGGAGCTGCTGTGTGTGGAGTCCCAGGGAAAGGAGTTCCTGCTGGTGGTACCCAAGACTAGGGTCAGGTTGGTTTGTCAGGCATGAAGTCGTCCTCCTGGTGTCTTGGGTTGGGGTTTTTTAACTTTTTTGTTGTTGTTATTGTTTTGATCTAGAAGACAATTGGAGGTGGAAAAGCCTCTTGCGCCACATGTTCTTGCTACCTCCCCTCAATTAAGAGAAGTCCCAGAGTGTGTCTAACCTATTTTTGGATGCTCCAGACTCACGGTATCTCTGCCCTCCATCCTCTGACAGACACCTGCAGCCTTTTTTTGGGTTTGTTTGGTTATTATATATTTTTTTCTCCCTTGATGATCTGTTCAAGCTTCATTTCTATGTGCTTTGTTTTGCTTCCTTTAACACTTAAAATCTTTTAAATCTCTGTCCTTGACTACCAGCCCCCACATCAGATATCCTCAACCAAGCTCTCCATACTCAGCTTCAAACTTTTCCTTGCCTGAAGCTTTTTATAAGGTTTGTTGTGCTTTTCTGATTTCCCTTTTCTAACCTTTTCAGCTTCTTGGAATGAGGTGCCCAGCCCCAGCTGGGTGCTGCAGAAGAAATCACGTTTTTGGGTGTAGCAGGTGTCACCCCAGCCAGGGGATGCGGGGAATTGTGGGGTTCGTTTGTTGTTTTTTTTTTTCCTTTAAACAGAACAATCTGTGAGATTTGGCAATTATTTTCTGGAATGAAGTCTGGATGGTGTCAAACTACAGCTTTTTAATGCCTGCCCCGAGCTTCTGGTGAATCCAGGCTTGTTTTCCCTGCTCCCCTCTGATGGATCCCTTGGGAATTGTGCACAGACCCTGGCTCAAAAGCTCCTTTACCTCCAGTGTAGTCCTCTCTCGGAGCTGCTGACTTTGCATCTGATCTTGGACACCGTCCCTATTCCCCTTGGTCTTCTGCTTCCCTGTGAAATCTAATAGTTTGGATCTCTGTCATGAGGAAACCTCAGTTGTGTTTTGGTTGGGTTTTTTTTTTCCTTTTTTATGTATGTCTATATGTATAAATTTTTGGAGAGTTCTTGCACCCTTTGAGCAGAGGAAATGCCGGCTTTCCCTATAAAGACATTTCTGAAAAGCATCTTGCATGGATTTGCAGGCCATGTACATGGGAGTGAAGCTTAAATTGCCTCCGACTGTGCTGCTGCTGTACTTCTTGGAGCTTTTAATTGCTGTTTAACTTTGGTGTCTGCTGCTGAGAGTGGAGCTGGGATTTCAGTGAGGGGGCTGCTGCGGGTGTATCATGGGTTTGAGCACGCCTGTGGACGCACTCACGTGTCTGTGTGTGTGCATGTTGGAAGAGGAGCAAATCTGAAATATTTCCCTTGCTTTGACCGAGGGCCCAGTTTTTTCCACCCAAGAAATTCATGGCGGAGCTCCCGTTTGTTTTGCTGGATCGGGGGTGAGCCCTCCCTCACCTCAAATAGGGGACTGGTTTGGCTGGGAGCGGATTGCAGCGCCCAGTCTGCCTCTTCAAAGGCTGTTTTACCATCGTTAATCACACATCTGTGTTCTGCGGCAGCCCGTAGATGGGAGCTATTTTTTCCCCCTTTAAAATCGGGGGAGTGTGGAGGGAAACTTCCAAGCCAACAATATTTCACGTAATATATTTTGGGTGAGGTGGCTGTCGCTTAGCTGAAAGTGGAATCTGCAAAGAGGTTTATTCATTTGTAAACAGCCCAAAGACTCCAATATAAAGATAATTTTTGCGCTGCCGTCTTCGTGGTGGGTTTTTTGGTTGGTTTTCTTTTCATTTTTTTTCTTTTTTTTTTTTTTTTAATTTCTCCTTCTANTTTTTTTAACTTCTCCTGCTAAGCTTTTGGCCTTAAGCTTCTTGCTGGCGTCCATTCTTGGAGGGCTGGGAGCATATCATACCACAAATAGATCTTTTTGATGATATGCTTCATACTTAACATTTGCGGCCCTAATCAGATTGACGGTTTATCCCGGCTGGGTCTGGGCAGACAAGGCCGTGAATACTCAAAGACCGGGTTTGTCTGCACGAGCTGGGAGGAAAGTGGCCAGGGTAATTTTATCCCAGCTACTTAGTTTATTTGAGAAACCTTTTTATTCTTCTTCTTTCCTTTTTTTTTCTTCTTCCCTTCAGATTGAGAATACAGCTATTGCTGAGCTGGGTGACGATTTATTTTACTTACAGATTTTGCTAGAAGTTAGATGGGTTCCTCTGGAATTTGAGATTGCTTCTGCAAATAAAGAAGCCTTTTCCCCTTAGCTCTCCAGAAGAAAGAAAAAACATCAGTGCCACCTTTGTAGAGCTGGCAGATGCTGTGGGCAAGGAGGCAAACATGTTTTTTCCAGGGAAGTGGGGTGTGGATGTGGTACCCCAGCTGTGAGGCCAGTTTGTACTGGGTGAGCGCTGCCAAAGACTGGGACAGGAGCCCCAGCTGGGGAAAAAGACCCTATCTAAATGTTTTCAGTCTTGTTTTTTTAATTATTTGTTTAGAAATCTTTCAAGAGTTTTTTCCTGGGATTGGACTTCTGAAGGTCTGCTTAATGTTTACCATGAGGTGTGGGGGGTGCTCTCTGTAAGAAAGAGGTGGATGTGCGAGAGGCTTGCTCCCTTCTCAGGAGCAGGGTGTCTGCTAAGACTAATAAAAAATGGATTGGTCAATCCTGATTGACTGACTGGGATGTGATACTACACCACAACGTGGTGATTTGGCTTTTTCAGAGTCAGTTTGACCTGGTATTGCTTATAACGGAGCGCTTTCAAAACATTTCAGAGTTGCTGATATCATTATGTAGCTCAGTGCAGCCGGTAATTGATAGTCATTACAACAATTGCTTTCATAATTTCTCTCTCTCTCTATTTTATTCCTGTTTTGACTTTCATTTGCCGCTTGTTGTCAGATGAGATCCTCTTTGAACTCAGATTATTTTAGTTTTTCCCCTCTGGTTTTTGATTTTGCAAAGCAAATGACTTCCCATTAGCCGTAGCCTACAGCTCTGCTTGGGCAGGGTGATCTTCTCCTGGGCCACCCTGACCTTTCCTTCTTCACTGGGACCAGCAGATTCCCAGTACTGGAAAGCTGCTGGGATGATCCCTGTGAGCACAGGCAATGGGATGGGAATAGACCACAACTTGCTTTTCTCTTTCTCCTGCTTGGCTCCATCCTTCTGAAAGTCTGGCTTGGGTTTCTGGTGTAGGGCACAGGACTGGTTCCTCCATGTGAGCCTGGAGTGACCAACCCCAGCCCTTCCCTCTCCTTGTTTGCTTAAATTCAACCACCCGTGGAAAACATGGGTACGCTGCTGCTGGACTGGTTCTGCTGGGCTTCTCCTTAGCAGCAGTGATGCTTACCTGGTGGCACGTTTCATCAGGGACACGGCAGAGAGTGAGTTCTGATGACTTGAAGCTTGAAATGCCAGCTGACTCATCAGGTCCAAGCCCGTTTGCAGGGATGAACAGGATTTAGGGTAGCGACTTGGAGATCTTGCTACTGCGTTGGCGGTGGGAAATGTGCCTCCTGACACAGATAGTGAATTCTGTCCTTGGGGAATTGTGCATTTTGTACTTCCAAGGACTCCTGTGCTCCCACATGCCAAAATCATTTCCACCTCCTCTCGGACAGTCCTGGTGCTGTGATAAGCTGCCCAGAGCTGCTCTCCTGATGGGGCTTTTTTTCACGACATCTGCAATACAGCTGTTGGTTCAACCAGCCAGACCTTGCTTGTGAGACAGTCCTGCTTCTCCACTTGTCTGGCAAACTCCCTCAAAGCTCCCCTCAGCCTTTCTTTTCCACTTTAAAAGCACTGCTTCTTTCATTTCACCTTTCAAATTCATCTTTAGGAGGATACTTCTTCCTAGAGGAGATCTGTGCTGTGGTGTTGCTGGTGGCAGCGGGGCTGGGATGGCCTGTGCATCGGCTGGTGACACGGGAGGAGGCAGCAGGATGTGGCTGGGTTGTGTGATGATGCCAAGCACACCTGGCATGCTGCTGGAGGCTGATGCTTACCCTCGGTGCTGCTGAGCTGTAGGTCCAGGTTTGAGGCTTCCCGGGGGAGATGAGACTTTAACCGGGCACAGTGATGGATTTCATAAAGGACAAATCACTGCTTCTTAACATCTTTATGTGTTTCTGCTTGATGGCAGGAAGGTACTGGGATACCCACAGGCTCAAAGGGAGCCCATCTTCTTTACATGTGTGGGTCAGTGTTAATATCAGTGGTGCCTGGCACAAACCTTGATTTGGGAACTCAAAACATCCAAGCCCAAGAAACAACCCTAAAGACGTAATGGGGCAGTGGAAAGGCCAGTTGGGGCTTTCAGCATGGCTCTGAGTTGGACAGAAGTTGTCTCTTCTTCCCAAACTTCGGTTCATGGTTTCCCCTTCTCTGTAGAGTCTTTGCTGGAGTTGGTGTAGGGCGGAGAGTAAGTTATTAATGGCTTTATGGCTTGTGGGGAAGGAGGGAAGAGAAAGAAACACAACAAAGGGCAGCCTTGGGAACAGCTTCTACCAAAATCCTGCTACTGCCAACCTTGAGTGGATGGCATTTGCGCCACAGGGGAAAACTGAGTTGAAGCAGAACCCAAATCAATCTAAGTGGCAGCAGGTACTTCACAGCATGTTGCTCTTGCAGTTTTGGGGCTGGAGTGGGTTTTTTTCTTTTTTTTCTCAATGGAGGTGAGGAAGTGAGAGCCCCAGCGAGCTGTTGGTCTGGGATGGGGTGCCACCACCACTGGGATGCAGGTCTTTATGGTTGTGAACGCCCTGGGGACGATGTGTGCTTTAGCCCTGCTTTTGGGAAGTGTCTTCCCCTTCTCTAGGGAGAAAATTGCTCTCAAAGCAGAGATATGTGGAGGCTGCTTGATGCTTGGTGTGCTGTGAGTGCTGCTTTTCCCTGTCCAGCTCCTTACATTGTAAAAGCAAAAAAGAACCAAACAAACTTGTAATAGAAAGAAATACCAGTGATGCCAAACTGCTGAATTCACCACTGAGCATTATCTTATTTGAGGCAACTTACTAAGCCGAAGCAAGCAGTCTAGTGGCAGTAGTGTTTGATGCAGATTTGACTCCTTGCTAAAATGACACCAGTTCTGGTGTTACCTGCATGGCTCCTGGCTTTGGTGTGTCCCCAGCACTGCCGAGGCCACCAGGGTTCTGGCCTTGGACAGTGACAGCTCTGGGGACATCCCGTGGTGCTACATGGACAGAGCAATGGTGCTGTCCCCGTTACAGGGTTTGGTGGCTGCGCTTTGTTTGCAAGCTGAATGTCCCTCTGTGAGGTCACGCTGTGAGCAGCCTGGTGGCCTTCTGACTTATTAAAGAAAATAAAAAAATAATGCATTGTAGATATTTGGGGAGGGTGTGATGGAGGGGAAAGAGCTGCTGTTCTCTCTGCTACATTTTCCCCCAGTGAAATACCAGTAGTGTTGTGCTGTGTTTGAGTCACTGTTGCTTCTGGAGGGGGTTTTTAGTTTGCAGCCTGCTGGGCTGTTCCTGCTCACTCCTTTCCCCTGAGAAGGAGTAAAATCCTAAGGTAGAGGACCTGGTGCTAGGGGCAGCCTCATCTGGCAAGACTCAGCGGAGCCGACTGCCGACAGCCCTGTGGAAAATCCACTTGCCAGAGTCCAGTAGGAAACTGGGCTCAAGCGAAAGAGGAGGTAAAAGGAGCCCAAACCAACAGTTTGGTTTTGGTTTGAGTGTTTGGTTTTTTTGTTTCTTTTACGAGAGCAGAAGCTGTGAAAGGCAGGAAACAAGCAGTGAGCATTGGCTGTGGTGTGGGATGCAGGGCACAGTGCCGGACCGGGATCCACTCGGCTGCTCCCTGGTTCTGTGATCCCCAGAAAATGTGGGGCTGCTTGAGGGGTGCCCTTCTCCTGCATGGGGAAAGCATAGCTGTATTGAAAGTGACACTCTTTTAAGGGGAAAATAACATTCAGTTCCACTCACTTTAAAAACTGATCAGGACCGTGTGGCTTTCACACTTTTGGCTTCGGAGAGATTAAAAGGCATCTATTGCCTCCCTTTTGCATGGCCACGTTCCTTATTTTTTTTCCAAGGGAATGGCAGTATTTTGCCCTGTTTGGTGTATATGCGTGAGGAAATTGCAGCTGGAATGGGAAAAAAAAACCCATAAAATTTGGATGTCCTAGTGGAATTTTTTTCCTATGCCTGCTAAATGGATGCAGCAATGAGCTAATCCCCTTCTGACTGCTTGGAGCTCTGGGACTACTGTGCTGGCAGGAGTGCAGCAGAAGGATGCAGGGAGAAGAAGCAAGGTTTGTGGGAGGCTGTTTGACCTGAAAGTTCCAGGGAAGATGCTGGAGACCTTGGTGTGCAACGGGCAACTTGCTCTTGGCTTGGCACATCCATCCTGTGGTGGCATTGCGAGAGTTGGTAGTGTGGGTAACATAGCAGAGGTGTTGTGAACAGAGGAAGGACACTGCTAGAAGAGGTGAGACTGAGAGCATGGGACACAGAGGCATCATGGGCTGGCTGCCCAGAAAGCCCCTCAAACCCTGGGCTGCATCCCCAGCAGCCTGGCCAGCAGGGTGAGGGGGGTAGGGGGTGTTCTCTCCCTCTGCTCTGGGGAGACTCCCTCCTAGTGCCCCAGCTCTGGGGCCACTGACAGCAGAAGGACATGGAGCTGTTGAAGCGGGGCCAGAGGAGGTCACAGATGCTGGGAGGGCTGGAGCCCCTCTGCTGGGAGGACAGGCTGAGACAGCTGGGGGGGCTCAGCATGGAGAAGAGAAGGCTCTGGGGAGACCTTAGAGCCCCTTCCAGTCCCTTCAGGGGCTCCAGGAAAGCTGGGGAGGGACTCTTGATGAGGGAGGGGATCCCTAGGACAAGGGGGAAGGGTTTGACACAGAGAGAGGAGATTGAGCTGGGATATGGGGAAGAAGTTCTCTGGTGTGAGGGTGGTGAGACCTTGGCCCAGGTTGCCCCTAGAAGCTACGGCTGCCCCATTCCTGGAGGTTCAAGGCCAGGCTGAATGGCACTTGGATCAACCTGTTGTGGTGGGAGGTGTCCCTGCTCAGAGCAGGGAGTGTCACTGAATGGGCTTTAAGATCCCTTCAAACCCAAATTGTTATGTGATTCTATGATTCTGTGTCCCCCCTGAAGGGTGGGTGGCTTGGTTGCATCCCAGCATCTTCTCCTTTCTTCTGAGAATCTACCTCTGAGCCCCTAAACCATTCTGGGCTCTTTTTTTTTATTATTTTTTTCCTTTCTACTTCTGGCATATCTGCTTTGTGTACTTGCCTTTGCACAAACAGTCCTTTCTGAAGGCTGTGCAAAGGGTTGCCAAAAGGAGGGAAATAATTTGAAGCAGTTCTAAAAATGAATACAAGCCTTTATGCTTTGCTGGTCTCTGAATCGCGCTTGTTTGTATTACGATGAAGTTAGTTTTGACAGTGTGGCGGGCTCGGTCTGGCTGGGGGAGCTCTCTCACACTAGGATATCTGACGTTTAACTGGGAACTGGCTGGGATAGGGCCACATCTTGCGCTTCTGCTTCACCTCTGTAGCCTCAGAGGCTTCTTGTACTCGCCAAATTCCCAGACTTCGCAAGTTAGGAGATGCCAACTTGATGCC
Organism: Thinocorus orbignyianus; assembly: GCA_013400375.1. Lineage (NCBI taxonomy): Eukaryota > Metazoa > Chordata > Aves > Ciconiiformes > Thinocoridae > Thinocorus > Thinocorus orbignyianus. Next base: position 102,777 of record VXBW01006737.1, read on the forward strand.
CCCGTTTTTGTTCATGGGCAGTAGTGGGTTTCTCCTGTTTTTTGTGATGATGATCCTGTTTTAGAGATTGTGGTGTGTAGGTTGTATCTTGGAGAGGGTGAGTTAGTAAAAGCAAGTGGATTTATTTTGGGATGTGCCATAGGGGTTCTGTGCTGCATTCTGACCTGGTTGGTAGGAAATGGAAGCAAATGCTGGGTTTATAAAGCTCGTTGTGTTATAAAGGGTCTTATTTGGATACAGAGCAGTCTGGTGTGCATCCAAACACCCTCATCACAGAAATACCTGGGTTTCTTGCGTGGAACTAGACTGGGCACTGCAAAGTCTTCAGCATCTTAAAATGCCTCTTCTTCACTCTGCAGCCTGCTGGCGTGTTTTCTTAGGTTGGTTTTTGCATGTTCAGATGAGCTCTGAAGTCCCGTATGGGTTCTCTGCATCATCCCACCTTGAGCCTGAGGTGACTTTGGTGGTGGTACTTGGCTCTTCCCCCAGGGGTGGCTCCAGCCTGTGTTAATGCATGTGCTTTATGTAAGAAGTCACCTAACACCAAAGCTTTTTTGTTTGTTTGTTTTTCAGTTGTGTGGGTTTTTGTGTTTTTTTTTTTTCCCCCCTCCTTTTGATCCAGTCTCCTGCCTCTGAGCTGTGTGCTTGGAAGGGTGAGAACAAGTTTCCGGGTGTCACTAGAGGAACAAAAGCTAGAAACAAAACCTTTGAATGTTGGGGGTGGTGGTGGAGGAAGAAAGCTTTCTGAGTTCCATTAAACAAATGAGTATGTTTATCGCAGAGCGTTGCTGCCAAAGCCTTGGAGCCCTTAGGTAGAGACAGGAAATCTGGAACACTTGAGACAAAAGCAATTAAATTTGGATAAAACCATTGCAGTATAATATAAGCTCCTGTTCATGTTTCCAAACCATCCTTGGGGCTGTTTCTTAAGGTTTTATGCTTCAGTGACAACAGTTGATGGACAATTTGAAAATAGTTGTACTTTATGTTAGAGAACACAGTTAACATGAACAAGCGAGGCTCCTGAAGCCATGGTGAGTGTAGAGGTGTTGCGTCTGCCTACAGACAAGCCTTGGATCTGGTAGGACTGGTCAAAAAGTCCTGTTCTCATGCCTGTTATGTAGTACAGACCAGAGCGATTTCTACTAGCAGGTAAAAACCCCCAAACTGCTGAATTTGAGCGATCTGGGCTGGCGAAGACGCTCTGGCCCACACTATGAGCCCAGAGGCTGGCTGGACACACTGGTTTGTTCTGGTTTCTCTCAAGGGTGGGCAGGGATAGTCTGGGTCCTCAGGCTTTTGTGGTCACCAGCTCTTTAAAACAAATTCTGGCTTCTCTTTCTGTCTGTTGGAATTTGGAGTGTTGTTTTCTTTGCACCCTTCTGATGAGTGTGGAACATGATGGCTCTGGAGTGAAACTGGCTCCTCTGTGTCAACTCTGGGTTTCTTCTTGGTTCTGGGTGGACTCAGAGACTTCTTCCTTCCCCTTCCAGAAAGGAAGAGAAATAGTTTGCTTGGGAGGGAATTCTCTCCTGTTCATTGTGTATTCAAATCTCTCCTCTGGTATTTCCTGCGCCTGCAGAAAGATCCTGCTGCCCCGGGAGCGGTTGAGGAGTGGTATTGTGCCTGGTGGTTCGGGGCCAAATCTGGCTGGGTGTGAGGGTAGTGTAGAAACCACCTAAAGTAGGTGACGTGCTTCAAAAAATTAAAAAAACTGATGGCAAGCCAAGCAGCTTTTGTCTTGTATGAATAGGAGGAAGGAGGATTTGTTAAGTGAGTGGATGTGTTAAATGGTGAGGATATCATCATCTGGGGCAGGTCAGAAAGGACGGGAGCTTGTTGCCCGTTGCAACTTGCTCAGTTTGTTGCAAGGGAGCGGTTGAGCTGCTGGGGCTTCTCTCCCTTGGTTTGTGGGTGACCTTTCTCCTGTTCCAGCTTTTTAAATGCTTGCAGGCTGATGGAGAGCCATGGGAGGCTTATTCTCTTTTTGCCTTACATAGTAATCTTGATTATTTCTCTGTAGCAGGAAGAGATGAGAATAAACCAGGTTGAATATTTTTTTTTTCTATTCAGAAAGATGTCTCCATTCTTGGTTTTGGGTACTAGACTGACAGCAGAGGGCCCTGTGGTGTTAGAAGCCCCTGGGACCCAAGTGACAGCAAGGACAGGGAGGAAGGTTAGGGATGGATATTGTAGAAAGCATCTTCACCAGATGTTTCTTATAGTGGACCTTTAAAGAGACTTGACTAGACCCAACCTTCCTGCTGATCTCTTCTTGGAACTTCTGACGAGGCTCAGAGCACAACACTCTCTCAGCAGCCCGGGAAAAGTAGGAAATAAATAATGCAGCCCTTGCAGTGCTGACTCACAATTGACCACTGTTTCTCCCTGTAATGAGATCTGCCCCTCTTGAGGGTGTTTTAAAGGTTAGTTAATTAGGTGTAATTGTAGCCGAATAGAAACCTGCTCTGGGGTTCTGCCTGCTTTCTCTAGGGCCAGATCCGCCAACAAATTACGGCATCGATTCCTATAAACATCGCTGGAGCCAGCGTAATCCTGAGTTACCGGCCTCCCACTCAGCCTGCTCGTTTATTCTGATGAAGCAGCAGAAGTGAAGGACTGGGAAGAGTGTTCCCAGCTTCAGGATGGGCCCCATTGTGGTCCAGATGACAGCAGCCGCCTGGGAACTACATGGCATGAAGCAACATCAAGTTAGGCACTGTCGGCACGTTAATGCTTTCTCAGCACCCAGCACGGCGAGGGGGTTAGACGTGGCCTTGGCCCAGACAAATGCTGCATTAATGGGGATCAGGTCATTTCGGCTGATTGCGTTGTGCACTCGCTAAATCAATGGTTTGCAATCTAAAGCGAGCGGCTCTGCAGGGACAGCTGTGTCTTTGGCAAGTGGCACGGCTGCTCCGGTATTTGGCCGCAGGAGGTGTTTGCACATTTCCTGAAGACTGAAAAAATACAAACTACTCTGAATTCTGTAATTAGCATTTAAAAAATGTTGTGATCTGTTTTGGTTGTTTTTTTTTTTCCTTGTTTCTCTTGAAAGGATGAGTTTAGCCTTGAGAGACAAAGTGGGTTTTTACAAACAAGTGAGTATACGTCAGCTCACGCCCTTTGGCTGAATGCAGAGAGTGGAGATGCTGCATCCACTTTTGCGTCACCATGGGATACTTTCACATTGCGTGTGCTCGCTCTGTGAAATTCCTGTGTGCTGCTTCAGGCCAAGGATCTGGTTAAACATGAAGAGAGCATCTGGTGTGAGCATTTCAGTGTATCGCTACCTAAAAACTCCTTCTGTTTGGAGTTTACACCAATGTGACACTCGGTTTTCTCTCTGTTTGAGGTCAGGTGTTGTGTGACATAATACTGTGTCCAGCTTTGGAGTCCTCNTAGCCCAGAGTTTGAGGGGCTTTCTGGGCTGCCAGCCCATGTTGCTGGGTCATGTTGAGCTTCTCATCCACCAACACCCCCAAGTCCTTCACCTCAGGGCTGTTCTCTGCCTATTCCACCCAACCTGGATTTGTGCTTGGGCATCTGCGTAGTCGCATCAAGGGGGTTTGTGTGCGCAGCCCGGCTTGCCCAGCCTGGCAACTGGAGCCAGAGGGGTGGGTAACTGGAGGTGTCCAGGCTGTGAGCATGCGACCATGCCCACCATGTCTGCCCACCACAACCTTGTGGCTGGAATGTACCCAACCCACCCTTGTGCTGAGCAGCTGCTTTCAAAGCTGCAGTCTGAGTGCCTCAACCCTCACTTTTTAGGCTAAACCTTTGCCTCTCTGTAGAAATAGGTTTCTAATTAAGTGTTATGAACTGCTCACAGGTAACTGCTGCCTTTTGCAACCGTCCCCAGCCAGCGCTGGCTGCTGCCATCAGGCCAATGGACAACCAGTTCCCCAATGAACAGCTTCCTCTGGTGGTTGTATTAATGCTTCTTCTGATGTTTTGGGCTAAAATCAAGGCCTAGATGGCAATAAATATGCTATGTCACCCAGTCAGAATCCGGTTTTGTGGACTTTCCTGGATGGGCTGTTCTGCTACTGTTTGCTCAAGTGGCCAAAATATGTTGAGCCAGGTGCTCAGTTCATCCAGGCTCTTGGTGAGTCTCTGGCAGGCTGTTCCTTATCTGGACAGGTCTCTTGGTTTCTTTTTAACAGCTCTTGAGGTTCTTTTTGCACATAATCCATGTGGATTATGTCCATAACCAATCCAGGCCAGTCCCTTTGGGGACATGTGAGTAGAAGTCCTCTGTTGAGCAGAGCAGATCTTCACCCTCGCTCACTTTCCCATGACTTACTTTTTAGTGCTGCTCCTGTTACTCAGAAGACTGAGACCACAGGCCAAATCCTTTCCAAGGAAAGGAGGGAGTAACTTCAAGGCAAAAGCACCTTTGCTTCCTGCAGCGTGAGTGAGGCTGGAGGTGCCCAAGTGGTTGGTGGGAGCTGCAGCCTGCTTTGGCCTGTCTTGGGCGTTTGGGGATATTATACCAGGAATACATCAATACAGAGGACTCTTCTCCATGTCATTTGTATTTGCTTCCAGAGTCTGTGCAGTACTGAATCTACACCTTATTACTCTCACTATGGTGTTATCAGATAACAAGTTTGTGGTGTGAAGAAAGAAGTGGTCCTGGTCCTGACTAGGTTGGAAGCATCATCTGTATGAGATACCATACAACTGCAGGAGCTGACCTCTGCCATCTCTACCTTTTGGGTTGCCTGACTGCTCTGGCCACTGGAAAACTCCCACCCTTGTTTCACCCCTTAGAAGAATTTCTGTTTGGAAGCTAATTCAGCCCTGGTCTCTGCCAGAACATGAAGGAAAGCTTCTGGCAGGCTCAGGGGTTTAGGAGGAGGGGGTTGGCTGGCCCTCTCTTCAGAGATCAACACTTAAAACAAGCACAGTGGTGAAGTTGTTCTGTTCAATCCAGCTGCTGCGTGGTGGAGACATGGAGCATCCATAAGGTAAAGAGGAAGAAGGCCTGGAGCTTCCTTTTCCTTTTCCTCCAGCCTCCTTAATGTCCACTCACAGCTGGGGAATCCCTCACCTCCCTGAGAACCTTTTGTTGTGTGGCTGCCAAGCCTTCATGTTAATTTGAATTTGAAGCTGTCGCCGTTGGCTTAGCTGAGGCTCGAAATCACTTACTGAACTGACTTCACTTCATCGAAGTAAGGAAACTCCTTTTACGCTCTGGGGGAAGCGGCAAAAAGCCGGTGCAGCAGTAGGCACGGTGCTGTAGGTACAGCTTGGGTGAGCTGCTGGAGGTGGATGTTGGGTGGCAGTAAATCTGGCTGGATTTGGAAGGCAAAACACCCTGCCCCCAGAGCCCTTTAATACAGAATAACAGAATTGCAGCTTGGTTTGGGTTGGAAGGGACCTTGAAGTTGCAAGCCTCTGCTGTGGAGTAGGTGATGTGGTGGTGGGGTTGGTACTCAGTTGTTGAGATGCTCTCCCTCCTCCTCCCCAATCTTCTTCTCTCTCCACAGCTCTTAACGAGAGAAATCCCTTATGGATTTGTGCCATGAGCTTTTCTGGATTGTATCTTGTCCCTAATACAGGGGTGAGCATGGCCCTGTCGGCAGCTCTCACCAATTCTGCTCCCGCAGGCTTGTGCCTGCCCTCAGCTTAAGGGAGATGGATTTATGGCAGTTTAAACCTCTCACTTTCTACCAGGATTTCTATCAGCTGCTTAAACCTCATCATCCTCTCTCACTCCTTAATGCACTGTTTCTAAGTGCTTGCTCCTCATCAAGAAGAGTTTATGAGCAGCTACAAACACATTAAGCAAAACCTTTATTTTGAGTATTTTTCGCTTGCCAAAAGAAGGTGCTTCCCTGTGACTGTGGTTTGTCTCTCCCTGTGTTTAGTTTAACACTGGAGTTTGGTGGAGCGTTAACTTTTGCTGCTGTACTAGTAGGTGTTAACTGCTCCTCTTGTGCAAATTAGTCTGCAGCTAAAAAGCAACAGATCTGTGACTTCAGAACAGCCAAGATTTACTAATCTAAAACTGTTTGAGCCATGATTCTCTGGGTTTTGCTTTTTTTTTTTTTCCCCCCTCAATCTGCCCTAATAAGGCAGGGTTTTTTAACCTAGAAATAGAAATGGAGAAAACTGGCAGTCCCAACCCAAGAGTAAGATGCTGAAGCTGTTGTTGGCCGTTCCTGATGTTCTTGTACAAAGGAGTGAGCTTCAGGAGCAGCCTCGGAGGCTGGTTCAGATGCTCCTGGGCACTGAAGGACTGTCTCCCCCTGCAGGGGTGCCCCCCTAAGCATCCCCATGCCCCTCACTGGGAGTGCTGGGGGATACTGGTCACCAAAGACAGGCAGGTTTGGCTCAGCGTGGCCATACTACCATGGGCTGGAGCTTCATCAATTGCATGGCTTTTGTTTGTTTCCATCTTTAATGTCAGGGTTGTGAAGTTTTAAGAAGCATTTCCACTCGTGTGATTGTCCTCCCTGTACTCAGCACTGGTGAGGCCACACCTTGAGTGTTGTGTCCAGTTTTGGACACCTCAATACAAGAGAAATATGGAGGTGCTGGAGTGAGTGCGAAGGTGGGCAATGAAGCTGGTGAAGGGCCTGGAGAATAAATCTTAGGAAGAGCAATTGAAGGAGCTGGGACTGTTTAGTTGGAGGAAGAAGAGGCTGAGGGGAGACCTTATCACTCTCTACAACTACTTGAAAGGACTTTGTAGAAAGGTTGGTGTTGGTGTCTTCTCACAGGTAATTAGCAATAGAACAAGAGGGAGTGGATTCAAGCTGCAATAGAGTAGGTTTAGACTGGACATTAGGACAAAATTCTTCCCAGAAAGAGTAGTCTGACACTGGAATAGGCTGCCCAGGGGGGTGGTTGAGTCACCATCCCTGGATGTGTTTAAGAGTTGTTTAGATGTGGTGTTAAGGGATATGGTGTAGGGGAAAACTTTGTAGAGTGGGGTTGATGGTTGGACTCGATAATTCCAAGGGTCTTTTCCAACCTGAATGATTCTATGATTCATTCCCCCCTGCTCACAGCTTAATTTAAATACATAGGTGGCTCTTTTGCATAAGCAAAATGCTTATCCAGCTGCTCTGTCTCTCTTTTGCCCAAGAGAGATGCTTTCCTGGGACACTGGCTTGAGGGCTCCAATTTGCCCGCACTGTGGGCGCTGCTTGGCCTGTCCCCTGTGTCACTGTGGCTGGATCTTTACAAAAAATTAATCTTCAGGGTGTGTCACAATAATACTTACAGGCTCATCGAGTCTCATTAAATGTCACTTGCATTTCTGTTATCTATATACACAGATAACAAATTAAGCTGCAGCTTTTGAACTCAAAGAAGCTGCCAGATGTGCTAAGTGGAACCGACATGTTCCTGAGAGTTGTTTTTATTAGTCTAAAATACCTTTGTTTAACACACAAGAAACCTGACTCATCCAAGTCAATGTGTGCCATGTGAGTTCAGCCGTTCTGTTATCTGTCTACCAAAAAAGTTCCCCAGAAAACCTTCAAAGGTCTTTGTGTTGTCTTCTGCTTGTTCATGACGGTATAAACCAGCAGGAGGGCAAGTCTTGTGCCACGATGGGGCTTGGGAGTTCCTTCGTGGCAAGCCCATAGAGGGGTTGTTATTTTGTGATCTCAGCCCTGTGATCCCCACCACTGCTGTGAGGAGGTGGGATGTCCGCAGCAGAGCCACCTCCTGCCTCCTCCATGGTGTTGGGAACCACATGGAAAGGCAGATGAACAGCTCTGAGTGTGATTTTCCTGTATACATCCAGACCTGGGTTTAAGAAAAGCAAAACAAAGCAAACCAAGCACCCCGCTGATGCTTAAGGAGTCAGGCAGATCTGAGCATCACCAGGCTCCGTGTTCCTCCTTGCCCTTAGATGTAAAATCTCTACTTAGATGGGAGGTTTCCTTCCCTGGAAGGAGAGGTTTGCTGAGTCATAGTCTCTTCTTTTGTCACAAGAACAATCCAAACCTGAGAGAGTGCCCCAGTGAGGCAAAAGGTAAGTGGTTGTACTCGTGAGATCACAAATCCAGCAGTACAGACCACTTGGAGACTTCTCTGGAGGAGAAGAGGGTGCTGTGTCTGAGGAAAGACTTGGGAGTCTTGGTAGACAAGCACGATGAGCTTGTGAGCCAGCAATGTGCCCGTGTGGCCAAGAAGGCCAATGGCATCCTGGGGTGCATCAAGAAGAGTGTGACCAGGAGGTGGAGGGAGGTCGTCCTCGCCCTCTGCTTTGCCATGGTGAGGCCACATCTGGAGCACTGGGACCGGTTATGAGCTCCCCAGTTCAAGAAGGATAGGGAACTGCTAGAGAGGGTACAGCAGAGGATCTCAAGACGATGGGGAGCCTGGAGCATCTCTCTGCTGAGGCAAAGCTGAGGGACATGGGTCTGTTTAGTCTGGAGAAGACTGAGGGAGCGCATCTGATCAATGCCTATAAATACTTAAAAGGTGGGTGTTGGAAGGATGGGGCCAGTCTTTTTTCAGTGTTGCCCAGTGACAGGACAAGAGGGAACAGGCACAAACTGGATCAGAGGAAGTTCCATCTGAACATGAGAAGGAACTTCTTCCCTTGGAGGGTGGCAGAGCCCTGGAAGAGGCTGCCCAGAGAAGTGGGGGCATCTCCATCTTTGGAGACCTTCAGACCCCACCTGGACACGTTCCTGTGGGACCTGCTCTGGGTGACCCTGCTCTGACAGGGTTGGACTGGATGATCTCCAGAGGTCCCTTCCAACCCTATGTCATTCTGTGATTCTTTGGTTGGCAGGGCCAGCGCAGTGGTTCAGGCAGCCTTTCAGTATGGAACTGATTTCTGCCTCTTACACCCTTCTCCCTTGTGGGCTTCTGAGCTGAAGGTGGTGGCTCTAAAATACACAAAGGTTCCTCAACATCTCTTAAAATGGGGGCCTGCATTTCCTTTTAAAGCAGAAAAACTGTTGGATTTTTTGTCCCAGATTGAGAAGCGTCACCAGTGTAAAGCGTTCTCCAAAGGGCAGGTTGGTGGTAGCTTGGGAAAAAGGACCAAAAGCACTTTGTCAAAGGCTTTGATTGCATCCTGAGGAATGACTTTGGTTTTGCCCTCAAACTGTAGCCTGTTTTGCTCAAAAGTGCCCAGATGGTCCTTGCCAGGTCTCGCAAAGAGTCCCTTGCTCTATGTTTGTGCCTGCTCCAGCAGGCTCCTAATCCTCTCTGCCTGATGTGGTTCCTTCCCCCTCGGGCATTGTCTAATTGGGAAAATGTTTCAATTGTATGGCCTAAATTTGTACTGTAGAACAGTTCATTATCACCAAATCCTCTTAATTAGGCCCTCCTACTGGGCAGCCTGTTACTCAGTTTTCCCAATTAAGATAGGACCTCTTTAAAAAACATAAAAATAAACGAATCCTTGGCAGAGAAGGACCGCGTTGCAAGAAATACTGCCCCAACCTATGTTTCAAGACTAATCAATAGTTTCAGTGCCAGCCAAGTACTAATTAACCCCTCTCTACTGATCACTTGTGTTCCCTTCAAGGAGAACAGCCACAGTTTGGTGTCAGTGTAAGAAATTCACTGCTGTCAACTCAAGTCTTTTTCTTGTAAGGAGGAAAAATATGTTAAAAGGCGTTTCTTTCCTATTTAGACTGCTCCCAAAGGGCTGTGTGAGTAATGCTGCTTTTGTGATTGTAGGTAAAGGACCTAACGAAGTACCTCGATCCAAGCGGACTTGGAGTCATCAGCTTCGAAGATTTCCATCGGGGGATCAGAGCTATCAAAAATGGAGGTGAGTTTCCTGCTGGATTTGGTTTTATGGAAGTCACCGGAGGGGGTGAGGTGGGGGAGCGGGGATTCATTTAATTATGGAGTTGATAAAGGTGGTAGAGCAGTTGTGGTGGTTGTTTTTCTTGTCTTGTTTTTTTTTTTTTTTTTCCTATTTATCAGGAAAGTTGCTTCCTAAATGTACACTGGAAACAGAAAAACCATTGAGGGAAAAACCCTTTTGGTTTGGTGCCTGCTCTCAGCTGTGGTTTTGTGGGGGTTTGCTGCTCGGAGCAGCTCTTGGCTGTTGCAGATGTCTGTCTGTCTGTCTGTCAGCTGTGGAGTGTAACATCATCAAAATGCCAGGCACTGAGGCATTTGCCTCTGCTTCAACAATTTGGAGGATCAACATGCTCAGATGATTTCTAGCAAGAAGCTTGTTTTCCAGAGAAACTGTGACTG
>VXBW01006738.1:0-82247 GCA_013400375.1 Thinocorus orbignyianus
CCAGCCCTCGCAGCATCTTTGTGCTCTGGACCCATTCCAACATCCTATGTTGGGGCCCCAAAACTGGGAGCAGTTCTGCAGGTGGGGTCAAGAACAACGTGTTCTGCTGAAATCCAATTATTTCTGAGAGCTTAACTGCAGATCTTCTGCAGATTTCCAAGCTTTTACATTGTCCCCGTGGCATAAAGAATGTTTCAGCAAGATGAGTAATAAACAAGGAACTTCTTAACAGCCAAAACCATCCTCATGACAGATAGAAGAAGTTCCAGGTACCTAGGAGCTGGCTGAGGGAGCTGGGGCTGTTCAGCCTGGAGAAGGCTCCGGAGAGACCTTCTAGCAACCTTCCAGTATCTGAGGGGAGCTCCAGGAGAGCTGGGGAAGGACTCTTTGTCAGGAAGTCTAGTGACAGGACGAGGGGTAATGGTTTTAAATTGGAAAAGGGGAGATTTAAATTGGATATTAGGAAGAAGTTTTTTACTGTGAGGGTGGTGAGGCACTGGAACAGGTTGCCCAGGGAAGTTGTTGATGCCCCATCCCTGGAAGTGTTTAAGGCCAGGCTGGATGGGGCTTTGAGCAACCTGCTCTAGGGAGAGGTGTCCCTGCCCATGTCAGGGGGGCTGGAACTTGATGATCTTTAAGGTCTCTTCCAACTCTAACCATTCTATGATTCTATCACTCTATGATTTCAAAAGAAAGAACTGTTACGAACCGCGGGCCTCAACGTCGTACTCCTCCCCTTCGTAATCATTGTCTGAATCTTCATCATCTGGGTCTGGGTGCAGAGCTTGGCATTCACACATGGCTGAGAACATGGCTTCCACTGCAGGAACACAAACACACACAAACCTCCCTCATTTCTCCACCAAATCCCCACAGCATCAGGCACGAAATCCTGGCCTGAGCCACTGAAGAGATTGAGAATATTCCTTTATCAAAACCATCATTTATATTTGAAAACATTGTCCAAGGAGCCACGCAAGAAACAAAGCAGGTTTCCCAGATCCAGCCTGGTGCTTTATCCTCTTAACAACCTTCCCATTATGAAAAAGGCTTATCTGCAGACAATTCAGCCTGTGGTTACCCCCTGCAGGATTCCTTGCGGCATCTAATACATAAAACTGTGAAAACTTGGTGAAGCCACCCGGCAGAAAAGGACCTGGAGGTGTTGGTCAACTGTGGGCTGAATGTGAGCCAGCAGTGTGCCCAGGTGGCCAAGAAGGCCAACAGCATCCTGGCCTGTCTCAGGAACAGTGTGGGGAGTAGGACTCAGGAGGTGACTGTCACCCTCTACTCAGCACTGGTGAGGCCCCACCTTGAGTGCTGTGTCCAGTTTTGGGCCCCTTCTCACAAAAAGGACATTTTGGTGCTGGACGAAGTCCAGAGAAGGGCAATGAAGCTGGTGACGGATCTGGAGAGTAAGCCTTATGAGGAGAGGCTGAGGGAGCTGGGAGAGTTCAACCTGGAGAAAAGGAGGCTGAGGGGAGACCTTCTCAATCTCTACAACTCCCTGAAAGGAGGGTGTAGCCAGAAGGGTTTGTCTTTTCTCCCAAGTCACAGGCAACAGGACAAGAGGAATTGGCCTCAAGTTGTACCAGGGGAGGTTCAGATTGGATATCAAGAAAAATTTTTACATTGAAAGGGTAATTAAACATTGGAATGGGCTGCCCAGGGAAGGGGTTGAGGCACCGTCCCTGGAGGTATTTAAAAGATGGGTTGACACAGTGCTCAGTGACATGGTTTAGTGACAAGATTTTATCAGATTTAGGTTGATGGTTGGACTCAATGATCTCAAAGGTCCCTTCCATGACCAGAATTCTATGATTCTAAGCTCCACACCAGTTGGGATACAATCACTTTCCAGCAGTAGCACCAGGACATTAGTATTTTGTTAATAAAACTGTTGCTGACTCACAGTATTACTGAATTTGCCATTAAAAAGATGTTCCCCATACCAATTCTCTACAAATGTATATAGAGGAGATTATCTGTGATGTATTTATATTAAAAGTCTGTACTTTAAAGAGCTGGAATTTTCTTTGAGAAGAAAATATTCCAGCTTCAGCAAGATAAAACAGATTGCTTTGTTCTTTTCAGAACTCAGTAATCAAGTAAATAGAGAAGGACACTAAAGGATCACGTCGTTTACACCTCCCTACCCCAGTGTCCTCCACATATAGGCAGGACTTCCAGCTAAAACCCAGCTAATTCCCCTCCTCACTTACAGGCTGATTTGTCACTCGGTACAAATCTGAACTCTGCAATTGGTTCAGCATCATCGTCACTGTCTTCATCTTCCTCCTCCTCCCCTTCAGCCACAGGGGGCTCTTTTATCCCCTCTTCTGTAGGAAATGGAAAGATTTAATAGAAACATGTTTATTTTCTCCCCAAAAAGTCATGTTTGTTTATTATTTCAGGAACACAGAGGTGATAAATAAATCAGAGACCTGGACACAACCTGTGAGGGGCACCAACACACCCTCTCCCATCAACGTGACCAGTATCACCTCAACAACACTTGCAACGTGCACAAAAACTTCTGGATTTGTAATTTTAGGACTTTATATTTCTGCAGTGGTCACACAAAGCATGTCACATACTTCAGGAAAACTGCCTGATTCTTATTAAAAACAACTGTGCTCAATCACAGAGTTGTCAGAGCAGGAAGGGACCTCTAGAGATCATCTCAAAACCCCCAAAATTCACAATCCTTTTCGTTTATTTGCACAATGCTCTATATGTACTTTTTAAAACACATGAATTTTATAGATCTTTAACACTACTGTCATGAAATCAACTCGCTTCCTGTGTGGCCCTTCCCAGATGATTCCCATATTTACTGTGATAGAGGATGACCATGAGCCAGCAACGGGTCCTTGTGGCCAAGAAGGTCAGTGGCATCCTGGGGGGAATCAGGAAGAGCGTGAACATCAGGTGGAGGGAGGTCATCCTGCCCCTCTGCTCTGCCCTGGTGGGGCCTTATCTGGAGCAATGGGAGCAGTTCTAAGCTCCCCAGTTCAAGAAGGACAGGGAACTGCTGGGGAGGATACAGCAGAGGACCACCAAAACAATGAAGGGCCTGAAGCATCTCTCTCATGAGGAAAGGTTGAGGGACTTGGGTCTTTTTAGTCTGGAGAAGAGAAGACTGAGGGAGGATCTGATCAACACCCATAAATACTTCAATGGTGGGTGTCAAGAGGAAGGGGCCAGTCTTTTTTCAGTGGTGCTCAGTGAGAGGACAAGAGGAAATGGGCACAAACTTGGACATAAGAAGTTCCATCTCAATATGAGGAGGAACTTCTTTACTGTGAGGGTGGCAGAGCCCTGAAAGAGGCTGCCCAGAGAGGTGGTGGAGTCTCCATCTCTGGAGACATTGAGAACCCACCTGGACACGTTCTTGTGCAACCTGCTCTGGGTGGACCTGCTTTGGCAGGGGGTTGGAGTAGATGACCTCCAGAGGTCTCCCTTCCAACCCCATATCATTCTGTGATGATTTACACAAGGTCCCAACTCGATTTCTGACATTCCAGAAATGGGAATGGCACAAAGTGCACCCAGAGCCAATGACCATCGTGGGCAAAACTGTTCTTGAGTAAAAAAACCCGATGATTTATTTTCTCTAAAAATTAAATCCACAATTAAGATGGCTTCAGTGCATCGCTTTGTGACTGGGAACACTGCACTGACAGCCTCCAAACTGCAGAACTCTCTTCTCCAGAGAAAGAGGGATATTGTTAAGGCTTTTCTCAACTGAGTGGCTTTTATCACACACAAAAGTGGCACCGCCAAGAATATGAAGAAGCCAAGAAGCTGCCAACCAGCTGCCCCCAGAAATGAAGTCTCCAAGGAAGCTGCACAATCCTTTTCCCAACAGACACCCACGGGCACAGCTTGTAACTGCCCAGTCCAGCACTTTGTTTTCAGTGAAGTCAAACTCTGCCTTTTTGGAAAAAAGGGGGGAGGATGAGGCACATTCATACAGAAAGAGCAACAAAAACTCTCAGAGGAAGAACAAAATGTACCCAGCCCAACTAAGAAATGAAGCCTCTTGCAGCTGAAAAAGCAGAGAAGTTTGGGGTTAACACTGTTCAGCAGTTAAAATCCTGGGCCAGGGATAGACTGGAAAATTAAACAAACCTTCCACTTGCTGTAAAAGATTTATTGTAGCCAGAGTTGATATACTTAAAAAAAAAGAAAACAAGAGCAAAAAACCTCACAAAAATCAGTCTATTAAGGATTTATAGATCAGAACTATCACGGAATATCCCAATTTTCAAACACCTTTTATCAGGCAAGGCTCAGGTCAATTCAAATCAACACAAAGGAAAATGAGGGAAGAAGATCCAAGAGGAGCAAGCACACATTCTCTGATGATGTGTGGTGATAAGACTGTCAGAGAACATTAATGATATGAAAGAAGGAAATAAAGAAAAGCATTAATAGTTTAAAAACACCCCTGCCTCCTCAGAGTCTTGTCAGTACTATCAGTATATAGAATATTTAAAGAAAAATTAAATGCCAGACTTTAACTACAACGACTAGTGGACATGAAAGAGAATGGAAACCTGCTCAATACTTAACACTCATCACTCTTCAATCAAGACAACAGTTTATCATACCCTTAAAAACATTATCAGGTCTGCCAGAAGAAAAAGAATCAATACATCACAAACATAGAAAGTTTTCATGGCAAGAGAAATTCTTCAGCACAGGAAGGACATGGACCTGCTGGAATGGGTCCAGCGAAGGGCCATGAACATGATCAGAGGGATGGAGCAAATCTCTTGCAAGGACAGGCTGAGAGTTGGGGTTGTTCAGCCTGGAGAAGAGAAGGTTCTGGGGAGACCTTATAAAGGCCTTCCAGGACCTGAAGGGAGCTCCATGAGAGCTGGAGAGGGACTCTTCGTCAGGAAGTCTAGTGACAGGACGAGGGGTAATGGTTTTAAATTGGAAGAGGGGAGATTTATATGAAATATCAGGAAGAAATTCTTTACCGTGATGGTGGTGAGAACTGAAACAGGTTGCCCAGAGAAGTTGTAGAAGCCCCATCCCTGGAGGTGTTCAAGGCCAGGCTGGATGGGGCTTGGAGCAACCTGGTGTGGTGGGAGGTGTCCCTGCCCAGGGCAGAGGAGCTGGAACTGGATGATCTTTAAGGTCCCTTCCAATTCTAACCATCCTATGATTCCATGATTCTAAGAAATAATGAAGCAGAAAGCTTGTGTTTTTTTCTAGGTCAAAGCAGGACTGGTCAAAAGGCTGGTTCCGTGTTCACCTACAAGGATCCATTAAGCCTGGAAACATCAGCTATCACCAGTTTTTGTTGGTTTTGTTTAAGCAAGCTGTGGGAGAAAATGAATGAACACTCACAGGCAAATAGGAATCAGCAGGAATTCCTGAAGCCTGGAGAGGGTAGCAACATTAACATAAATTCAATAAAGCAAAAATTATACTTAAGCTGGAACCACAGGGAGAGCTAAATTATTTAAAATGAGTGTAAGAGAGCAGAAAACCAATTTTCAGCAGCTCCAGCTTCAGGTACTTGCATGCTGAGAGCTCAACGGTAGAGAAGTGGCAAGGCTATACCTCTGTGTCCAGTTTTGGGCCTCTTGCCACAAAAAAGACATTGAAGTGCTGGGGTGGGTCCAGAGAAGGGCAATGAAGCTGGTGAGGGGTCTGGAGAGTAGACCTTGTGAGGAGAGGCTGAGGGAGCTGGGGTTGTTCAGCCTGGAGAAAAGGAGGCTGAGGGGAGACCTTCTCAATCTCTACAACTCCCTGAAAGGAGAGTGTAGAGAGGTGGGGGCTGGTCTCTCCTCCCAAGTCACAGGTGATAGGACAAGATTAAATGGCCTCAAGTTGCACCAGGGGAGGTTCAGATGGGGTGTCAGGAAAATTTTTTACATTGAAAGGGTAATTAAACATTGGAATGGGCTGCCCAGGGAAGAGGTTGAGGCACCATCCCTGAAGGTATTTAAAAGACGGGTTGACATAGTGCTCAGTGACATGGTTTAGTGATGGGATTTTATCAGAGTTAAGTTGATGGTTGGACTTGATGATCTCAAAGGTCCCTTCCAACCTAGACACTTCTATGATTCTAAAATAACTATCCTTCAGAGAAATTCCTGACTCTTTGTCAGGAAGTCTAGTGACAGGACGAGGGGTAATGGTTTTAAATTGAAAGAGGGGAGATTTAGATGAGATATTAGGAAGAAGTTCTTTGGTGTGAGGGTGGTGAGGCACTGGAACAGGTTGCCCAGAGAAGTTGTTGATGCCCCATCCCTGGAAGTGTTTAAGGCCAGGTTGGATGGTGCTTGGAGCAACCTGCTCTAGGGAGAGGTGTCCCTGCCCATGGCAGGGGGGTTGGAACTGGATGATCTTTAAGGTCCCTTCCAACTCTGACCATTCTATGATTCTATGAAATTAAACAGAAAATACAAAGTATTACTTGAATGAAGAGTGTAATTTTTAAAAACAGAATTTACTCTCTATAAGAAGCAGTCACTCTTCTCAGGAGCACAAAGCAGCACTCGGGGCATACCTTCAAATTTGGCATTCACCATGACGTACAAGTGCTCGCACGGGAAGGCGCTCAGGTCCCTGGAGACGGCGTGTAAACTTATGGTGGGGTAATCCAAGGAGAAGCCCACTCCAGAGTTCTCCAGCCACGAAAGGCGACTGAGGAGGGAGGGGAACAAAAGAAAAAGAGACAAGTTAGAAACTAGCAGAGGAATCCAAGGTACCCCCTGCAGAAATGCAAATCAACCCCAGAAAAGTGAGTAATTCCAGACAAGGCACTTCCCCAGCTCTCGGGTAACACAGCCCTGGGCCTGCCCAAACAGGACCTTGCACCAGTATAACTACTGGTAGAGGTAAAAGAAATGTTTTCTTAAAGAGCATGAAGTTGAGCTCCCCAAACACATTTCAGCCTTATCAACACATTTACACTAAGCCTTGAATTTCTCTCCCTGCCTCTTCACTTTCTTCTCACTGTAGATATCCCTCATCCCAAACCTCACTGCAGAGGTTCCAGAGTGTGATGAATAACTCAAACTATTAAACATCCTGTGGTTTTTCAAGATAAAGTGAATACTGAAAGGAAAGTCATGACTTCAGGTTCTGGAGGATCATAGATCTGATGTGTGTATGGTCTATAAGTAGAAAAAATCATAGAATCATAGAATGGTTAGAGTTGGAAGGGACCTTAAAGATCATCAAGTTCCAACCCCCCTGCCATGGGCAGGGACACCTCTCCCTAGAGGAGGTTGCTCCAAGCCCCATCCAGCCTGGCCTTAAACACTTCCAGGGATGGGGCAACCAGTTCTGTGATAAACAGAGGTAACAAAGCCTCTGTTATGGTTATGGTTTCCCTCCCTTCACAAATTACATGCTATAACCTCTGCTTCCCCACATTTTCACTCTCATTCCCAGCCATAGCAAAAGACAGCACAGGTTGTCACCATCAGGCTGCTACCTCCTTTGTATCAGAAAGATCTATGTCCTTCCAGCAGCTGAGAAATCAAACCCAAGCTAGTCTGGGGTGCCTGGAATCGATGAGGCCAGACAGCGACCAGCAAGGCAACACCGAGAGGTAGAAAGTGAAACCGCCATCACCTGCAAAACTCAGCGTTCACAAGTTCTTGTGGAGGGAAAAAAACACTGAGAAGGTCACAGAAGACTCCTTGCCCCAGGAAATCAGGCTGAGAGCAAAAGCGAGTGGAAGGGACCCCTGGAAATCATCTAGTCCAACCTCCCCTGCCAAAGCAGGGCAACCCAGAGCAGGTCCCACAGGAACGTGTCCAGGTGGGTTCTGAATGTCTCCAGAGATGGAGACTCCACCACCTCTCTGGGCAGCCTCTTCCAGGGCTCTGACACCTCAAAGTGAAGAAGTTCCTCCTCTTGTTTAGGGGGAACTTCTTATGTTCAAGTTTGTGCCCATTTCCTCTTGTCCTCTCACTGGGCACCACTGAAAAAAGACCGGCCCCATCCTCCTGACACCCACCCTTGAAGTATTTATAGGTGTTGATCAGATCCCCCCTCAGCCTTCTCTTCTCCAGAGTAAAAAGACTTAAATCCCTCAGCCTTTCACTATTGTATGTCTCGAGAGCAGTTGCTGTGCCAACAGAAACCTTTGTATCTGCAACCAAACAACTAAGAAACACAGTAACTGGAATTCCAGAGAGACTCCACTCCAAGAGGAACATCACATCCCTAACAAGTTCAGGTAGGGCAAACCCCCTTCAAAGAATATCACCTGGTTTATAAACGCTTCAGAGTCTAGAGGTTTTGAAGGAGAATTCACTCAGTGCATGTTTTAGATGATGTTTTTGTTCTAACAACACTCTTCCTCTGTGGAAGGAAGGAAGAAGTTCTTTGGTGTGAGGGTGGTGAGGCACTGGAACAGGTTGCCCAGGGAAGTTCTTGATGGCCCATCCCTGGAAGTGTTTAAGGCCAGGCTGGATGGGGCTTTGAGCAANTTCCCTCCCACCAGACCCCGGGGAGGCCCTTCATAAGCCAGCCGCCCGTCAGGAAAAGCTTTAGAGCCTCTTCACTGCGGTATCCCCCGTTCCTACGGGGCATCACGCCCTCAGAGCAGCCCCCGCACCCCGAGGCCTACAGGGTTCCCTCAAACGTTCACACCCCCCGCTCCGTCTCGGTCCCCCCTCACCTCTCGGCGATATAGAGCGTTCCGGCGCCCAGGCTACGCCCCGCCAGCACCGCCTCGGTGTCGGCCTGCCGGTGGCGAACGCCTTCGGCCGGCGGGGGGAAGCGCTTGAGGAAACTCATGGCGCCGCCGCCGCCTCCCTCCTCCACCATGGCCGCCTCCTCCGCCGCCGCCGCTGCCGGAAGCGGAAGCGCCGCGAGGAAGCCGGAAGCGAAACTCCTTCTCCTGCCGGGCCTCTCTAGGCGCGTCTCCATGGTTACCCGCTCCGTCGCCATCTTGTGGCCGCTCCCGCCTGCCAGGGAGTAGGGACGGGGTTAAACCTCAAAATGTTGACGTTTGTGAGGGGGAGCCATCATAGAATGGTTACAGTGGGAAGGGACCTTAAAGATCATGGAGTTCCAAGCCCCCTGCCCTGGGCAGGGACACCTCCCACCACACCAGGTTACTCCAAGCCCCATCCAGCNAGCTTTCTTGGAGCCCCTTTAGGAATTGGAAGGCTGCTATCAGGTCTCCCTGGAGCCTTCTCCAGGCTGAACAGTCCCAGCTCTCTCAGCCTGTCCTCACAGGAGAGGTGCTCCATCCCTCTGATCATCTTCGTGGCCCCCTGTTCCAACAGTTCCATGTCCTTTCTATGTTGAGGACTCCAGAGCTGGACACAGGACTCCAGGTGGGGTCTCACAAGTGCAGGATTATTATCTGGAACACAAAAGCACGGAGGGGATCACTGACAGCGTGACCCCGTGACAGTGAACGTATTCTGGCCTGTAAATCTGCACTGGACAGCTGGCAAAGGGAAGCTTTTTGGTGACTGTTACTAGATGCTGGAAAGAGGTGGGCAGTGTCTGGTGCGTGTGGGACGATGGTCCATGTGAATCACAGAGTTTTCATGGTTGAAAGGGACCTCTTGAGGTTGTCGAGTCCAACCATTCACACACCAAAATAAAACACCAAAACAAACAACAAACCCACCACACACCACAAAAGAACCGAACCCAACAAAACAAATCACCCAACCCTGCGATCTCAGCCACCAGAGCTTGCCCTGAAGTGCCACATCTACACATTCCTTAAATACTTCCAGGGATAGGGACTCCTCCACCTCCCTGGGCAGGCTGTCCCAGTGCCTGACCACTCTTTCAGTGAAGTCATTCTCACTAATATCTAATCTGAACCTCCTCTACCACAACTTCAGACCATCTCCTCTGGTCCTGTCATTATTCCCTTGGGAGAAGAGGCCAACACCCACCTCTCCACAACCTCCTTTCAGGTAGTTGTAGAGGGCAAGGAGGTCTCCCCTCAGCCTCCTCTTCTCCAAACTAAACATGCCCAGTTCCCTCAGCCTCTCCTCATAGGACTTGTTCTCCAGACCCCTCACCAGCTTGGGGCCTCTCCTCTGGACACGCTCCAGCACTTCAATGTCCTTCTTGTAGTGAGGGGCCCAGAACTGAACACAGCACTTGAGGTGAGGCCTCACCAGTGCCCAGTAGAGAGGCACCATCACTTCCCTGCTCCTGCTGAAGAAGACAGTCACAAGCACCTGAATTTAATATGCACCAGAGGAGTGTGTCATTGTCAGAGGATGCTCCTGATGACGCCACCAGCGAGGCAGCGCCACTGCAGACATCTCCCTGACTTTCCAGGTTGGCACATGGTCCTGGCACAGCTACGTACTCACCAAGAGCCCATGCAGTTGTTACCTTCTTGTCATAGTTCTCAATCTTCCGTTTCATCAGCTTGAGTTTACTTTTAAGGAGTCCTTTACCTACCTGTCTGCAAACCCAGGTTTTCAGAAACACACAGCAATTATGAACAGAATTAGGCCTCCATCTTTCCCTTCTCTGTGTTTTCCTAGTGACTGTCATGGATAACAAAAAGCCAAAGCAGCACATTCTAGAAAAAGAAAACACATGAAGAGACCAGGGGCAAGAAGGAAAAATGTAGTTCTAAATCTCCCGTCTTCCAATTTAAAACCGTTCCCCCTTGTCCTGTCACTCCACTCCCTGACAAAGAGTCCCTCTCCAGCTCTCCTGGAGCTCCCTTCAGATACTTGAAGGCTGCAGTTAGGTCTCCCTGGAGCCTACTCTTCTCCAGGCTGAACAGCCCCAGCCTGTCCTTTTGCATTAAAAGCAAAAGAGAAATCATAGAATCATAGAATGGTTATAGCTGGAAGGGAATGTAAAGACCATCCAGTTCCAACCCCCTGCCATGGGCAGGGACACCTCCACCTAGAGCAGGTTGCTCCAAGCCCCATCCAGCCTGGCCTTGAACCCCTCCAGGGATGGGGCATCCAGAACTTGTTTGGGCAGCCCCATCCCCGGGAGCGTACCATTAAAAATTCGTCGTTCCTTCAATACACATTATACTTTGTACATCAAGTTATTTCAATATTATTTTTTTTTGTTTTATTATGACAATTTACATGTCATATTTATATGAAAGAAAGGACAGCAGAGATTATAACAAAACCAAAATCAAACCAAAACAAAAACCATTATGAAAGAAAAGTTACACAATTAAGGCCCACGAGCTAGAAAACGCCTTCAGGCCCAGCTCACACACAATGAGTTCTGAGCAGAGGGCAGTGAGAGACAACGCTGAGCAATTAATGAATAAAAATATTGGCACCAGCCTTAACAGGGTTTTTTTTTGTGGTTGTTTTGTTTGGTTATTTTTTACTTCATTTACAAGGAATACAGTAATTAAGCGTTAATAAACTGCAGTTAATCCTTCAGAGCACTGAGGCCACCGTGATTTCCATTTTTGTAAAAAAACCAACAAACCCCGGAGTTTGAGCAGATCGTTGTTTCCACGCCCGTGGTGTTACTGCCTGGGGGGAAAGACAAGTGAAAGCACCACCCGATTTATTGTGCAAGAAGAATGAACAGACACTTCCAGTTTTTTCTTCAACATTATCTCCCCCCCAACCCTTTCTTCTCCCCCGTCCCTTCCCCATTGCATGTGTCTCCTCAAGTCATGATGGAAGCCAGATTGACAAAACCCAAGGTTCAGGACTGGTGAAATGCGAGGGTTAAACTCTCGGGAAAGAGCTCAGCTTGTGGAACTTGACCAAAGAAAACAAATAAAAACCCAACCCCAAAGACGAGGCCAACCGTGAGCGAGACCATTTTTTAAGGATCTCAAGGTTTCTCTGCAAACACACAAAGAGCAGGAGTTAAGATGAAACCGTATTTCCTCTATCTTAAATTTTAAGAGACCTGTGGGGCAGGTGGGATCTAATTCCCACGTGATATTGGAGGAGAACCATCCCACAAGCGAGCCAGCTGCTCCGTTACCCGGGACAAGGGGTGTGCCCCGTGGTTGTCTCCTAAGGAGGGTCCGGGCCTACACAAGAACCATGGTGGGCACCCAGAAGAGTGAGTGTTAATGCTTTTGCGTTGGTCATGTCCCATCCCCTGCCCGCTACGAGACACAGGCAGGAACCAGCAACCTCCTTGGTGTTAATGACAAATTATTTTAACGAGTCGGGGGTGAGGAGCACCATTTTAATGACCATAGTAGAGGAGTAAGACACTGTACAAGATCATTTCATGACGGGTATGAGATGGCAAACTGAAGACGTACAGAGCTTTATGATCTGATTTCCTTTTCTAGCGCTAACTTGAGTAGCAGATTAGTAGCTAATTAAGGACTTCTTAACTGCTCTAAGTAAGATACGGTGCACCGGTAACTAGTCTTACCAGATGATTTAGCAGAAGGACTTTATTCCCATAGAATCATTGTAGTCAAGTTCTGCCAGACTAATCTGAGCATTGCTCATCACACAACTGCGTGGAGCCCCACCGACGTCCCCAAGAAGCCAACGTTGTCCCAATACTCTACAAATTAATCCTAATTTTCTCCACATCCACATGGCACTGACGGAACGTTACCGATTCCCTCAGGGAAGGAAAACTCAAAGTGATTTTTCCTGTTGCTTTGAAGGTCAGGATGAGAAAAAGAGGGTATGGGGGTGATTCTCCAAAACGGAGAGAGACCTTCCACTGGAAATATGGTCTTTAATGGGGGAGTCAGAAGACCCGTCTTGCCATGGGTTTGCACACACATTTTTTCGCCTCGTTTCACTTCCCTCCATCCATTCCCCATCTCCTGCTGCCGTTTGAAAGAGCCTCCCAACAGCAGGAGAAAGAGCCTCCACCTCTACCCAGGGAACCAGTGAGAACGACTACACAAAGTGGTGCAAAGTGCAGAAGGGAAACCACGGCGCCAACGGAGCCTCCCCATCCTTCAGTTCACCTCAGGAGCCTTTGGGGCCTTCGTTAAGCTTCGTCCCCTCTAACTCCTCCATCCTCCCCTCTCCCGCTCCTCAGCTCAGGCAGGGCCGGGGTGGGGGCAGCATTTACAAACTGAGAGTCAAAACCCCCAATCTATAGGATTTCCTCTTAATTGCAGTTCAATCTGGAGCCTTTACACCACGTATTCAATTATAAAAACTTCTGA
Source organism: Thinocorus orbignyianus (assembly GCA_013400375.1). Lineage (NCBI taxonomy): Eukaryota > Metazoa > Chordata > Aves > Ciconiiformes > Thinocoridae > Thinocorus > Thinocorus orbignyianus. Next base: position 13,115 of record VXBW01006738.1, read on the forward strand.
TCTATTTAGAGTACTTCTATTCTTTCTCCCAGGAGCTGTACACGATCTGTTTTTTAAGTGTCATACTAAGCAATGTACATCTTTTGCAATATATATAAAATAAGTTAAATTACTCTGAAGCGTTGGGACAATCAATTCCTAACATTTATTTTTGCCTTTTGGAACTATCTCAGTTAATTACACCTCATCTAAAGTAACAGCTTGGTCAGTAAAGAGTTTTCTGAAGAAATTAGTAACCTTTGATACCCCAGCTACTGGGTGTCCAGAAAGAACTTTTTGGACAAATATTTCTGAAGCCAGAGCTCTCTGTTAGGTCTCCCATCAGGTACTTGACTCTAAAGCACCAGAAGTGAGTCCATATAGAATTTTTCTTGCATCAGGATATACTGGGAGGAAAAAAAAAATAATAAAAGAATCCTTTCTGTTGGAATTATTTTCTGTCTTCCAACATTTTAAGTGAGATTTAATCCCCACCACAACTGTTAGGGAAGAGGAAGAAGAAAAATAAAGACTACCAGGAAACGTGAGCCGGCAAATCCTTATTTTAGACAATATCCTAAATCATCGAATGGTCAGAGTTGGAAGGGACCTTAAAGATCATGGAGTTCCAATCCCCTGCCATGGGCAGGGACACCTCCCACCAGACCAGGTTGCTCAAAGCCCCATCCAGCCTGGCCTTGAACCCCTCCAGGGATGGGGCAGCCACAGCTTCCCTGGGCAACCTGTTCCAGTGCCTCACCACCCTCACAGCAAATAATTTCTTCCTAATATCTCAATCTCCCCTCTTCCAATTTAAAACCGTTACCCCTCGTCCTGTCACTAGACTTCCTGACAAAGAGTCCCTCTCCAGCTCTCCTGGAGCTCCCTTCAGATCCTGGAAGGCTGCTATCAGGTCTCCGCAGAGCCTTCTCTTCTCCAGGCTGAACAGTCCCAGCTCTCTCAGCCTGTCCTCACAGCAGAGGTGCTCCATCCCTCTAATCATCTTGGTGGCCCTGCGCTGGACCTGTTCCAACAGTTCCATGTCCTTTCTGTGTTAAGGACTCCAGAGCTGGACACAGGACTCCAGGTGGGGTCTCATAAGCACAGAGTAGAGGGGGGAAACAGCTCGAAGAGAAACAGCTCGAAATCCTACACGAGCTTTTAAACTGCTGTGGCTTCTCACTACCCTCTTTCAGTATCTGCTCGTGAAAACCATGAAGAGCTAACATTGATAAGGTGAAAAGATGTTTAGCATTTAACAGTATTAAATTCTCTCTCTTTCTAAATCACAAGCTTGCTTAGCTCAGCAGGTTGGGGCTGCAGTTCCACCTTTCCGCGTCTCTGCCCATTGCAGTTTGGCAGCAGGAGGAGCCCGTGAAGCGGTTCCAACAGAACTCGTGGAGAAAGAACAAACCACAAGACTTTCAAGGCCAGAAGGTAGGAGATTTTTTTGAATCTAGGTCTTCCAGAGAGGTATTTAGCAAAGGCCTAACGCTGGTTTTATTACAAGGAAACAGAAGTGCTTAATGAGCGATTAGGAAATACAATATAAGGGAAGGGAATCAGTTGGGGCAGGGAAGGAGAACCCACTCCTCGGTGGCAGCAGCAGTTTTGGTGCATCCGTTGCCGGCAACGGACATGGACACCAGTCAAAAATCCACATCTCAGAGCAAAAGGATGAAGAGATGTGACCTTTTTTGTTTGGATTTCAATGGTTGGCAGATCTGGTTGAGCTGTCCTCGTGCTACAACATCTACAGATGATCCCTCCTGCATCTTAATTCTTCAGAGCACAGAGAAAACCGAGCGGTACCAGAAAACATCTCAGTTCTCTTTATGTGCCTCATGGTTTTTTGTTTTATCATCATTTTTTTCTTGAAGGAAAGCACATATCACTTCACTCCCACTCCAAAGTTGATGAGATGTCTTGGAGCCGAGCATTTTCTTTCAGAAATCCTGCCTTCTTGAAATCAGTTGGTCACACGACAATTATGAAAATGGATCTTTTAAGAAAACTCTAACGGCCAGAGGCCAACACTACATTCAAAACCTGCTAATCCATCCAGGCAGATCAGTAAAATCAAAATCCCACCCCCCCCTCCAAAAAAACCCAACAAAACAACAAACCACACACATAAACCCCAAACAGAAAACCTCCGAAAGGAAAACTGTTCCATTTGTTTACTTCAATTTGAAGTAGATATTAAGGACATGAATGGACCAGTCATGGTTTATGTGGAGAAATCCCTCCATCCTCTGGATGCATCGTCATTTCCGTGGTCAGTGCCGTTTGGACAAAGGGAATTTCCTTGGGAATTACTCCACGGGATGGTGAGACTTGAGCGTGGCCGAGCGCGGTTCTCGCAGAGGGTTTCTGTTTTGTCCTGGCAAAGGCTTTGCAGCACGTCAAGATGCCATCCAACCTACAGACCAAGGTCCCATCCACACGTCCTCCCACCACACACAGGGCATGGAAGACCAGCTGATGATGACCTACACGTGAGACAGCTTTAGGAAAACCAGGGCCAAGGGGGGGGTTTCGCCTGCCAAAAACGTCATTACAGTAGACTTGACTGTACAAACACTTTAAAGGATGTTTATTAGGAAAGTCTGCAAGTCATAATGGATAGTAGAGTTCTTGTTTATGGTACCTTCTCGGCCTCTAAGAATTCTCTCTTTTGCCTCCAGTATTAAAATCAAACTGCTTCCAGGAAGGTGATTTACTAAAATGAGCTATGGTATGTTTGTTAACCTACAACTCACAAAATGCGACAGTACAGACATTAATCTTTTTCTTTTTTTCTTTTTTTTTAACTGTCTGTTAAGTTGTAATCTAAGTTGTGAACATTTAAATAGAATATATATCTCATATGAAAAAAGCTAAAGCACAAGTGCTTCTGCACATCATCCCCCCGCCCCGCCCCAACCCCACCCCAAACCCCTTTTGAGCCAAACCCACCCCAGATCCGGTTTGGGCCCTGACCGATTTGGAATGCTTTCTTAGGCCACCCATTTCCACAAATTTTGNCAATTTATCTTCAAAGTTCAAAACTGGTCACTTCACAGAAAGACTGCAGGACTGGTGAGATTCTTGCTTCTAAAAAGTGATACTGTAGTGGAGAATTTTCTAGGAAAAATAAAACAGCTTTTAATAACTGGCCCGCTGGTATGAGCTACCGTGGAATAAATTAGCACAAAAATGGAAGTCTTATAACTGTTCACTGTTACAGACGTAATCAACAAGGTCAGTCACTCTCAAAAGTTCATCTTCATCTTCCTCCGGCCCTACGGCTTCCTGCCCGCTCCCCGTGCCGTTGGGGGCCAGGCTGGCACTGACCGTGCTGTCCTTGGGGGCCTGGGTCTTCTCGTTGGGTTTCCCAATCAAGTTCTCAATGGTTTTACCTGGGCTCTGTCCGTTGGTGGAAGGCAAATCCACCAGGCTGTAGTCCAAAGGGCTCTCTACTTTGCCCACGTTATCAAAGTCATCTTCTTCATCGCTTTCTATCCGGTAGCAGTGCTTCTTGGTGCTGTCTTGAGGAGCTTGGGGTGCTGGCAGCTTATTTGCAGGAGCGGGGTTGTCCGCCTCGGTGTTGGTGTTCTCGCAGTTATCTTCTTCATCTGTTTCGATGCGGTTCAGCCTCTTGCGGACAGGCTTCCCTTCTTCCTCCTCCTCCTCCTCTCCTTCTTCCTCCGAGTAGTCGTCCGTACTTCGCCGGCGTTTTCGAATCAGCCGCTTCGACTCCTTCGTGGATTCCTCGTCTTCCGAGTTCTTCGATGTGTAGCTCTCTGCAACAAGCAGCAGACTCAAAGCCGTTAGCAAATTGGAGAGCAGCAGAAACAATTAGATTTTTCTTATTTCTCATCTTTCAGCATCATTACAAACCCATCTCTCTCTCCCACCACACACATTTCCTTCTCCTTCCTCAGGTTCTCCAGCCATGTTATAAAACTCACTTTCATAGAATCATAGAATGGTCAGAGCTGGAAGGGCCCTTCAAGATCATCCAGTTCCACCCCCCCTGCCATGGCCAGGGACACCTCCCACCACACCAGGTTGCTCAAAGCCCCATCCAGCCTGGCCTTCAACCCCTCCAGGGATGGGGCAGCCACAGCTTCCCTGGGCAACCTGTTCCAGTGCCTCACCACCCTCACAGCAAAGAATTTCTTCCTAATATCTCATCTAAATCTCCCCTCTTCCAATTTAAAACCATTACCCCTTGTCCCATCACTCCACTTCCTGAGAAAGAGTCCTTCTCCAGCTCTCCTGGAGCTCCCTTCAGATACAGGAAGGCTTCAATAAGGTCTAACAGCAAAGACCCACAATTGCTTGATGTTCTGTTTCCAGTCTGAGGAGCACCAGCAGCTTTGGAGGGAGGTGCACTCCCCTCTAAAACTGGCAACTGTGCTGGGAATCACACAGAACTATAGTCCTAATCTCACAGGTCCTGCCTTCACAGAATCACAGAATGATATGGGGTAGGAAGGGACCTCTGGAGACCTAGTCCAACCCCCTGCCAAAGCAGGTCCACCCACAGCAGGTCCCACAGGAACGTGTCCAGGTGGGTTTTGAGTGTCTCCATACATGGAGACTCCACCACCTGTCAGGGCAGCTCATTCCAGGGCTCTGCCACCCTCAAAGGAAAGAAGTTCCTCCTCATGTTTAGATGGAACTTCTTATGTTCAAGTTTGTGCTCGTTTCCTCTTGTCCTCTCACTGGGCACCACTGAAAAAAGACTGGCCCCTTCCTCCTGACACCCACCCTTGAAGTATTTATAGGCATTGATAAGATTCCCCCTCAGCCTTCTCTTCTCCAGACTAAAGACCCAAGTCCCTCAGCCTTTCCTCATAAGAAGCTCATGTTGAGCTTCTCATCCACCAACTCATGCTTCCCTTCATCCACGATGACCCTCTGACCCTCTGTGAACTCAGGCCAGCGCTTCCAAACCTCACCTACGAACCAGAGGACTGTCAAGGCAGGTGGTCAGAAGGCAAAGCACCCAAAGTCAGTGGTGGCTTTTTTTGGTGGCTAAATTTACACCAAAGTGCACACCACGTGGTGCAAGTGACGTTACTGAGAGGAGGCTTCCTCTGTACTGATCAGAGCTCCTTCATACAGGAGACTGAATGAGTCTTTAGCAGCAGCACAAATACCATCAGGGCACCGAAAGTCACATCCTTTTTCTTACAAAGGAGAATCTCTAAAGATTGATGGGACAAAGCTTCGTCACCTCTTAGCAGGAAAGTGGTGAAACAGTTACATTAATGCCAATTTTGGGATCTCATCACTCCATGCCAGAGTAAATTCAGAGCCTGAAGTTAGCATTAGGGACAAGGATGATGCTGAGAGGTGACTGAAACAGCACACCATGAACCCGGACTGTGTCAGAAGGTAACTCGTTCTGAGAAAACACCAAGGAACTCTAGAAAGAAGATTCCCAGAAATCTCTGAATCACACAGTCTCTTCTCCACACTCAGGCTGACAGACACCAGCTCCTGCAAACGGTCAACTCTTTATTTTACCTTCACTATCCGAAGTGGAGAGTCTGCGTTTGTGAACTCTTCTTAACTCCTTCCCGTATCGGACACTCTTCTGGGAGCCATCACTTTCTGAATCTTCCTTATAATTAACTTGTCTCTTCTGATTCCGCCTTGATCTTCTCCTCCTGGTTTCCAGGTAATCATCATCACTGTAATCCGTGTAATCACCGCTCTCTGCACAGGAGACAACAGTGACATGTGTTATTCCATTAAACCAAAACTACCCAATTTAGATGGATTTTAGGCCAGCACCAGTAAAACCATGTGATCTTCCAACACAGGAGAGTCTCAACCACCATGTCTCCTTACCCTGGCATGTTCCAGACTCATGCCTCAGTTCCCCCATTCATTGCCAGCATGGAAGTGCTTGACTTTGCCATCTTCTCACAATTCCTTTTCCTGTCTCCCTTAAACTCCTCCAGAATCAGAGAATGCTATGGGGTTGGAAGGAACCTCTGGAGATCATCTAGTCCAACCACACTGCCAAGTACATCTTTCTAGAGCAGGTTGTACAGGAATATGTCCGGGAGGGTTTTGAATGTCTCCAGAGATGGAGACTCCACCACCTCTCTGGGCAGCCTCTTCCAGGGCTCTGCCACCCTCACTGGAAAGAAGTTCCTCTTCATGTTTAGATGGAACTTCCTATGTCCAAGTTTGTTCCCATTTCCTCTTGTCCAGTCACTGGGCACCACTGAAAAAAGACTGGCCCCTTCATCTCGACACCCACCATTGAAGTATTTATGGGTGTTGATCAGATCCCCCCTCAGTCTTCTCCAGACTAAAAAGACCCAAGTCCTTCAGCCTTTCCTCGTAAGAGAGATGCTCCAGGCCCCTCATCATCTTGGTGGTCCTCTGCTGTACCCTCTCCAGCAGTTCCCTGTCCTTCTTGAACTGGGGAGCCCAGAACTGGACACAATGCTCCAGATGGGGTCTCACCAGGGCAGAGCAGAAAGGTGGGATGATCTCCCTCCACCTGCTGGTCACCCTGTTCTTGCTGCCCCTCAGGATGCCACTGACCTTCTTGGCCACAAGGGCCCATTGCTGGCTCATGGTCATCCTGGTGTCCACCGGGACTTCCAGGTCTTTTTCCTCAGAGCAGCTCTCCAGCAGGTCAGCCCCCAGCCTGTACTGGTGCAGGGGGTTTCCTTCCAGTGGTTTTGTTCCCTCAGCTCTACCAGTGCCAAAGGCGCCTCCTCTACAATCCTTAACATCTGAAACAGCCTTATGGAATTGGAGACGATGCACTTTCCCAGTGACACTGGAAAGTCCTTCCTGGTTTTAAAATTTAAATAAATTGTACAGTACTCAAAGACTTTTAAGAATAGGTAGATGAAAAAACACTGGTGAGATGAAACTGCAGGTAAGATCAGAGTTACAGAATTTAACAACAACAATCAGGCTCACTCCAGTGTAAGTTTGCTTAAAACAGAATCCGTATAGAAAAAACTTACCATCATCCACAGTTCTTCCCACAGCAGCTACGGGATTTAACAATTCATTTTATTTACATCAGCTGAGAATGGCCTTGAATCCAGGTTTGGTTTTCACTGGGCTGTGCCACAACAATTAGCCCAAGATCATAGAATGGTTAGAGTTGGAAGGGACCTTACACATCATCCAGTTCCAACCCTCTGCCCTGGGCAGGGACACCTCCCACCACACCAGGTTGCTCCAAGCCCCATCCAGCCTGGCCTTGAACCCCTCCAGGGATGGGGCAGCCACAGCTTCTCTGGGCAACCTGTTCCAGTGCCTCACCACCCTCACAGCAAAGAATTTCTTTCTAGTGTCTAATCTAAATCTCCCCTCTTTCAGTTTAAAAACATAATCCATCATCCTATTGCTACACTGCCTCACAAAGAGTCCCTCCCCATCTTTCCTGTAGCCCCTCTAGGGACTGGAAGGTGCTCTAAGGTCTCCCTCAAGTCTTCTCAATGCTGAAAACCCTCCACTCTCTCAGCCTGTCTTCATAGGAGACTTGCTCCAGCCCTCAGATCATCTTTGTGGCCTCCTCTGGCCCCACTCCAACAGGTCCATGTCTCTCCTGTGCTGAGGCCCCAGAACTGGAGGCAGCACTGGGGTGGGTCTCTCCAGAGCAGAGCAGAGGGGCAGAATCCTCCTTCCAGCCCTGCTGGCCACACTGCTAGAGATGCAGCCTAGAATGTGGGGGTCCTTCTGGGCTACCAGCTCACATTGCTGGCTCATGTTGAGCTTCTCAACCACCAGCACCCCCAAGTCCTCCTTCTCAGTGCTGGTCTCATTATGTATCTCAATTATTCCAAGACACATTTCTATACATGCCACCATGGTGTTCCTAAGTTAGTGACTGCCATGAGTCACAGATCAAACGGACATCCTTCTTAATCCTGAAATATTAGACTCATAGAATCGTTGAGGTTGGAAGGGACCCTTCAGATCATCAAGTCAAACCATCAGCCTAATTCTGATAAAAACCATCACTAAACCAGGTCTCTAAGCACTATGTCTGCCCGGCTTTTAATTACCTCTGGGGATGGTTCCTCAACCACTTCCCTGGGCAGCCCATTCCAAGCCTTATTAACCCTTTCAGTACAACCATTTTTCCTTATATCCATCCTAACCCTCCTCTGGTGAAACCTGAGGCCATTTCCTCTTGTCCTATGACCTGTTCCTTGGGAGAAGAGACCAATCCCCACCTCTCTACAGCCTCCTTTCACAGAGTTGTAGAGATTGAGAAGGTCTCCCCTCAGCCTCCTTTTCTCCAGGTTGAACAACTCCAGCTCCCTCAGCCTCTACTCATAAGGCTTATTCTCCAGACCCCTCCCCAGCTCTGCTGCCCTTCTTTGGACCCACTCCAGCACCTCAAGGTCTTTCCTGTCATGAGGGGCCCACCACTGGAAAGAATCAAAGCAAGTCAACAAGAACCACCACCTTCAGAAAGGAGCTCCATCTCTGGAGACTGAAAACAAAGCCACTTGGAAGGTACTTTATTTCCTTAGCTCAAAATAGGGTTAAAGCAGGATCCTGAGGGACAATAATGGGAGTTAGAGAGAAACACATAGTTAAAATGATACTCTTGGATACATATGGAATGATATTGGAATCAGCTGATTTTATCAGGTATGTGCATCCACCAGGAAAGACAGAATCATAGAATGGTCAGAGTTGGAAGGGACCTTAAAGATCATCCAGTTCCAACCCCCCTGCCATGGGCAAGGACACCTCCCACCAGACCACGTTGCTCCAAGCCCCATCCAGCCTGGCCTTGAACACCTCCAGGGATGGGGCAGCCACAGCTTCCCTGGGCAACCTGTTCCAGTGCCTCACCACCCTCACAGTAAAGAACTTCTTCCTAATATCTCATCTAAATCTCCCCTCTTCCAATTTAAAACCATTACCCCTGGTCCTATCAAGTTCAAGTCCTAGTACTTTGCACTTCACAATAAAAATAAGTAAAAATAAGCACTTCTGTATGTGGTAGTTTCCAGGATTGGGTCTCAAATGATGCAGAAACTAGGAAGACGCTATTCAGGGAAAGATGGTCATCACGAAATGGTTTAGGTACCACACAGGGACTGTTCTCACACTTCAGACTTCACAAACAGAAAAGAAACCAGCTGAAGGACAAGTTAAATAGTGTGAATTATTATGTTCTCCTGTGATCATAGAATCAGAGAATGGTCAGAGTTGGAAGGGACCTTAGAGATCATCAAGTTCCAACCCCCCTGCCATGGGCAGGGACACCTCTCCCTAGAGCAGTTGCTCAAAGCCCCATCCAGCCTGGCCTTAAACACTTCCAGGGATGGGGCATCAACAGCTTCCCTGGGCAGCCTATTCCCGTGCCTCACCACCCTCAGTGCAAGAGTCTTCAGCTACTAAAGATTAAAAAGGACAATGGTAGAAGGGAGAGATTATCGTTTGCTTTCAGGCCTACCGGAGAACATTGAATACCAGAAACTGGAGGAATGTTCTTCCTTACAAACTTAGGGAAAATGTCTCTTTCAGAAGCTTTTTCAAACATATTTGGAAGGTGTTGAAGCAGCTACAAAGTACATTTTTGCCTCCATCCTTTCTGTTGCCTGCAATCATGTACCGGACAGTTCCAGGATAGCTGGAACTACCCACAAAAGTGAGTATGTAAAACACAGCATTTATATAAATACATAATTGCATAAAATGCCCAGAATCTAGTACTCAACACCAGTTTCCTGCAGAATATTCCCACTAGAACAAGGAGCAAACTGCTTTACAGCCAAGATGGCATCTGACTTGACCAAAGCAAGCAAACGAGTGTCAGCCGGGACAGGAAAGAGACATCCCCAGTACAGAGTACTTAATTTAACTAAGACATCTTACACTCACCAGATTCTCTGCTTGAATTGTCCTCAGAATCTTCATCTTCATCATCTTCAGAGTATTTTTTCTTGACTGTTTTCCTTCGTAACCGCCTGCTTTGCCTCATGGGCCTGGAGAGGTGTCTCCTGGATATGCGGGCGCAGAACTCGGAATCGCTGTCCTCGTTGGAGGGTGGGTCATCTTCACTTTCATCCAGATTTTCCTCTGATATAACAAACTCGTCCTGAGATCTGTTCAAAGAGAGACCACAGAGATGGATATGAGAAACAAAGGATTGTACAGCACCTGCATTTCACAAGTTGTACGTGCTGTGATATTTATTGTGTCCAGTTTTGGGCCTCTCATGACAGGAAAGACATTGAGGTGCTGGAGCGTGTCCAGAGAAGGGCAACAGAGCTGGTGAGAGGTCTGGAAGCACAAACCTTCTGAAGAGCAGATGAGGGAGCTGGGGGTGTTCAGCCTGGAGAAAAGGAAGCTGAAGGGAGACCTTCTTGCTCTCTCCAGCTCCCTGAAAGGAGGGTGTAGTCAGGGGTCGATGTCTTCTCCCAAGGAACAGGCGATGGGACAAGAGGAACTGGCCTCAAGTTGTATCAGGGCAGGTTTAGAATGGATATTAAGGAAAAATTTTTACACTGAAAAAGTTGCCAAGCCTTGGAAGAGGCTGCCCATGGAAGTGGTTGAGTCACCATCCCTGAAGGTAATTAAAAGCCAGGCAGACATGGTGCTGAGGGACATGGGTCAGTGGTGGGTTGGTCAGCGTTGGGTTGATAGTTGGGCTTGATGAACTGAAGGGTCCCTTCCAACCTCAACGACTCTATGATTTCTATGATTCTATGCAAAATAAGTATGGTCTTACACAACCAACCACACAAATCTGAAGAGCACTAATGCAGAGAAAATATCCAGAGAGAGCAAACTGCCATCCCTGACGATAGGTTTCAGTTGAATACTTGGGACAGAGCTCCACAGTGCATCACACAGAAGATGAGTATAAACTGGGCAGGTGACAGTTACACAGGACAGATTAGAATCATAGAATGGTCAGAGTTGGAAGGGACCTTCAAGATCATCCAGTTCCAACCCCCCTGACATGGGCAGGGACACCTCTCACTAGAGCAGGTTGCTCCAAGCCCCATCCAACCTGGCCTTAAACGCTTCCAGGGATGGTGCATCCACAACCAAGATTCTAGAGCATTCATGAAGTATCTACAGGTGGTGAGCATCACCTGTGGAGGAGGGGAAAATAAAACCCACCACGTTCTGGCAGAGATGAGCTCCCCTTCACGAAGCAAGCACTGTCCTATGCAATTTCTGAGAACGAGAATACCATCACAGAATGGTTAGAGTTGGAAGAGACCTGAAAGATCTCCCAGTTCCAACCCCCTTGCCATGGGCAGGGACACCTCCCACCACACCAGGTTGCTCAAAGCCCCATCCAGCCTGGCCTCGAACACCTCCAGGGATGGGGCAGCCACAGCTTCTCTGAACAACCTGGGCCAGTGTCTCAACACCCTCACAGGAAAGAATTTTTTCCTGAGATCTCATCTAAATCTCCCCTCTTTCAGTTAAAAATCATTACCCCTGATCAAGAGTCCCTCCTCATCTCTCCTGGAGCCACCTTCAGATACGGGAATGCTGCTGCAGTAGCATGTCTTACCACAAAATTGCTGGTCTTGTGCAAAACAAGCACCTCCCAAACTCATCACCTTATAACGCTCCCAGCGTGTCAAAACAGAGCCAATGTTTTTTTTTTTTAAAGCCACTGAGTGCTGAAGGCACAGAGTCACCTGCATTTTGGCTGGATGTAAATTCCAGTACAACATCCAGAAGACACTGAGCAGAGAATGGAGTTGAAAATGCACGAGTACACTGGAACAGATCAACGCGCTATTAATTCGGGGAGATTCCCTCGAGCTACACTCATCGACTGGAAATTTCCAGCACGTTTAGCTCAGCTCTTCAGGGTGTGACTGAAATGGCCTCAGCGTGGTCAGAGGTGAAAAGCAAAGCTCAACATTTGCATCTGTGTGGTTCAGATTATCCACACACGTAGGAAATGGTCTCAGTGACTGGTGTAAAGCTTGAAATGTTGATGGTAAAGAGCTTCGACCTCGTGCTCCATTATGTTTCTTCGCTGAGGCATAAAGGATGACTAAAATTACCATTATATTTTTTAATGTTAGGAATTCTTCAGACTGAATGATGAGAAATTCATCATAGAATCATCATAGAATGGTCAGAGTTGGAAGGGACCTTAAAGATCAAGTTCCACCCCCCCTGCCATGGGCAGGGACACCTCTCCCTAGAGCAGGTTGCTCAAAGCCCCATCCAACCTGGCCTTAAACACTTCCAGGGATGGGGCACCAACAACTTCCCTGGGCAACCTGTTCCAGTGCCTCACCACCCTCACAGGCAAGAACTTCTTCCTAATATCTCATCTAAATCTCCCCTCTTACAATTTAAAACCATTACCCCTTGTCCTGTCACTAGACTTCCTGACGAAGAGTCCCTCTCCAGCTCTCCTGGAGCTCCCTTCAGATACTGGAAGGCTGCTATCAGGTCTCCCTGGAGCCTTCTCCAAGCTGAACAGTCCCAGCTCTCTCAGCCTGTCAAAGCTCTCTCAGTCATGTCAAATTCATGGAAAGAGAGTTTCACAGCTGGTCAGAGCACTACTTATTTAGCATTTAAAGCTTCTCATGATGAGTATTTGTTTTCTGCACTATAAACCACCCCTTTGGCTGTTTGCAAGAGCTGTCTCCCAGGGTGCAGAAAGCAAGAATCAATTTCAGAACCAGCATGTTGAGTTCTGTGTGTTCTGAAAGAGGATGTTTTACTCTTCCAATTTCTAAATGACAATCAGGCACAAAATAGGATAAAAGGAAGCTCCATCATTGTTAAGGTTTCTGCTAGATGGTCACATCAGTCACAGAACTGAGCCCATCCAGCTCCTTCCCTAACATCAACCATGTTTAAAGCCCCAAACTGTGGGGTTTTAACAGTAATGTTTCCACAATGTGTTCTACTTAAAATACAGACTGGATGATTTTAGTGCATGGATCTGGAGCGCAAGTTTTCCCATACAATGATGTTCACAATGGGCACAAACTTGTATGTAAGAAGTTCCATCTCAACGTGAGGAGGAGCTTCTTTGCTCTGAGGGTGGCAGAGCCCTGGAAGAGGCTGCCCAGAGAGGTGGTGGAGTGTCCATCTCTGGAGACATTCAGAACCTGCCTGGACACGTTCCTGTGCAACCTGCTTTGGCAAGGTGGTTGGACTAGATGATCTCCAGAGGTCCCTTCCAACCCCATATCATTCTGTGATTCTGTTCCCCAAGGCCAGGAGGACTTCTTCTGCCACGTTCCAGCAATGGGCACGTGCTCCCAACCATGGTTTCAGGGGCACTGGAGTCCCAGAAGCCCACAGTAGCCTGTGACTCGTGGTGGAAGTTAATTTCCAGACTTACCCATCACTGATCTTGAACTCATCCTCGCTCTCCTCTTCATCCAGGTTACTGTCACTGTCCAAGTCGTTCAGTCGCCGTCGTTTCTTGCGCCGTGCTGCAGCAGCCCTTTGTGGTCGCTTGTTTTCTTTCCTTTCTTCCTCCAGGATGGTGGAAATGTCTTTTCCACGGTGACCTGTGATATTAGACATGTCTTTGCCTCTGCCAATGCCTGAATCCGGTGATAGAAAGGGAGAAAGAAGACCAAGATTATTTTTTTGTTTAACTTTATATCTACCTTTCTTCTGCACCTCTCCAGCTTCATTTTGTTTTCTGTAAAGCAGAGTATTTTTTGTCATGGAAGACTCTGTCTGGAGTCTTGTTCCTGACAAACATCCTCCAGCTGTGGTCCCTTGGAGGTCACATGTGGTCTCCATGGTCTCCATGGAGAAGACAGTGGATAAGTGTCAACCCTGACCCACATTATGACCAATGTCAGTGCCTTCTGAGAGGGCAGATATAGAAAATACCCCAGACACCCAATTTTCAGGTTGTCTGTGTAGATCCACCAAGCTGCTGAGAGCTGGTCTCTTTCTTCTTTGGCTTTTGGCACCTCCACAGAGGGAGAACATTTCATGGTGGTTGCCTCCAGGCAAGTTAAGGTGATGCAGAAGCACAAACCCATCTACATCCCTCAGATACTGCTGAAGGTCTCTCCTTTGTTGCCACAACAGTCAACAAAGAAGATCTTGGATTAATATTTTCAATATGACTTTGTAGACTCAGTCTTTAGAGGGTCCAACTGCAGACCAATTTATGAGCCAAATGTTTCCAGGGAACAAATGTCAAAAGCACTGGCTGCCATTCCCAAATCCAAAACTTAGCCAATGAATTTAAGAGTCTTCTTGTCATGCTTATTCATTGCATTCCTGTATCAAAATATGTACAAGCTGAACTGAACTATCAAGAGCAAATATTGTTTTGCCAGCCCAAGATGGCCATTCCCAACGGAAATTATTTAGTGTGATTCCAAAAATACAGTTGTTAAAATGGTAAACTACCAAGTTTAAGGGAGAGGAATATATTTGTTGCCTCTCATATCAAAATCTCATCCTCCTTGCAATGAGAAAACAAGTAACAGCAGAAACATACCTCCTCCATCAGCCTCCTTGATGTCATCTTCGATGGCTTCATCGATTGCCTCATCAAATTCATCAAACCTAAAAGCAACAGCTTTCATTTACCACTTTGAAGTCAACCTTAATTAAATTATACTATGAAAACCTCATTGTGACATCAGGAAATACCTCAAAATCTGAAACTGCTCTAAGAAACCCCACTGCACAGCCAGTGGGCTGGACAGATAATAAAATAAGAGAGATAAGGGGCTGAACTGATGATAAAATAGCCAGGTTTTGAAAGGTTTGTTTCTTATTTCCACATACTCACAGATTATTTATCGTTGCCTGCCTGTCTTAACAGTGATTTATGGGAACAGAAACCTCTTTGCTTTCACGTGACACACCACTGAGTTTAAGGATATATAACTGAAAAGCGCTTTAAGATGGTATCCGTGGTGTTTTCCACACAGTGTTAGTCATTTTTTCCACACCTTTTATTAGATGACATCCACACCACCAATCTGCCAAGCAGACTTTCTAAAAAGCACCTATTAAAAGTCAAATTATTCATCCTGGTTTAATTTTTCTTTGAAAGCTGATCTCAGATAGCTTCTTTAGATTAAAGGGATTAGAGGGCTGGAGCACCTCTCCTATGAGGACAGGCTGAGAGAGCTGGGACTGTTCAGCCTGGAGAAGGCTCCGGGGAGACCTGATAGCAGCCTTCCAGTATCTGGAAGGGAGCTCCAGGAGAGATTGGGAGGGACTCTTTGTCAGGAAGTGTAGTGACAGGACGAGGGGTAATGGTTTTAAATTAGAAGACGGGAGATTTAGATTAGGTATGAGGAAGAAATTCTTTCCTGTGAGGGTGGTGAGGCACTGGAACAGGTTGCCCAGGGAAGCTGTTGATGCCCCATCCCTGCAGGGGTTGAAGGCCAGGCTGGATGGGGCTTTGAGCAACCTGCTGTAGGGAGAGGTGTCCCTGCCCATGGCAGGGGGGTTGGAACTTGATGATCTTTAAGGTCCCTTCCAACTCTGACCATTCTATGATTCTATGATACACATTTTATCCCTTTATACATCATCCCTTCATTACACCACCTCGTTTGCTTTTACAACCACCAAGCAGAACCAGTATTCAGAGGAAAGAGTGAAAGCACTTTAGTTTGACCTCTCTTTTAAATGTAAAAGTGTGTTTTGGAAGGGGTGAGTTGCCTGAGAAAGAAAACGAGTTTTCTTTGTTTTACAAGCCATTTAAACAAGCTGCTGACCTGTAGCTTATGCACTTTCGGGTTCTGGTAGACCTCCTTTCCAGCAGCTTCGATTTTGGCTTTTTGGAATCTTTCTTCTTTTCTTCCTGACCTTCAGGAATTTCTGGCTCCTGTTCACATAAAAGAGAAGTCTCAAAAAACTTTTCTCTCCCCCCTCCCTCCATACTCATGGCTGAGCTCACGATACGAGATCTTCACACGGATCTACAAAGCTCAAACCCTCAACACAACATGTTTTTGCCTCTTGTTGCAGCAGATTTCAGCTGAACACTCACACATAGTGCCCTCAGTGGTGAGATCAGTTCACAAATGCAGAGTTTGAGGGTTCAGGCTGTTGTATCATCGTTTTTACACCACACCACGAAGACAATGTCTCCGATGATACCTCCAGAACCAGTAAAAGCAGCAGCTGAACAAATTGTTGTTGTCACCTCCACAGTCTGAGCACAGGGACACCTTTACATGGTGTGGTTTCAATAAAGTTCCACACAGACTAATTTTAAGGTATTTTTTCCAAGCTATTCATTTAAAAAAATAAATAAATCTGCCCCCAGGCTGAATTTTTCAAATATTTGCTCCCAGCCATAGACTCTTATGCAAGTTTGTAAAATCTGTTATCATTTTTTCTCTGTTATCCAGAGACACGGGGAGAAAGTTGGCTTTGTTACAGTCAGTCAGAGTGGAAAGTCTGTGTTTAAAACAAACAAAGGCTTCATTTTAAACTCTGATGCAAGGAGCAGATTATACAATTTGGGAGGCAGGCATTTGGCTAAGACTTCAAGAGGATCACTTTAAAGTGTATTTAAGAAGTGAGAAGAGGTTGTTCTCCACATGAAGAAAAACATTCTCCTCACAAACCATACAAAAGCAGCTGTTAATAAAACACTAAATGTTTATAGTTCTTAAGCACGTGTGACTTCAATACACATTTGTTAGAGGCAAATGTGATGCTTCTAATAGATACTACTCATTCCCTCTGAATCATAAGCCAGAAAACATTTATTATCATCAGTTCTAAAGGAAAGCTACAACAATTTGCTCAAATCTAGAGAACACCCACAACAGAGGTAAAAAAACTGAATCCCACCCCTATAAACTACAGGATTTTAGAGCATTCTTCTCAAAACCCAACTGAAATAGGCAGGGAGGGGATTCCTTCACTGCCAGGGGAACCTGTCTGGAACCAGCTGGCTCTAAACACAATAAACCTCCCTTGGTTTCTCTGCTAAGTTCCATCTCGGCGGAAAACCAAAAAGTCTAGAATTATTTCTGACCTGCACATAGATTGATTTTCTTTTTTTCTCTAAGATGGTACTTCTAACACAACAGTTGAAAAACTTCTTCCCTCAAAAGTTTGGAAAATAAAACAGTAATAGAATGCTGTAACTTACCTGAGGTGGAATGATGTTCTCAATGCTGATGCCCACGTACACCAATCGCTCTTTTCTTGAGGGGAGAAAAGGTGAAAATAAGCTTAGAGCAAGACTGCAGATATGGAAAATAATGCTGTAATTAGCCCCATTTGAAGCTCTTACTAAGGCAGGAGCATCCCAAGAGGATGTTCCAACCACAAACAGTTATTTTAGTTGGAATTATGTGCTAAATTTCATTTGATTACATTTTCCTGCACGCATAATCTAAGACTTGAAGATTGTGGGCACCACAGAAAGGACTGAACTGGGGTGCAAAGAGCAATTAAAACCCAACTGAAAAGCAATAATGTTGTGATCAAGATTATGCTGACAGATCCATAACTACCACCAAGCTTAGAGGCACTGGAAGATAAAATGGGAACTCAAAATCAGGCTGAACTGGAGGAATTACACAAAGATGGGATGGAATCCAATGCGGACAAGTGCCAGAGGTTAGGCCTGGGCGGGAACAATCAACTCTAGAAACACCAGGGAACAAATAACTGCCTACAATGCAGTTCTTTACTGGAGCAGAAGAGCCTGAACAAAGATCAACAGAACCAAGCTCCTGCAGAAACAACTTTGATGACAGATGGATGGGTGAAGAGAAGGACAGCCAACAGGATGACTGAAGGACACCTGTCAGGGTAGTCAGTCCTGTCTGTACCCAGCTGGAGTATGTGGTGCTATCTGGGCACCACACGTACTTCAAGAAAGATGGGATCCAGCTTCTGAGCCCAGAGAAGTGGTGGAATCATGATCCCTGGAAGTATTTAAAAGCTGAGCAGATGTGGTGTTGAGGGACATGGGCTAGTGGCGGGTTTTGTCAGTGTTGGGTTGATGGTTGGACTCAATGATCTGAAAGGTCCCTTCTAACCTAGACAGTTCTATGATTCTAAGAGTTCAGAGCCAGCCAGGAGGCGTTATGGGAGGGCAGCTGGAGGGCAGCCCTGGTGAGAAAGGCTGAAAAAAGAGGAATGGTTGGTCTAGAGAACACTAGACTGAAGATGGGAGAGAGAAGAGAACTCAAATACAGGAAAGATGCTTGTAAGGAGAAGTAAGATGTCCTCCTTGTCCACAGTATGTTACAGGATTGAAGTTGACACTTCTATTGCCTCAACATTAGCATCCTGTATCTTCTAAATTGCTCTGGGCACAATCCTGGCTCCTGGCCTCTGCGTGCAGCTCCTGAAGGACACAAGTGTCCCATAGGTCTTGTCGTATCAGACAGTCCCAACTAGAGATGCCCTAGGTATCCTTGCACCTTGCAAACAGGACTGGATACTCAACTGAGCTACCAAAAAATCAGTCTCTCAGGAAGAACAGCCAAGTACTAAACTAGACAATTTTTAGTTTTTGGGTGGGTTGGGTAATGAAACTACCATCACCCTAGGTCACTTGTAGATTTTTGAAGGAAAACAAGAGATAATCTAAACAATGAAGATACGAGGAAATTCTTTTCACATTGAAAGAGTTATTAAGCATTGGAAAAGGCTGCCCAGGGAAGTGGTGGAGTCACCATCCCCGGAGGTATTTAAAAGGTGGGTAGACATAGTGCTTAGAGATACGGTAGTTTTGTCAGGCTGATGGTTGGACTTGATCAGAGAGGTTCCTTCCAACCCAGACAATTCTATGATTCTATGATTTATTTGGCTCTGCAAGAAATCTAAATGCAAGCCTTATCTCTATAAATTTTAAAATTATTGTGAATAAAGTATTTTAGACTATATACTCTGAAGAAGAATCCTGCAGGGGGGAAAATGTATGAACTAGACATTTGCCAGCACGACTCCCACTTTCTGGATCCAGTGAAACATGAAGCACCTCTCCTGTGAAGACAGGGGGAGAGAGCTGGGGCTGTTCAGCCTGGAGAAGAGAAGCCTCTGGGGAGACCTGACAGCAGCCTTCCAGTATCTGAAAGGAGCTACAGGAGAGGGACTCTTTTGTCAGGAAGTGTAGTGATAGGACAGGGGGTAACAGTTTTAAGTTGGAAGAGGAGAGATTTAGGTTGGATATTAGGAAGAAATTCTTTCCTGTGAGGGTGGTGAGGCACTGGAACAGGTTGCCCAGAGAAGCTGTGGATGCCCCATCCCTGGAAGTGTTCAAGGCCAGGCTGGATGGGGCTTTGAGAAACCTGGTGTGGTGGGAGGTGTCCCTGCCCATGGCAGGGGGTTGGGACTGGATGATCTTTAAGGTCCCTTCCAACTTTAACCATTCTGATTCTATGATTTGTAAGTCAACATGGAAATCAAAGGTTTTCATTAAAAAAAGGCCCTAACATATTGCTTCAGGGATGCGTAAAAATGTAAGATTCCTAAAAGTTAAGGAATAATTGAAAGAACACGACAGCATCACTGTTGATTTTAGCTCAAAGAATCGATTAAGTGTGCGTGCCCATGATGAGAGAGATGGTTTTCTTCTCTTTGCCAAAAAAAGACAGATAACACACACTGGCATTTCACAGAAACATTACATTAAATCTTATTAGTCTAATGATATATGATAGAAAAGATCAGGTTTGTTTGGGATTAGGATCAGATTGCAAAACGGTTGTTAAACATCTGTTTCAGACCCTGAAAAGTGCTGGAATAGCAATTGTCTGCTCTCCTGTAACCCTTAAAAGATGGTATTTTTATGCAACACTGGTGATTTCAAGAAAACAAGACAGACTGGGGAAAAGCTTGCGTTCCACGGAATGTTTGCCAGCGGAATATTTACCAAAGTGGGTCCAAAAATATTGCTCACTAGTAATGAGTTTTCCCACCATAAAGCAGAGCAGCAGAAGCAGTTCCCTTGTGCCCTGCACAGATGGAGGCTGTGTGTAAGCTGAGCTTAAATAGCTAATAGTTTCATTTCCAAAGCTGCAAATTCAGTAGGATTTGGATAATTTTACCACGGTGTGATCTGGATCTCTGAGTAGAAGCAGTGATGTTGGGAACAGTTGGTACCTGAGCTGTCACTGTCATTGTTGCTGCTGCAACAGCAATAACAATGGGGACATTTGAAGGAATCATAGAATGGTCAGAGTTGGAAGGGACCTTAAAGATCCCCAAGTCCCACCCCCCCTGCCATGGGCAGGGACACCTCTCCCTAGAGCAGGTTGCTCAAAGCCCCATCCAGCCTGGCCTTAAACACTTCCAGGAAGCTTTGTTACAGTCTGGGGAGGAGTTGCTGGAGCTGTCTGGCAGAAAAGGACCTGGGGGTGTTGGTCAACTGTGGGCTGAGCACGAGCCAGCAGTGGGCCCAGGTGGCCAAGAAGGCCAACAGCATCCTGGCCTTCATCACAAGCATTGTGGTCAGCAGGACACTGCTGAGGCCCCACCTCAAGTGTTGTGTCCAGTTTTGGGCCCCTAAGAAAGGAAAGACATTGAAAGGTTGGAGGCAAGTCCAGAGAAGGGCAATGGAGCTGGTGAAGNGTTGTGTCCAGTTTTGGGCCCCTAAGAAAGGAAAGACATTGAAGGGTTGGAGCAAGTCCAGAGAAGGGCAATGGAGCTGGTGAAGGGTCTGGAGCACAAGTCTTGTGAGGAGCAGATGAGGGAGCTGGGGGTGTAGAGCCTGGAGAAAAGGAGGTTGAAGGGAGACCTTGCTCTCTACAGCTCCCTGAAAGGAGGATGTAGAGAGGGGAACTCGGTCTCCTCTCTCAATGAACAGGTGAGAGGACAAGAGGAAACGGCTTCAAGTTGCACCAGGGGAGGTTTAGGATGGATATAAGGAAAAATGTTTACAGTGAAAGGGTTATTAAGCCTTGGAATGGGCTGCCTGGGGAAGTGGTTGAGGAACCATCCCCAGAGATAATTAGAAGATGAGTGACATAGTGCTTAGAGACATGGTTTAGTGATGGTTTTTATCAGAGTTAGGCTGATGGTTGGACTCAATGATCTGAAGGGTCCCTTCCAACCTCAACAATTCTATGAAAACAGACAGTGATTGTGCTCTGCTCATCCCAGCACGAAATCCACTACATCCCATGTGTTATCACTGTCCCTGCTGCAATTACATTCTTTAAAAGGGTCTCATCTTCCGGTGAAATTTGCCTTTTAAGATCCAATTCATGGAAAGTTTTGTTTAATAATGCATACAGATGTTATTACATTTTGCAAAGTACTCAATATATGTCCTAAAAGGTCTAAATTATGCAGACTGTGTTTCATGTCCCTCATTTGCAGGTCTGAAAACTGCAGATGGGATGTTCCAAATATTAAGGATGTTCTTCATAAATGCAGTAAATTGGTTTGCATTTAGCCTTTGGTTGCAGTAAACTGTCATTTAACTTATCCACTGCACAACAGCAACTGCATAATCTAGTAAATTTGGCAAAGTTTAATAGAATTCAAAGCGACAAGACTCAAAAAACACATTAATCTGGATGACCTTCGTACCAAAGTCAGGGCTTAACCTTGCTGACAGCATTACTAACACAGGCAGCTGAACCAGCACTGAAAACCATTTCCCTACTGGTATAGAAAAGCCAAATTTGTGTTCAGGCACCTCAACCAAAATTGAATACAAATATATTTGCTTATCTTTTCCCATTAATGGACTTTTTCCTCCCTTCTTGCAAGCTCGATGGTAAGCAGTGGGAAGCCAAAACTGGTTTTATCAATTCCCTGTCTCATCACTACTTCCCCTTCCCAGTCCCCAGCTATTTTCATGTCCCTCCAGTTACCAGCACCCCTCTGCCCTGAATGCCACCAAACAACAGTACCTGCGTTCCGCCCGCTCCTTCTTTTTTAAGACCACATCCAGATCTTGCAATTGTTCTTCTAATTTCTCGCAGAGTAATTTCTAGGGGTACGAAACACAATGTTAGTTTCTTTCATAATCAACTATTTTCATGTCAAACTAATGGTCAGACAACTTTGTATTTGTCTGGAAAAAGTGTTGCTACACTGGAGGCTCCTCTTCGATGAGGTTTTCCCTAAACCACGTGTGCTTCCCCGTTAACTGCCAGAGAGATGCTTCCTCCCAGTAACCAGCATTTACTACAGGAAGCAATGTGACCAAAGCCAAGTATTAAAGATGTTTAGAATAAACATACTTCAAAATTAGGACCATGTTTTTGTTGGCATTTACAGCTTAGCCTAAGAGAAACCTGAGGATTTCAGACACACATCATATACATCCACACAGGAAGCTGAGGGCGTTACACACAGAGCGATACCTGCTTGTCCTTTAACTTCATCTTTGAAAAACACAAAAGCAGTAAAAAACAGCATCACTTCAGCATTATATTCTTATCAAATATTCCATATCTTACAATACCACTTAATGCTCAGGAAGGCATTTGTAAGAACGACTTCTCTTTTATTTTTAATGGACAAATTGTGCCTTATTCCACATTAATGCCCTCACTGTGCTGTTTGCAGGATGATCTTCCTGCTTTCACAGATCATTTTTCACATGATTCATAGAATCCTATGATTCTATATTAAAAAAATTATTAAGCAGCAACAGAACAGAGACACTCTGACTCCAAGCTGCAATCCCAAAAGGTGTAAAAACATTTCCTTGTTCAAAATCATCACTATTTAAAAATTCTCCTCAGAAGACAACAAAAAATCAATGCTGGGTATGGTCATAACAAGCCATGCCCAGTGGTGGCCACCCTTTTTGCAAGGCAACAGCCCTTTAGGCAAAGGATTTTTCTAAAAGCAAGGAAAGGGTTTGGGATCAGGCAGATTATTTTGCATAACTGGTTCCCTGCTCATTTAACAAGAACAGCATCACACGCTCTTCAGGATTATCCTCCCCAGCACCATCCCTGCAAATCTTCCCATTTTAGATGCATATTAAATGAAAGTGGACACATTTACTATGGTTTGGGGTTGACTTTTTGGCAGAAGCAGCTTCAAACCTTTGAAAAAAATGTCCATACTTGTTTATTACTCCCCAAGGACAAAGCTGGCTTTCCCAGCAGGGTCAAACTATAGCTCAAGACTCGTTAGAGGAATAGAGGTTTTCCCTAATCAGCTTCTGAACGAGCAGCACTTCAGAAACCAGCTGCTTGCTCTGGCTGCCAATCAGCCCTCCAAGATGATACCACGATGTTTATTTTAGAAAAAAACATTGTATTTTTAATACTCTCTTAGTCCTGAGGCCAGAGAAAACTGGTATGGTTGAAAAAACAGGAAAGGGAAAGGAAAACCACCTCACAAAATTCAGTTTTACTAAGGGGCAAGAGGGAAGAGGAGCATCCCTAAAATCCATCACAGTCTATTTTTTTAACAGAAAAATGATAAAAGAAGTTGCTAAAGCTCTCAACAAATCTCCACAAGCACAAGCAAAGCTGAAAAGGAGAGCAGAGAGGTTGAGCAGGAACCATACGTGCTGGCAAGGTGGGCAGAACCACTCTCCATCGGGGATTATCATCAGCGGCGGGCGAAGGCAGGCGGTGTGGTAGCCGCTGTCACACGAGTCACACAACAAAATCTGTGCAAAGAAAATCCATCATGAGCATCTTTTGGCATCTGTAACGTGCAACAAGCTCCTAAACCTTTTCTCCAGCCAACACTGAAGTGATTATAAACAATATTGGACTGTACCAAACCCCTCAAAACCCCCTTTATCGCTAGATGTTGCCAGGGGTGATTTTTATGGGGGAAGTTTTCATATCACAGTTTTCTATTTTCATAGAATCATAGAATGGTCAGAGTTGGAAGGGACCTTCAAGATCATCAAGTTCCAACCCCCCTGCCATGGGCAGGGACACCTCTCCCTAGAGCAGGTTGCTCAAAGCCCCATCCAGCCTGGCCTTATTACATGTTCTCAGGCACTTTGTGCTACGGGATTACGTAGACTGTGTGCCCACAGGGTGGAATCTGGTAATGCTTTCCAGATCCCTGCCTAAGTGGACAATTACATCTGGACAAGAGGGAGTGTGAATTATTCTCCCTGTATTTCCTCAGTTGTGATGATTTGATGCCCCAGGCAGTGGAGGCAAAGCTTTGCAGACTCTCAGGGGTACAGGGAACTAGGCTACTATCTGAGTTCATCCTTAGCTGGCTAAAGCTTGAGACATCCCTTTCCATTAACGCTGAGGGACAAAGCTGGTATGAGCTGTGTATCTACTGGAACAGTTACCTCCAACATCCTAAGTTTTGAACTTTGTCCCAACTACACCCAAGATATCTGTCATACACCTGAGAGTGCTTATTTTGTGGGTTCACAGCAAGACTGCACTTTACAAGTTCATAGGATGGCAGGGTTGGAAGGAACCTCTGGAGATCATCTATTCCACCCCCCTGCCAAAGCAGGTCCACCCAGAGCAGGTTGCACAGGAACGTGTCCAGGTGGGTTTTGAGTGTCTCCATACATGGAGACTCCACCACCTCCTCTGGGCAGCCTCTTCCAGGGCTCTGCCACCCTCAAAGAAGTTTTTCCTCATGTTGAGATGGAACTTCCTATGTTCCAGTTCATGCCAATTTCCCATTATCCTACCACAGGGCACCACTGAGAAGAGTCTGGCCCCATCCTCTTACCACCCTCCCTTTAGATATTGCTCAGCATCAATGAGATCCCCCATCAGCCTTCCCTTCTTTGGGCTGAACAGATCCAGGTCTCAGCCTTTCCTCATCAGAGAGGTGCTCCTGTCCCCTCAGCATCTTTGTAGCCTCCGCTGGACCCTCTCCAAGCGTTCCCTGTCCTGTCTCCTCTGTATCCCTTGAGACTGTGGGCAAAACCTCAAAGCCTCACCTAGAATAATTCTCAACGGGTTAAATTGTGTTCTACTTCATAAAAGGTGACACTTCAGAGGTGGGAAACAGAAGAAATAACTTCCTTCTCTCCTTATTAAACTCATCTACTCCTACATGCAGCAAACGCCAAGAACAACGTGCCTTTAGATCCCACCAAACCCCATCCACCACACCTGATACAAGAGCCAAGAGAAGTTTTCCCTAAACACCTACCAGCTCAGGGTGATTGGGAAGGCCACACTTCTTGCACGGTTCATCGTCATCAGCAGGGGCAGCTTCTTCTTCCTCTTCTTCTTCCTCCTCCTCCCCCTCCTCAGAGTTTTTTTCGCTGTCCGAGTCCTCACTTTCATCATTACTGGAGTATTTCCACCTGCCACGTGTCCTCGTACCCGTCCACCGAACTTTGCTTCTCTATGAGACACACCATTTCAAAGAGAAAACACAAAAGGAGCTTACAGGGTTTCTTCCCTTATAAAATAAACACCTTTCTTTACAGTGAAGTGATTCATCTCAGCCAGAACAGTTGTAGAAAATTTACAACAGTGCATTTCATCAAACAGATCATCTTTCAAAGAGGCTTAAAGGGCGACAAGGTAGTAAAGGGAGAAAAATTTGTATATTCCATAGAGAGAAACTTTCAAATACGGTTTAAAAGTAGGAAGAAAAATGTGTTGCTCTGGCTTTTTTTTCCCCCTGTTTTGACAATGCCAACGGTAAATTCCACATTTAAACTTTCTGGCTTTTTGAGGACAGCTTTCCTCAAAATCTCCTCAATCCAAAGAGAATCTTTTCGTTTTTCCTCCCCATGTACAGTTTCTGACTTCTATTTTGCTTTAGGAAAAGCTTGCTCCATAACAGGTACATATAGTTTTTCTGGTGCTCTCCTCTAAGATGGGAATTCTTTACGGAAATAAAATCATTTCACCATAACTTAAATCTAAACATTCTTTCATATTTATACTTTTCTATCATTTTTCTAAAGAGAAAACAGACTCAGTTGATGCTTCTTTTGCTGCTAATCAAAGGGGAACCTACCCCTCTGCAGTAAAGTAACCGTAGCTCTTCCTAGGCCTTACTTGGACTTTCCACCTCTTTACTTTAGTGGAAAATGACATCTCTTATTCTCTGTATGTGCTAAGTTTTACTAGTGATGAATTTAAAATATATTTTGAATGAAAAACAGGATTTTGATTAGAACTCATAATATTATTTTATATTTGTTAAAACTACTTCCATTACAGAATGATACTGGGGAGGGAAGGGACCTCCAGCCTCCCTGAAAAGTAGGTCCACCCACAGCAGGGTGCACAGGAACGGGTCCAGATGCCTTTTGAATGTCTCCAGAGATGGAGACTCCACACCACCTCTCTGGGCAGCCTCTTCCAAGGCTTTGCCACTCTCAAAGGAAAGAAGTTCCTCCTCATGTTTAAATGGAACTTCCTATGTTCAAGTTTGTGCCTGTTTCCTCTTGTCCTCTCACTGGGCAGCACTGAAAAAAGAGTCTGGCCCCATCCTCCTGACACCCACCCTTGAAATATTTATAGATGTTGATGAGATCCCCCCTTAGTCTTCTCTTCTCCAGACTAAAAAGACCCAAGTCCCTCAGCCCTTTCTCATAAGAGAGATGCTCCAGGCCTCTCATCATCTTGACGGTCCTCTGCTGGCCCCTCTCCAGCAGTTCCCTATCCTTCTTGAACTGGGGGAATTCAGAACTGAATGCAGTACTGGGGCCTCACCAGGGCAGAGCAGAGGGGGAGGATGACCTCCCTTGACCTGCTGGTCACACTCTTCTTGAACCAAACTATGATATTTTATATCTAAAGCAACAGTTGCAACCCTGAAAAGCTAAATCATATAATGAACTCACCAAAACAATAACTTTAGCTTCACCTAGAAGTCAAAATTTATATTTTTTTTATTATTATTCATCATTTTTTGTTTCTTCTGTGGCTTAGGATCATCCCAACCAATCAAGTCTCCATCTAGGAAATCCACAGGAGCTGGAAGTCTCCATTCAGCCACTCAGATTGACTCAGCTCTCAAGGTTTCATCTCTTAGAAGAAATCCCTCAGGTTGACTTGCTCTACTTAGTTTACGTTAAACAATAGATTTTTATAAACCGTTAAGTCAACACTCTCTCTGGGGGTGTTTTTAGATCTGTTGAGTCCACTACCTGGATCGCAAAGCCAGCTCCTTGCAAAAGCTGCCCAAAGGAACAAAATTCTCAATATTCCTACATAAAGTGTATATTCTCCTTATAAATAACCCCACGGGAACTCTTTATTTCTGGGCAATAAAACTGTTATTACCTTGTTAACCTTAGAATTTGACTCCTTCTCTTGTTTTTTTGCATCTTCTTTGCGTTCCGGCTTTTGTGCTGCTGCAGGTTTCTCCTCTTCCTCTTCGGGTCGTTTTTTGTCAGATTTCTGATCCCGAGTCTCCACAACTTTTGGAGTAGGTTTGGATATTCTTGGAGATCTCCGTAACGTGCGGCCGATGCCAACCTCCTCTGGCGGCGTTTCCACCTTTCTCTTCCGACTGGAGATCCTGATGGTTAATTTAATCCCCTCTTTCTGTCTTTCAGAAGTTATTTCTTTATTGTCTGTTGCACAGCTTTCTTCTTCAGAAACCAGCTTATATTTAAATTTGCTTTTAGGTGGTGGAGATTCCTTTTTATTTTCCGAGGAGTCCTCTAGATTAGAGGCATGGGCATCATCTAAGGAATCTGGCTCTGTCTTGGCAGCTTCCTGCTCTTCCTCTTGTTTTTCAGGGCTGGATTTTTCTTCTACTTTGTTCTCCTCGGGTAAAGTTGGTTTATTATCAGAGTCCTCCTTTTCCAGAACTGGCTTCTCTAAAGTCACAGGAGAAGCAGACAGAGGAGGTGTCTCATCAGCTTTTGGAGAATTGGGCTTCTCCTCAGACTCACCTTTGTTTTTCAAAGTGTCCTCATCAGGGGGTAAAAGCTTGGGTGGTTCTGCAGGAGCAGATGCAGTTGGGGACTTCTCTAAACATTCTTTGGGTGGCGGTAGTCTATCCTTTTTGATATTCATGGCTAGTGTCTCTTCGGTTGTTTTGGCACAATCTTCAGAGTTTGAAGACTCTTCCACTACACTTTCAGCAGCTGTGCTGGCGAGGGACTCTTTTTCCACAGGACTAGATTCCTCCTTTGAAGGCACTTTCTGATTAGAAACCTCAGAGACCACAACCCCTGCCTCCTTCACCACGGTTACTGTGCTTTTCTCTACCTCACAGGTTTTTATAATTTTACTAACAGAGTCTGATACCTTTTCCCCATTTTTCCCATTTTTCTCTTTGAAAGAGCCACCGTCTTCCTTTGCCCCAGCAGAGTGTTCTGATTTATTATTTTGTATGACACTTGGGGTTAGTTTTTCACAGGTCACCTCCCCGTTTACGAGCACTTTCCCATCGGGACACAAAGCCGTAATTGTAGGGACTCTCTTAAAAGCTTCTTCTTCTGGTTTCCCTTCTTCCTTCAAGACATCCTTTGTAGGAGTAACACATTTACACAGAGGCCCCTTTATTGGACTGTCGTAGTCATCCGTCAGCTTGATCTCTCGCTTTTTAAGCGGTATTTTTGCCTGCTGGTCATTTTTAAGTTTCTCACTTTCTTCCACAGATTTCTCCACAATTTCTTGGGGAGTTTTGACATTGACACAAAATTCTAACCTCTCCGGTTCGTGAACTGCTATTTTGTCTGTACAGCTTTTTACTTCTTTTAATTCTTTGGGTTCTATTTTGTTTTCCTTCACATCTGCTTTGACAGGCTTGACGTTTTCTTTAAAGGAATCGCTTTCTTCTTTGACACTTTGCTTTTCTTCATTGTATTCTGAAGGTTTCTCTAATTTTACTATTACTGGCAATTTGATAATTTCTTTTTCTTCCACTTTCTCAATTTTTGGCGTATTTTCATCTCCCTTGACCTCTGGAAGAGGAAGACTTTCTGTTTCCATTGATTGTTCCTCCACCTCCTCTTTTTCTTCTTTGATTTTTAATTGATTTTCTGTTGAGAGAGAAAAAGAGCCATGAAACAACCAGGGGACCTACAGGATTACAAAGAGCATCCAGCAAAACAAAGGCCTATCTGAAAAACTCGACAACCCAACATCCCCCACAAATGAATCTTCCTTCTCATGGAATTATTAGGAGTCTGGTTTGTCTAATACTGGCACTAAATGAGCTGGTTCTCAATTTTTAGCCTGAGAATTAGACGGTTCAGTTTAATTATGCACCAAGATAAATCTAAATTTCAGAAGCTAGCAGCAAAATTATAGATCTATCCTTCTTTATAGAGAAATCTCAGCCTATTCCTTAGTGGTATCACAATCCTTTCAGAGGATACAGAAAACCTAAGTTCTCGGTGCACGAAGCATCAGCGTGAAGTCGCTCTTGAGTTTCTGAGTAATTTCAGAAACCAGATCATGGTGAAAGATTCCATGTGAAATTCCACACAGAGATCAGTTCCCGGTTTCTACATGATTTTCCTTCAAGAAATACTTAGCTACTGTATTTCAATAGTTGGGAGGAAAGAGAAGACATTCAAGATCATAGAATCATAGAATGGTTAGAGTTGGAAGGGACCTTAAAGATCATCAAGTTCCAACCCCCCTGCCATGGGCAGGGACACCTCTCCCTAGAGCAGGTTGCTCAAAGCCCCATCCAACCTGGCCTTCAACACTTCCAGGGATGGGGCATCAACAACTTCCCTGGGCAACCTGTTCCAGTGCCTCACCACCCTCACAGCAAAGAACTTCTTCCTAATATCTAATCTAAATCTCCCCTCTTCCAATTTAAAACCATTACCCCTTGTCCTGTCACTAGACTTCCTGACAAAGATTAGAGCTTATGGCAAAATTCATCTAGATTCTCTGGGCAGTGACTACATCTCCTGCCTTTAATCAAAACACAAATAACAGACAAATATCCTACATTTATGGCATCTGCTGCTTCTAAAACAACAGAATATCTCAGAAAAAACTGCAGAGCTTCAAGAATTAGGTTATACCTACTTTGCTAAGTCAGCTTTAGGTCGTTAGGGCTTTAAGTACAGTTCCAGCACTCAGATGAAATCACCCAGCTCTTTAGTTACTATGGAGTTAAGCCTATTATTTATCATTACAGCAGCCTCTTAATACCTCAGCTTTTTTATTTCACCATACTTTTGGAGTCAGCTAATGACAGAACTAATTAGGAAAAAAAAAGGCATATATAATAGCACTACATATACCATAACAGCATCTTCTGCCATCTGGAAGATGTTCTTGCAAATGTGCCATAAATCCAAACAAAAGGATGATTTTTTTTTTTTATTCTTCCTCACCCCTCTCCCTCCACACTACCATAATTCTTTTCTAAGGTTAGAACTTTCCAAAGTGGTTAGAAGTATACAACTTAAAGAAAATAAGCATTTTACAAACTAAAACAGTGGTGAGGAAGACTTCATAGATTTTATACAAAGCATTTATCCCAGCAAGTCTCAGCAATGAGTACAGCAGTGAGAGATGCATCTCTAGGGCACTGATGAGAGCATTTTGAATGTTATCATCATGTTATCACCATATCTGGTTCTTACCCCTTCACAGAAGTGGTCCCTGCTCTGAGCCCTTGTCACATAAAAGCTGCCTCTTTAAAGACATTTGTCTTTACAGTAAGAATGAGATATTTTTTTTCTGTTTCTGGTTTTTTCCACCCTCCCTTCATTTCTTTCTGTCTAAACTTTGTTCGACCATTTCTTCCTGCCACCTACTGCATTCTCCTAGATTTCTAACATCAAGGATCACCAGAATCCTCAACCTTCTCTCTACTGAAAAGCAGCATTTGTTCTACAGTTCAACTCCCTGAAATACTTGTAAAGCATTTCATATACACAAAATTACTCAGTTGATGCACATCTTAATACCATTCAAGTTAATCAACCACACTAGTAAAACAACATGTAAGCATTGGTTCAGTCAACCTTATTTGTCTATGAAGTAATTTAATGCTGTTTGGGAAAAGGTATCAAGTCTTCCAATATGTTGTCACTGTACTGCAGGAGGGCTCTGAGTGCAGTCCTGGGGCTAACAGGGAGAAATCTTAAAGCTTCTCAGCTGAAAGCCAGT
Source organism: Thinocorus orbignyianus (assembly GCA_013400375.1). Lineage (NCBI taxonomy): Eukaryota > Metazoa > Chordata > Aves > Ciconiiformes > Thinocoridae > Thinocorus > Thinocorus orbignyianus. The sequence continues at coordinate 44,017 of VXBW01006738.1, forward strand.
GCTCTGCAAATCCACTGACTGCACTTAAATCACTGCAGGTGTAAAGAATTCCTTACCTGTTACAGGGAACTAGCACCTAGGAGTGACTTTGCATCCATACACACAGCCTGATGCAAGTCCTGACCCTTGGATTTGGGGATTTATCTACAGCAGAGACATTTATTAAAATATTTTCAAGTGGTTCCTTCTGAATTCAATGTAAAATAAATCTGCACCTGAAGCAGGGATCTCCATCAGATGATTTAAGCTGACTGGACCAATTTTTAGTGAGACAAAGATCAGTCCCTGGAATTAATTCTGCAGTCATTAACGAGGCAGGTTGTGTTGTCACTTACACCCACAGTCAGACACTGGAAATGCCTCCAACTGACAGACAATTTTGCTGATGTTCATCACAATTTACTGCAATTTCTACAGGAGTCTTTTCATGCAACAAATCAAATATTATCTAATATTTTATTTATTTCTTCTGTTCTACACTGGTTGTTGCAAAGAAGGAGAATGAAGTAGCGTGTCTTTCTCTGATACTCAGAACCAAGACAGGCCTTGGCTAATCCTGTGTATCAAAATAACTTAAAAGAGAATTGAAGAAACACATGTGAACACAGTGGATCCCCTGAATCTTGTTTCTGATGGTGAAAATCTTTCCCTGTATTTTAACAAAAGGGTAGTACTGGGGTACTAGGTTATTACCCCAGTTACAGGTAGTAACTTCTCTGGGCAGCCTGTTCCAGCGCCTCACCACCCTCACAGGAAAGAATTTCTTCATAGAATCATAGAATCATAGAATGGTCAGAGTTGGAAGGGACCTTAAAGATTATCCAGTCCCAACCCCCCTGCCATGGGCAGGGACACCTCTCCCTACAGCAGGTTGCTCAAAGCCCCATCCAGCCTGGCCTTAGACACTTCCAGGGATGGGGCATCAACAGCTTCCCTGGGCAACCTGTTCCAGCGCCTCACCACCCTCACAGCAAAGAATTTTTTCCTAATATCTCATCTAAATCTCCCCTCTTCCAATTTAAAACCATTACCCCTCGTCCTGTCACTAGACTTCCTGACAAAGAGTCCCTCCTCAGCTCTCCTGTAGCTCCCTTCAGATACTGGAAGCAGCTTTTAGTTTTTCATAACCTAAAAAAAAGATCAGATTCTTGCAACACAAAAAGCTTCAGGCTGAAACTTAATATAACCAATGCACATGCACAAACCAGTAAGTCAGGGAAGTTGTTAAATATGTGCAATGACATGATAATAAGGAAGGACAAGAAGGTTCTTTGTTAATAAGAACAGTGGAAGCAGCTAAAAACCACTTCTCTTCTAAAATATTTTAGTATTTGAAATTGGTTTAGCTCGTATCTTCTTGAAAAATCATGCAGATTATGACATATTTGAGGAAGCAACCTGTATTTTTTGATTCAAACCCAAAAGCGAAAATAAAAAGCACACCCAATACTGGACTGATTTCAATCATGGCATTGCACAAACAAATTTTTTTTTTCTTTTTAAAATTTTAATGTTGCTAAAACAGGGAAAGATTGGCAACAGTCCAATGCTGCATACAACCATGAGTGTTTACAATATTATACCAAACATACAGCAACATAAAATTAGTTAGAAAACAATTTATATACAGCTCTCTTCTTACAAATACTCTTGAGCCTAAATATGCACTAAAAAACCTCAAAAAATCTTATAATTTCCAAGTATTTGGTATTTAATTGATTTACTTGCCACAGCACAACATTTAAAATTTGAGAAAAGAAGGCAGAAAACCTTGTGCAGGTGCTTCATCACCCTTTTTCGTGTCTTCATCTTCTATGCTGGGGCTTTCACGTGATGAATTCTGCTGAGAATTGCTGGTTTTCAACAGGGCAGGATCAATTTGTGCTTTCAAGAGCTCAAGGGTCTCGGCGAGCTCGTTGCGATTTCTAGATGACGGGAGAAAAAAACGTTGCATCTGATAAGCCACTCACTCACCCCAAAGGGATTCACAAAAAATAAACAAATGACACCTGAAATGCCCTGAAAACCTGACATATGAGCACAGTGAAATGCCTGTCCCACCACAGTGGCTGCAACTTCGCCATCAGAAACCTTCCAATTTATCTACCCCAAAAGAAAAATCACTTTTTTGGAAGGCTCTTACCTATTTTGACTCAAGTGCTGTCTGGATCCAAGCAGCTACTATTATTCTTTTATTTATTATCCTCTTAGCAATCCTCACTGCTTTTTCTTAGCCATTTCTTTGTTCTCCCAGCAGAGGGGAAATTGTAGTTTTCAGCTCAGGCACCAAAACAGCAACCTCATCATTCCAGTGAAATTCTCAAAAGCAATTTAGGTATTTTTTTGCGAATACTCATCCTGAGCACATGTAGCAAACAATACAAAGATGTCCAGAAAACTCCAGCTACTAGAGTTATTACAGTGAGAAAATGTTTGTGCTTCTCTCTGTGCACGAATCTCAGGGCACTCTAACTCCTTATTTAACCTGGAAATCTAACTATAAAAAACAACACCTTGATGTATAATGAATTTATAATCATAGAATCATAGAATGGTTAGAGTTGGAAGGGACATTAAAGATCATCAAGTTCCAACCCCCCTGCCATGGGCAGGGACACCTCTCCCTAGAGCAGGTTGCTCAAAGCCCCATCCAACCTGGCCTTCAACCCCTGCAGGGATGGGGCATCAACAGCTTCCCTGGGCAACCTGTTCCAGTGCCTCACCACCCTCACAGGAAAGAACTTCTTCCTAGTATCTAATCTAAATCTCCCCTCTTCCTCTATTTGAGTGATAATTAAACAGAGTCGTATTTTCCTAAGAGACCAGAACAACAAGGCTCTCACATTTCTTTTTTCACCCTTCAGCAATTTGTTTTGCCCAGGTTTAAAGAAAAGGTAACAAAACAGAAGCCTGGAAGGGCAACAACCCTGAGATGTGGAATCTCAGGGGTGTAAAACCATTTCAGATTTTACAACTCATCATGTTTCTCTCATGTGGAATGTCAGAACTTTCCCAGCAGAACCCCAATTTCTTCCACTTTTGGCACTGATCTCTGGAGTCTATAAGCATGAAAAGAGGTAAATACTGCTCAGCTCTTGACTGATTTGTTTAGATACATTTACTTTATCCACCTACAAGAGTTGTCAAAATTTGGTGATAACGCTTATCGTTTTATGGCCTGTTTATAGCGGTTTTAACAGTTCTGAATGACTCCCTTGGTTGCTAAATTTATGGCTGTGTAAATAAGCTTCATATAAAAATTACATTCATATATTCATTCATTATATTCATATAAAAATTAACATTTACAAACAAGAAAAAACAACCCACATCTTTTGACTTCTTTTTAGATCTATTTTTACGTCTCTATGTACTATTTAAGTCAGAGTTGATTCTGCTGAGTCAAGTTTAAAATCAACTTGGAACTAGTCAATATGTAAATTTCTTTATTTAATTAAGTATTAATGGATATAGTAGATAGGAAAAAGATTTCAAAATATTCCTTTTTCCAGTAAGAAAGATCTCAAACATGTTGCATACAGTAGGACAGTGAAAAACAAAGTATCATAGAATGGTTTGGGTTGGAAGGGACCTTAAAGACCATTGAGTTTCAACCCCCATACCATGGGCAGGGACACCTCCCAGCAGACCAGGTTGCTCAATATGTAACAAGAATCACAAACCCCCATAAATTTTAAGCTAAAATATCATTATAAATATTAAGAGACCAATCTGCAGCAAGTGAGGCACTGAGCTGTGTACACGTGTCAGTCTGCATCAACATCCCGCACCTCAGCGTTACTGATCCATAAGCCAAGTTCTACTTCAGAGGATTTTTCTTGCTTATTTGTATTATCAACATTTTTGTAGTTCCATGAAGTTAATTTAATTCCCCCAAGAACAAAACTTCCCACTCTTAATTGGCTTAATAGAGCAAAAGTTAAAGAAACAAGAGTCCTGGCTCCATCTCCTAAGGCATTTAGCTGCCCAGTGAGCAATACAGACCCATCATCTTCTTGGTGCCATTATAGATTCATTAAGTAATAAAACAAATTCAACATTGGCTATTACCAACAAATCAACCAATAAAGGCTGAGGGACTTGGATCTTTTTAGTCTGGAAAAGAGAAGACTGAGGGGGGATCTGATCAACACCTATAAATATCTCAAGGGTGGATGTCAGGAGGATGGGGCCAGTCCTTTCTCAGTGGTGCCCAGTGAGAGGACAAGAGGAAATGGACACAAACTTGAACATAAGAAGTTCCATCTCAACATGAGGAGGAACTTCTTTCCAGTGAGGGTGGCAGAGCCCTGGAACAGGCTGCCCAGAGCGGTGGTGGAGTCTCCTTCTCCAGAGACATTCAAAACACACCTGGACATGTTCCTGTGCAATCTGCTCTAGGAGGATCTGCTTTGGCAGGGGGGAGGTTGGACTAGATGATTTCCAGAAGTCCCTTCCAATCCCGTATCATTTTGTGATTCTGTCATCAGTGAGTTATTTCTGTGCATGGTTTTTCACTAAAGCATATATGTGAAGGCAGAAAATCCCACCACCACGAGTCCTACTTTGTGAGAAATGGAGATTTATTGAAACAAATTTCTGCACCTTAGGCACAAGTACCAAAACCTCCTCCAAATAAGAAGAAAAAAAGTGAAAAAATGGAGGAAAAAAAGAAAAGGAATACCTAACAATGCACTTCCACGTGGATCCATCCTGGTCATCCTGTTCTTCTATGTACATCCTGACGTTATGCTCCTGATCCAGCTGGTACCAATACATCAGGCCATCCTTGTCTCGACCGATGGGCTGAAGTCGCATGGCATCGGCATCCTCCTCGTTAATTATATTCTTAAACTTTAGATTGTCATCGAACTGACATTCACAGAGATACTGAAAAAGTGAGATAAGGGAGACACTTAAAACATCAAAATATAAACAGGAATAAGAAAATTAGCTCATTTATTTTTTTCAGTGTAATATGGAACTTCTTTTTAAGTCTCTCTATTGGATCCAAGAGTTGGCTGTAGCTACTGAGTTTTTTTCCAGACCATGTTGCCTTTAAATAAGACACAATTTTTAATTGTTCTGTTTGGTTTTTTTCCTGGCCAACTTAGAAAGTTTATTTTATTTTAATTTTTTTTTAACATAGTACAAATGATCTTATTCTACAATAGAACACAATCAGGACTTGGAACCAATCCTGAGCGTTTTCTCAAGACTTGAAAAGATGAAGTCCCACCTTTGCCTTTGGAATTCAGATAAGCTTATCTAATTACAAGCTAATAAACATTTTAAAAAGTGTATCACACAGGCAAATAGCTCCTGAGTGTAAGTACGGAACAATTTTCATATAAAGTGTGAAAAATAACCTAAAGTGTTACATTCAGTTCGGGCCCAACCCACTACCACGAGCATCCCGCCCACCACCAGATCAGCTCCACACTTACTACATCTCCTTATGGTTCAAAGCTCACTTTGCAAAATGTTTAAGAACACAAAATATCCAAGATACTTAAGTGAAGATGGAAAAAGTCATTTAGAAACTCAGTTGATGAATGTGTACCTTCAGAATCCCCAGCTTGCATTCAACGCTCATTTCTAAGTATCCTTTTTTTTCCATCTCCCAAGCCCAAGTGCTGTTGAATTCTTGGCAAATCTGTCACAAAGAAAATGGGAATTTTAGGATTAGTGGATAAAAGCAACTTTATATTAATAGTACATTACTGCAGTAACAATTATATGTTATTTCTGCAGGATGGCAGGTCAGAAAGTGTCACCAAAAAATCAAATCAAATAAAACTGGGGTAGGATAGGAAGCGCTGGCAAACCTCCATGGAAGAGTGTAGCATCGAGGTCCTGGTCACCACCAACTTCTCTAAACCTCTTAAAACTCTAAACTGGACAGGGATCCTTGTCTTTTCCTGTGCAAAAATATCTCATTTTTCTATTTCTGACTTGCTTATTTAGCATATACATTCTCTGGAGTGGATGGGACTTCTTATTACGTGTCTTTAGAGCACTTAGCACATAAGCTGCCCAGATCCCCTGGGAATGTTCAGTCTCCCAACTGCTCTGCAGATAATAAATGCAACTGATATTCACTCCAAGCTGTGGAATTACTATTCTTTAGAAAACACTAAATATCTTGGCCTCCAGCCATTTGATAAATATTTCAAAAGCATTCTAAGTAGAGCCAATTTCAATTTACTTACAGCAAATAAATTCAGTGACACCAATATGGGGAAAAAACCAACCCAAAGCATGGAATAAAAGTGGCAGTAAAGGATAAACAGATTCAATCACCAGGAGTTCCAATAATAACAGTGGGGAAGGAATTCCCTCTTGTCCTAAACAACTCAGATGTACTTCAGAAAACTCTCACGAACAGAGAGGAGACATAGTGGGATCCCACACAGTGGGATCTCCAGTCAGTAGGGCTATTCTAGGGACAATGCCAATTAAAAGGAGGCAAAAGTTAATCCCAGCTCCAGTCAAGATGATTTTTGAAATATCAGCGTTAAATCACAGCTCTCCAAATTAGAAGATGAGATACCACTGCCCTTCAGTCCGCACAGAAGCAAAGCCCCGCTGAATGGACTCAAACAAACTCATTCCTCAGCACAGGAAGGACATGGACCTGTTGGAAAGGGTCCAGCAGAGGGCCATGAAGATGATCAGAGGGATGGAGCNCCAGCATGTCCACAACGTACCAATTTCAGGTTGAAGGTTTCAGATGGACCAGTCCAGAGAAAACTCATCTGTACAAAAATGGTCTATAACCACTTTTTTTTCCAGAAAAGACTAGTGGGTACACTGATGAGCAAGCTTGGGCAGTTCCCCATCAGATGTGGGAAGGGAAAGAACTCCTAACTGCCACGTTCACTTCCTATCCTGAAATATATTCGCAATACGGTAGGGGTTGGAGGGGACCTCTGGAGATCATCTCATCCAACCCCTTGCCAAAGCAGGGTCACCCAGAGCAGGCTGGACAGGAGCATTTTGAATCATGTCTGGAGAAGGAGACTCCACACCCTCTCTGAGCAGACTGTTCCAGGGCTCTGCCACCCTCAAAGTAAAGAAGTTTTTCCTCATGTTGAGAAGGAATTTCCCATGTTCCACCTTGTGTCCGTTGCTCCATTCTCTTGACACCTGCCCCTTAGATACCGATCAGTATTGTTGAGGTCCCCTCTCAGTCTGCTCTTCTCCAGGCTAAACAGATCCAGGTGTCTCAACCTTTCCTCATAAAAGAAGTTCTCCAGTCCTTTGATCATCTTTGTAGCCTCCGCTGGACTCTCTCCAGTAGTTCCCTGTCTTTCTTGAACCAGGGGCCCAGCAGTGGACACAGTACTCCAGACGTGGCCTCACCAGGGCAGAGTAGAGAGGGAGGATGACCTCCATTGACCCACTGGACACATTCTTTTTAATGCACCCCAGGAGACCACGGGCCTTCTTGGCCACAAGGGGACATTGCTGGCTCATGGGCAATTTGTTGCTTCTGGTGTGTCTCTCACGCCTCCCAGTTTTGTATCATCAGCAAACACTGATCCCCTCTGTCCCCTCATCCAGGTCATTGATGAATATATTGAACAAGACTTGACCCAGTACTGACCCCTGGGGAACACCACTAGTTACAGGCCTCCAACTGGACTCTGTGCCATTGATCACGGCACTCTCAGCTCTGTCTTTCAGCCAGTTCTCCATCCACCTCACTGTTCTCCCATCTCACGCACAATTCCTAAGCTTACCTATGAGGATGTTATGGGAAATGGTGTCAAAAGCCTCACTGAAGTCGAGGTAGACAACACCCACTGCTCTCCCTCACTGTCAAAATACCAACCACAGCTCAAACCCAACTTTTTACGATGCCCTTTGTAAGCATGGCAGTCAAATAAAACATAATTTAAAAGCAACTCAAAACATTTTAATGTTTATAGAATCATATAATCATAGAATGGTTAGAGTTGGAAAGGACCTTAAAGATCATCAAGTTCCAACCCCCCTGCCATGGGCAAGGACACCTCCCACCAGACCAGGCTGCTCCAAGCCCCATCCCGCCTGGCCTTCAACACTTCCAGGGATGGGGCATCAACAACTTCTCTGGGCAACCTGTTCCAGTGCCTCACCACCCTCACAGCAAAGAACTTCTTCCTAATATCTAATCTAAATCTCCCCTCTTCCAATTTAAGACCATTACCCCTCATTCTGTCACTAGACTTCCTGACAAAGCCTTTATATATTATATATTATGCCTTTATATATTATTAAGAGCATATAACTTTGAATGTCCTCCACCTAAAGTTTCATCCTAAATAAGAAAATGGCCAAATCTAGAATGTATCAAACCCCATTTTATCAAAGCAAGACGTTAGCAGTTTCTAACAAAGGAAAACCAGGTCAAAATCACCTCTCAGGGAACATCAACAACACATCAAACAATTCTACAGGCATCTAGGAAGAACGGTCTCAACGGTCCTACACCTTTTCAGTTTTTCCTGCCTTTTGTGGCATTTCCCAATACTCTTCATTGTGTTTCTCCATTAATTATACCCCTTTGAAATGGGGACAACATTAGCATAGCTCTCCAGTTAGTTATATTCAAATTCCTTTGTTCTTCAAGGTTCCTTTGAACCACTGGCTGGAATAAGCTTCAAGTTAACTCTGGAGACTGTTAAATGAAGGAGAATTTATTACTGCTTACTCAGTCTTAACAGGAACGTGTGGGAGGGTTTCCTCACCACTTTCCCATCACTTCAAGGCCTGCTGAAGGAAGATTTTTCAACCTACTCCCTCAAAAGCTTGTTTTCTCCCTCTGTTTTCTGCTTACTACACCAGTGGCTTCAGGGGGGTACGTAAGTTCTCAAGTCAGAGTTGGGTTTTCTCAGCTTGCTGGTTTTTGGTGTATTAAGGAATTTAACACAAATCAGTAAAAACAGCACTTGGTGTTGTACAAAGTACACACCAGTTACATAAATAATTACATTATTATTTTACAGCATCATCAGAAATACTTGACACCTGGTTCAGAGGTTAGATTTAACCCAAGGCCCTTCAGCAGGTTATTTCCTGTCCTGAAAACATCATCATTTTAAGACTATGGAAACCTAAAGACAAATGCCTCTCTCTCTAAAGCTTTTACATAGCACTTCAGGAGGCAAACTGCAACTGCATTTGCCAAATGCCATAATTTGTGTCACTGTTAATACCATAATGCTGTTATTTATGAGTAAGACGTGATCGTGGCTCTACAGACAACAGCAAGACTGCATTTTTGTGGATTAAAAGACACATGAAACGTATCCAGAGGGGAAAAAGTAGCCTATTAATTTTGAATATATGCATATTCTTATCTTCTGAAGCAGTGCAAACTCTTTAAACTGAACAATACTTGCATGTAAGGTGCCAACAACGGCAAAGCCACCATGAAAATATCAATATAGAATTGTGTAAGACAATGGGATGCTCTATTTTTCTTGATGCATAACTACATTTGAATTTCATCTGTGCCATTCTGAATGTGCATCACTGCAATACTTTCATTTATTAACACATGCTACAAGAACTGTGTGGTTAATCCCTGTATAAATACCAACTAAATCACAGTAATTAAATCAGATTCAGATAATTGATATAGAAATGAATTGTTAGTGAGGAAATCTCTCTGCTCAATTTAGCCTGTTTGCAGGCTACTAAATCTCCTTCTTTATTCAGGGTCTTAATGCTCAAAAAAAGTATTTTACTATAGTATGAGGCTGTGCAATCTTTTACATGCAGAAAATATTGTCTATTTGCAGAGATTTTTATTATTTTTTTTTGCCCAGGTCCAGGTTGACTGAAAGTTAAACTGGGATCTTATGCAACTGAAGTCTGGGCACAAACATCAATGTTGGCCACAACAGCCCGAGGCCGACTATAATTCATTCCACGAGCTGCGACACAACAGCTCATAGAATCACAGAATGGTTAGAGTTGGAAGGGACCTTAAAGATCATCAAGTTCCAACCCCCCTGCCATGGGCAGGGACACCTCTCCCTAGAGCAGGTTGCTCCAAGCCCCATCCAGCCTGGCCTTCAACACTTCGGTATCCCAACCGTATTCCAGCATCGCAGAATAACACCACGCGCACGTTGTACCTTGATCAAATATTTCTCCCATCTGTCTGCTGTGACAGACTTCCCGATCTTTCTCATCAGTTTCAAGTGAAGCTCCACCAATTCTTTTGGAACTGCAGCATGGAGAGAGAGAAAAAAAAACCAAAAAGAAGAAATTATGAAGTCTGGTGCAAATATACTTCAATGCTCAACACTGATAACACTGAAATGCTGTGATAAATTGAGACATTTTATTAAAACATAACAACTTAAAGCCTGATGAAGAGCATCCCAACAACTGAGAGATGGAAGAAGGTTAATTTAATCACATGGGTCATTTTATTTGTATTTATATTTATGATGATCGTTGATTGCTGTTTCTAACACTCAAGGAAAGAGACCTCTGATAAATATGTAAAAATTTTGGCAATATTAAAACAACTGGATAGGAACTAGGCCAGGTGAACATCTACAGAAACACCACTGTGAGCAGCACACCTGCAGCTGCCTCCAGAAACTCCAAAGCCACCTTCTGCACAGTGCCTGGAATACCCCTGAATCCAAACTATTTTTGGCCGGGCACATGGTACAGGAGAAACTTCCCAGGAATTTCCTCTTCACAGATGTAGCTTTGCCATGTACTTGCTTCGCTTTTGCACTGGAGGGACAGAGAGGGGACTTGAGATCTGGGGCTCGAGGGATGGAGGCCAGACCTTCTGCTCCAGAGCCATCACAGAATCCAAGTTTTCCAACAAAATTTTACTTCTTTCGTAGCGAACACTCCTCAGCACAACTTTAGCATCTCGTCTGAGCTCACATCTGTGATTTATAAATCAATCTGGCCCCACCAAGTGGCAAATTTGCAGAACATCAATTTTATGAGCTAGAGAGCAGTGTAACATTGCAAAAATATGCAACTGATAACTATTACAGCAGCGACATGAATGCTCTTATTTGTAATTTGTTGAATAAAACTTACAGAAATGAGCTTTTCAAGTATTTTTATTTCTATACTCTTTGCATACAATTTGATTTTATGAAAACATTTTCATTACTCTATGTACACACATTTTGAAAGTTGAAAACCCAACAATGTTTATGACCACAAATTATCATTTTTCTGCTGGTCCAGTAAAATTACTTGATGCAGGATAAAGAGCTGAGACATGGAATGTGGTTGTTCTAAACTAGACATTGTTCAGTTCTGGACCTCTCACTACAAGAAGGACACTGAAGTGCTGGAGCATGTCCAGAGGAGAGCCACCAAGCTGGGGAGGGGTCTGGAGAACAAGTCCTATGAGAGAGGCTGAGGAAACTGGGCATGTTTACTTTGGAGAAGAGGATGAGAAGACCTCATTGTCCTCTTCAACTACGTGAAAGGAGAGGTGAGTGCTGGCCTCTTCTCCCAAGGGAATAATGACAGGACCAGAGGAAATGGTCTGAAGTTGAGGTAGGAGAAGTTTAGATTAAATATTAGAGTGAATTATTTTACTGAGGGAGGTCAGGCACTGGAACAGCCTGCCCAGGCAGGTGATTGAGTCACCATCCCTGGAGGCAATTAAGAAATGTGTAGATATGGCACTTGAGGGCATGCTCTAGTGGCTGAGATTGGATGGAGTAGGTTGTGGTTTTGCATCGGGTTGGACTTGGTGATCTCAGAGATCCTTCTCAATTCAATTCCGTGATTCTGTGATTACTGAGATGCTATTTCTTTACACAACATTTGAGTACCTGTGTGAATCATTTCAACATTTAACTTTAATTCTGGTATTCAACTGGTATTTGTCTTTCAATCAAACACCTCTACTTTCAGGTGAACACAGAAGTTGGTAAAATAAGTCTGATAAAAACATTTCTGTCATTTCAGAAGCAGATTATCTCTACCGGTTTACAATCAGAAATTTAACATACAAACTCATTTCTTCAATAAAAACATAAAGTAGCAGCCCAGAACCCAAATAGAGATCTCCCACAAATGTAAATAATTCACAAGGAACTTCAAAATAGCCCTATTTTTTTCCTCTTTTATTCCATTCATAGTTTCCATTGCATATTGAGAAAAAATAACACATCTGCTCCTTCCTTGGGTTTTCCAGAAAACTGAGGCTTTTCATTATTTTAAACTAACACATATTTAAAAATGAACAAGATCAAAGTCTTAACCTCAATCAGTGCTGAGCACTGGGCACTAATAAATTTAAGCAAAGCACTTCATACACATGAGCAATTCTATCAAAGTCAACTAATACATTCAAACTACAGTTTGTGTTTGTGTCACATGGAACTGAGAGAGAGTATTCAAATTCTTACTGGATCAAAGCTCCAGTTCTTGTAGAATGGTCAGAGTTGGAAGGGACCTTAAAGATCATCAAGTTCCAACCCCCCTGCCATGGGCAGGGACACATCCCACCACACCAGGTTGCTCCAAGCCCCATCCAGCCTGGCCTTAAACACCTCGAGGGATGGGGCATCAACAACTTCTCTGGGCCAGTGTCTCACCACCCTCACAGGAAATAATTTCTTCCTAATATCTCATCTAAATCTCCCCTCTTCCAACTTAAAACCATTACCCCTCGTCCTATCGCTCTACCCCTTGACAAAGAGTCCCTCTCCAGCTCTCCTGGAGCTCCCTTCAGATCCTGGAAGGCTGCTATCAGGTCTCCCTGGAGCCTTCTCTTCTCCAGGCTGAACAGCCCCAGCTCTCTCAGCCTGTCTTCACAGCAGAGGTGCTCTGATCCTCTTCATGGCCCTCTGCTGGACCCATTCCAACAGGTCCATGTCTCTCCTGTGCTGAGGACTCCAAAGCTGGACACAGGACTCCAGGTGGGGTCTCATGAGAGCAGAGGGGCAGAATCCTTCCCTTTGCCCTGCTGGTCACGCTTCTCTTGATGCAGCCCAGGATGGGGTTGGCTTTCTGGGCTGCCAGTGCACGTTGCCAGCTCATGTTGAGCTTCTCATCCACCATCACTCCCAAGTCCTCCTCCTCAGGATTGCTCTCCAGCCATTCTCTGCCCAATCTATATTTGTGCTTGGGATTGCCCTGTTCCAGGTGCAGGACCCTGCATTTGGTTTATATCTTTTTGTTTATTTGTTTGTTTTTAATCAAACTTCTTTTTAATGGGTATAAATTGAGAGTTTCAAATCAGTATAAAGACACACAGTTGATTTGTTTCAATCAATCAAATCCTCAGTCACCATAAAAAACTTTGCTGGATTATTAGTCTTCAAAGAAATGGAGAATGTTAAAAATTAAAGAACTGCAAAGTAATTTTGCCACCCTTGGTCAGCACTTACTGTGATTTATGTTAGTACCTATAGAAACCTCACTTTTTTCTGAGATTCCAGCACTTCAACTGTTGCATTTCTAGGATCTTGATATTCGAATGCAGTTACTTTAATTAAAAAAATAAAGTCACAAAACATTTCAAGTTCATTTTCCATTTATTTAATACTCTTTCAAGACCACATAATCATAGAATTGTCTAGGTTGGAAGGGACCTTTAACATCATAGAATTCAAACATCAACCTAATTCTGATTAAAAAAACCAAAACCCATCACTGAACCATGTCTCTGTGCACTATGTCAACCAGTCTTATAAATACCTTCAGGGAGGTGCCTCAACCACCTCCCTGGAAAGCCCATTCCAATACTTGATAACTCTTGCAGTGTCAAAAACGTTCCTGATATCCTTAACTTCCCCTGGTGCAACTTGAGACCATTTCCTCTTGACTTATCGCCTGTGACTTGGGAGAAGAAATCAACCCCCACTTCTCTACAATCTTCTTTCAGGGACTTGGAGAGAGCAAGAAGGTCTCCCCTCAGCTTCCTTTNATGGGGGATACCACTCATGACCAGTTGCCAACTGGATTTAACTCCATTCATCACCACTCTTTGGGCCTGGTCCTCCAGCTAGATTTTAACCCAGTGGACAGTACTCCCATCCAAACTACAGGCAGCCAGTTTTTCCATAAGGATATTGTCCAGGAAGCCTCATCCCTGGAGGGGTTCAAGGCCAGGCTGAATGGGGCTTTGAGCAACCTCCTCTAGTGGTAGGTGTCCCTGCCCATTGCAGGGGGTTGGAACTGGATGATCTTGAAGGTCCCTTCCAACTCTGACCATTCTATGACTCTATAAATATTAATGACCAGTTCTCCAGTGAGTGCTTAGAGGTATCACACAGTATCCTCCTTGCTCTAAGGTCAAAGGTGGGAATTTCAGAGAAGAAAACTGGTGCCCACTTCCAGGCAGAAACCTGGGATTACGGGAAGTGCAGCCTGACCATCCAGGGTGCCTGAATTACAGCAGGAGCTTATGGGAAAGAGACATCAGCTCTACTGAAATCAAAGTAACATGTGTAAATAACGTATGGATTACATCCAGCAGTTGACACCTCATTTGCCCAGAAATTCCAGCTCAGGGAAGGGTGGTAGGAAGGCTAAGGAGTAGAAGAAAATCCATCCTTTCAATCCATCCTTTCCCAGAACACTTACTTGGTAAGAAGTGCATTAGTGAGACAAATGTTTTGGTCATCTCAGAAATGCACTGAACTTGCATAACTTTAACTTATTTTATTCAGAACTTACAGATAATTCTTGACAGGAGCTCGCTGAAGTGGGATGTTAATAAGGATCATTTTGACAACACTCTTCTAATCCTACTTGTAACATACCGAAGATAATCAACATGAGTAATAATTACTCCTGGGTTGCATTGTTTGCCTCATTTTTAAATAATACCAGTAGATTATCATCTCCTCTGTAAAATATAGTTCTCCATTCAAGTGGGACCTGCACCACTCGTTTCAGGAACTCATATAATAACCTAAAAAACACTTTAGATTTTTTAAAATTTCACATATTGGAAGGAGTAATACACAACATTCTTCTTGCATAATAGCCATTCTGCTTAATGTTTTGGCCAAAAAAGTGTGATGGAACTTATGCAAAACCCCTAGATCTGAATTATATTCTCAAACTTTTATGAATCTTTGATCTCTCTGGAAAGTAATACCGTAGTTCCCCAAAACCTTCAGAGAATGCACTTAAGTGGTGGAGAAAACACCAGGACTTTGTGCAGAAGGCTAATCCAAATTGCACAGCATTATTTTAAGCGAAACTGTTTCAAAGAATCAAGTATAATTAAACCACGGTGCCATCTGCTAGATATTTGAAAATATAGACTTTTCATAGGAAGAAGCCATGAGTCAGAAAGAATGAGTCACTGTATATACAATTATAGGGCTGCTGGTGGAGTTCAGCCAATTTGTTAAGTCCTGAGCTTTTCTGGAGGGCAAGCTCTTGTCTAGGCATCACACAAAACCCTTTGAACAAGAACGTCCCACATATCAATCACATGTTTCTCAAATTTGGGAAAGCCAGAGAATGGAAATGGAACAGAGAAACTATGAACACATGGAAAGCTCACTGTTTGGTCAAAAAAGCTGTAACTTTCAAAGACCTGCACAACTGTGGATTAAAGACCCAGTTGTGGGTTCCCATTAACTCTTTCCCATATAACCATAACCCCATTTCACCTTGACTTCTTTTCCCTGCCAAAAACAAATACATTCCCAGCTGAATACTCATCTCAGCAAAACTGAAATCAAAGAGGAAAGCAGAAAACGGAGATGACAAAGCTCTGTGTCTGGAGGGAGGAGAGAGAGAAAGTATTTGGAAAATTGATACAAATAATAAAAAAAAGTTATATCAGAGCAGATATGTTGAACTGTTGGAACAGNGCTGGCCACAGAGGGGAAGATCAGAACCACAATGTCCCTGGTACTGATGGGGATTGCAAAACCTGTGAAGCCTCTCCTCCTCATGGGATAAGGGACAAGCACACTTGTCCCCTGCTGTGAGGACTTAAAGGGAAGGGAAGGAGAAGGAACATTTTGGGATGCAAAAGCTGCCGGCAGTTTTCATGCTTCATGAACACAAACAGTTCTTCCCAGTTACATTAGTAAAACCTTTTTCCCCATTAATTTATTTTGGCAAGTGGAAGAAAAAAAAGTGACTCATAAGATATACAGGGCAAGTATTTGTGTTAACAGTTCACTCTTTCAATCTTTCTCCCTCGATCAAAATTACCTCTGCATGCTATGACTTCACTGTCAATTAAAACCATGCTAAGCAAGTGGACAGCAGAGATTGAGGGGATCATTAATAATCTCCCACCCAATCTCTTTCCCATTCTGAAGTGTATCAGCTCCTGGCATTGATTTTCCTGCTTCCACTACACTCGGCTGTCAGTGCTGGAGGGAGCTGAACAAGGAGCAGATGTAAAACCAAGGGCATCCACTCAGTGATGAAGAATCACAAACTACATGGTAAAGGTACCACTTTGCCCATCACACACTAACCATGCACTTAATTCCCTTTACAGACAAGCCCTGGTGCATAAATGTGCTTAAAACCAGTTGGGTTCATCCCTTAGGAAAGGCACAGGAGTACCCAACAGACAAGTGACCGTGTTTCCAACATCTTTATTATTCTCCTCTGGTTTTGTGTGCGAGTCTGAAGCCCCGTGAGCAGTTTAAAGCAGCAAACACTTTGTCTTCTAGATTAGTTTCAACCCAAAGTTAAGTTCCTCATCTGGTTCATTAAACAACTAGCAAAGCACTCGGGAAAAGGAGGAGGATAGAATCTCCCTCAGCAGCAGACCTGGTTTATGCCAACATAAATATTCTTCTCCAGGAACTAACTTATTGAGATGTGGTGTTGGGGAACATGGTGTTGGGGAGAACTTTCTAGAGTGGAGTTGATGGTTGGACTTGATGATCCCAAGGGTCTTTTCCAACCTGATTGATTCTATGATTTCTTATCTCAACTCTTACTATAAGGAAAATGGGAGACCCCTATAGTTGGGATTAAGACATTTTTAGACCACAGAGAAAAACGAATGCCTTGGTATGAACTTAGCACAATAAATAAATAGAAGGACAAAACTGGTAGCATGAACCAGACGAGGAGTTAGTGTGAATCTCCAACAAATAACTAACAATAAGGAGCCCTGTATTCAGGCAGCAAACATAACATTGAAATTAAAATAAAAAATTTGAAGCATCTGACCTCTTAAGAGTGTTTCCCAACATGAAAAAGTAGTTCCTCTTCCAAGGGACAATCTAAATAAATTATTTTCTAGCTGAGTCACTTGATGAGTATTATCATCCTACCAAGTTGTGCGTCCATAAAACCAAAAAAGACACGCAGGAAAGGGGGAAAAAAGAATGTAACTGTTCTGCCCCCCCAGTGAATGAAAAGAGCAATCAAACACGCTGAAATTAAACTAGATCAAAACAGAAAGAACAAGTCACCAAGTAGCAGTTTATATCCTGTTCCTAGAAGGATTTTGGCAGGCATGAGAAACAAACAAACCACGCTCACATTTAAATGACATTGTTATCCCGGGAAAGCACTCTGAAATGTGGATGCTCAGCAGTTAGAGCGTTTTCATACAAATATCTGAGTACCTTTTTATCTCTTACCTTTACAAATGCCTATCAGAATCACAGACAGATATGGAGTTGGAAGGGACCTCTGGAGATCATCCAGTCCAACCCCCCTGCCAAAGCAGGTCCACTCACAGCAGGTTGCACAGGAACGTGTCCAGGCAGGGTTTGAATGTCTCCAGAGATGGAGACTCCACCACCTCTCTGCGCAGTCTCTTCCAAGGCTCTGCCACCCTCAATGGAAAGAACTTCCTCCTCATGTTTAGATGGAACTTCTGATGTTCAATTCTGTGCCCGTTTCCTCTTGTCCTGTCACTGGGCACCACTGAAAAGACTGACCCATCCTCTTTGAATCATAGAATGGTTAAAGTTGGAAGGAACCTTGAAGTTCACCCAGTTCCAACCCCACTGCCATGGGCAGGGACACCTCCCACCAGAACCGGTTGCTCCAAGCCCCATCCAGCCTGGTCTTGAACACCCTCCTCTTGACACCCACCCTTTAAGTACTTATAGGTGTTGATCAGATTCCCTCTCAGTCTTCTCTTCTCCAGACTAAAAAGATCCAAGTCCCTCAGCCTTTCTTCCTGAGAGATGCTTCACGCCCCTCATCATCTTTGTAGCCTTCTGCTCTACCCTCTCCAGCAGTTCCCTGTCCTTCATGAACCAGAGAGCCCAGAACTGGAGCCAGTACTCCAGGTGGGACCTCACCAGGGCAGAGTAGAGGGGGAGGATGACCTCCTTTGACCTGCTGGCCACACTCCTCTTGATGCAATCCAGAATGACATTGGGCTTCTTGGCCACAAGGGCATATTGCTGTTCATCCAGAGAAGACTCTCCACTTTCCTGGACTATGGGGAGCACAGGCAATTCTCAAATTCCTCAGCACAGTTAAGATTATCTTGCAGATGGATGGATCCCAGCACAACATCTCTTTCACCGCCGCCTGCGGGTCAGTTGTGACCCACATGGGTAGTGCTTTCAACTGGGAATGAAAAACCTTTTCCATCCCCAGTCAGCTCCTCACTATACCCAAAACTGAGATTAAAACAAAAATTATATGCATTGTCATCAGTGTAACTTGAAGCTGGAGTTAAAGACCATACCCATTAAACAAAATCCCCATACAGTTGTTTTTCAGCAGCCCTTTAGCAGCCAGAAGATGGCTTTATTTTCCACAAGTCCCCTCTGTTTCATTTTCTATTACATTCCTAGCAATGTTGGAGGTTTTTTAAGCTAACATATCAAGCAACAGCAGAAAGGTTAACAAAAGCAAGACTGATGTTAGAATAAAGCATAAAATTTAGGCTGAAAAGCATGCTGTACTGTGCAATGAAAAAGGAATGGAGGCAGGACAAACAAAAACGAAAAAAGGAAAATTACTTTGAAAACAATACAGGAAAAAATAGTACAGGATCTATTTTAGAAACTGGAAATAGCTCAGGAAAGGAAAGACAGCAAATAAAAGCCCAGTTTACTGCCTCAAAAAATGTACTGAATAAAAAAAACATGGGCTCCAGTCCACAAACTCTGAACATGTGAGCAGCAAAAGTCCGGCTGTGGCAGAAATGGGGAAACAAGCAAATTGCACTGAAGAACAGGTACCAGAAACACTTGGAATTTTATCAGATTCCTGTTGTTCACAGTTAAATCACTTGCAGTGAGCTCACCATGCATTTCAACCATCTCAAAATCCAATGCACTTGACTTGCTGATCCTTAATTCATGCACAGACGACAAGCACTCGACTCTGGGAGCACAGCCTAGAAAGTGTAAACATGGCAGGACAAGTATCTTTCACTCTGGCCAGTAAAAAAAACAGGAAATAAGATCTTCTAAAATGATCCTGGGATTTTCTTGACTGCTGAGTCTCCAATACAGCCAAGACTTTAGACTAAGGGCAGAAAATCTTCATTTTCCTCCTTAGGGCTGAACTGTGTCATTGTAATTCTCAAAGAAAATGAAAGTGTGACAAAAGGGAAAGGTAACAACAGAGATTTGTTGTTGATGCCCCATCCCTGGAAATTTTTAAGGCCAGGTTGGATGGGGCTTTGAGCAACCTGCTCTAGGGAGAGGTGTCCCTGCCCAGGGCAGGGGGGTTGGAACTTGATGATCTTTAAGGTCCCTTCCAACTCTAACCATTCTATGATTCTATGATTTCACTTCTGTAGTGGACTCTGGAGAGCTTTGCAGCTCCTCAGTGCAAGTATGCACCCCCACGACTTCCCAATAAACTGGAATAAATCCACTTCAGAGGGATATTTTTTCCCTCCAGAAGATGACCCAGGCAGAGAAGAGCTGCAGCAGAAGCCATCAGCGTGCCCAGTTGGGGCACTGGGAGCCAGGCTTTGGAGTGTGTTGCACTTACCCACACCGTGGAGATGTGAGGAGATGCAAGGTGCCATGTTTTGCCTGTTTTAGGCATCAAGGCGTCTTACAGAAAGCACAAGCAGAGTTAGGAGCCCTAGTGACAAAAAAAAGCAGGTTGATCAGATGGGATTCTTCAATTCTACAACAGGAAATGATGAAGCGTCACATACTTGGAAACAAAACTCCTCCCTGGAAAGATTAGCAGCTAAAAAGGTTCAGTATTAAAAATATCAGAGCAGGCTGAATAAAAAAACAATCTGTGTCTGTTTAGCCTGGAGAAAAGGACGCTGAGGGGAGACCACCTTGGTCTCTACAACTTCTGGAAAGGAGGATGTCAAGAGAGAGGTGTTGGTCTCTTCTCCCAAGTAACAGCAACAGGACAAGAGGAAACAGCCTCCAGTTGTGCCAGGGGAGGTTTAGGATGGATATTAGGGAAAATTTCTTCACCAAAAGGGCTGTCAAAGATTGGAAGAGGCTGCCCACGGAAGTGGTTGAGTCACCATCCCTGGAGGGATTTAAAAACTGGGCAGACATGGCACTGAAGGTGATGGTTTTGTGGTGGTTTGGGCAGTGTTGGGTTGATGGTTGGACTCAACGACCTTAAAGGTCCCTTCCAGCCTAGACAAGTTTACTCTGAGCTTGTGAGACCCCACCTGGAGTCCTGTGTCCAGTTCTGGAGTCCTCAACAGAGAAAGGACATCGAACTGTTGGAACAGGTCCAGCAGAGGGCCANCAGCCAGGTCTCAGCCTGGACTGAGGTATCTGGTGGTCATGACAGCAATGGAAGACCTGTCCACGTTTACCAAAAAGGATGTAAGTGAGAGATCAGACAGCAATGTTTACCTTTTGAGGTAACATTAAGAAGTTACACAGCTATTCAAGAAATGGTAAAATTGAATTCAGTGCGTTCATTCACTCCCAGAAGGTTCATAATGACAACTCCAACTCTTAGGAGGGTGGCCCAGCCACAAGGCAAGCAGCTAGAGAAGAAATGCAAGACTCAAGTGCCCAAAAAAATGAGAAGAAAAGGAAGCATGAGTTTAATTCCTGTGAGAAAGGAGCCTGAGCTTTAGTCCCTATGCCGATCTCCCAGGAATTTTTAGATATTTTGCCATTACATTATTGGAAAGGGCAGCCACTCAGCAGTAGGATCCACCTGAGCAAATGTAGATATTTACACCTGAGCTGGTTCCATATAATCTATTTATAACCCATAGAGAGAAAGACACTTTTAGGAAGAGTCAGCTCATCCTGAAGTAAATACCTGAGCTCTGCTAAATACATTTGGTGACATAAATTCTGTAGTAGAGCATTTGACAAGTTTTTCCAGTGAAAACTGATGTATGTGATGTGTTGGGAATACAGGAGTGTTACCAGATACCAGGGAGAACATCTTGATGTCTATGCTCTTACGGTCCCCCTTAGACACAGAATTATCATTGCAGATCTCACCTTAGTTCCTAAGGTTTATGCAGGCACAGACTTTTCTAGGAAACAAGATCAATTCTTTAAGCATGGCAGCATTTAACTTCAAGAGAAGGAGCATGGATCCTCTTATGTTAAGCTACAGTATCCTCAGTGCAGCAAAATAAGTGAACATCAAAATTAAACATATGAATGCAGAGCTGCACACATCAGGAAGGTTGTGGAGGTCCCAAACTGCAGGTCGTCAAGGCCAGGCTGGATGGGGCTTGGTGCAACCTGCTCTGGTGGGAGGTGTCCCTGTCCATGGCAGGGGGGTTGGAACTCAATGATCCTTAAGGTCCCTTCCAACTCTAACCATTCTATGACTCCTTTCACTTTATTCACATAACAAACATAACAGGCTTCTTTTAATGTGTTCTGTTAGAGAATAAGTTGAATGCAAGACCTTTTTTAGTTCATTATATGAAAACAAGGGCAAATTTAAATGCATTTTAATTATTTTGTTTAGTTACTAGAATTACAGAATTATAGAATCATAGATATACCAGTCTGCTGCCAATTTGGCTGAATTTCTCAGTTACTGTCTGAGAGACTTCTTCCACATTAAGAGAAGGATGTTGATTATACAATGAAGTTACTTTCTCCCACATCTCTCACTTGAATAAATAGGTACTATTAAACAAATAAATAAATAATCAGAGCAGGCTGCATAAAAATCACTTTTCTAAACCAAGCTTCCTTACCAAGGTTAGAGGTTCTCATTCCTCAGTCTTTAGTGGGGAAAAAAAAAACCACACAAAACAGGACGAGGGGTAATGGTTTTAAATTGGAAGAGGGGAGATTTAGATGAGATATTAGGTTCTTTCCTGTGAGGGTGGAGAGGCACTGGAACAGGTTGCCCAGAGAAATTGTGGTTGCCCCATCCTTGGAGGTGTTTAAGGCCAGGTTGGATGGGGCTTTGAGCAACCTGCTCGAGGAAGAGGTGTCCCTGCCCATGGCAGGGGGGTTGGAACTGGATGATCTTTAAGGTCCCTTCCAACTCTAACCATTCTATGATTTAAAACAAACCAGAAAGATTTATGCTTTTTCGTTTATCAGCTGAGATCTATTACCGAAATATTTCTGCCCTTTTTCAGGTTCAAGTTTAAAAATAGCATGTTCTTTCTTCAGTCACTGGTGATCCAACCTGCATTTCAAAAGAGGTCTCACTTGTACTGCAGGATTCACCATTTCATCTTTCATCTCCACAAAAACTTTATCAATATCAACAGGTGAAGGTTTCTTGGCAGTTCGTCTGTAACCATCAAGTATCACACACACTTTTTCCTGAAAACCCAGTCTTGTAAACTTAGGTCTCTCAATAAAAAACAATAAATCAAAATATTGTTAGTTTACTGGACCCTAAAGAAGTGCAAGAACATAACTGTGCTATAAAGATGTACATTTTATATTTTGAAAAAATTTAGCAGTGACTAATTTCTGTAGAAAAAGTCAGTATTACTCATTAAGCATTTGGTATTTTACAAAAAGCAGCATTATATAGAATCACAGAATCACTGAGGTTGGAAAGGACCTTTAGGGTCACTGAGACCAACCATCAACACAACACTGCACAAACCACCACTAATTCATGGCCCTCAGCACCACATCTGCCTGGCTTTTAAATCCCTCCAGGGATGGTGACTCAACCACTTCCCTCGGCAGCCTCTTCCAATGTTTGATAATCCTTTTGGTGAAGAGATTTTTCCTAATATCATAGAATCACAGAACGGTCAGAGTTGGAAGGGACCTTAAAGATCATCCAGTTCCAACCCCCCTGCCATGGGGGGGGACACCTCTCCCTAGAGCAGGTTGCTCAAAGCCCCATCCAGCCTAGCCTTAAACACTTCCAGGGATGGAGCATCAACAACTTCCCTGGGCAACCTGTTCCAGTGCCTCACCACCCTCACAGGGAAGAACTTCTTCCTAATATCTCATCTAAATCTCCCCTCTTCCAATTTAAAACCATTACCCCTCGTCCTGTTACTAGACTTCCTGACCAAGAGTCCCTCCCCAGCTCTCCTGGAGCTCCCTTCAGATCCTGGAAGGCTGCTCTCAGGTCTCCCCGGAGCCTTCTCTTCTCCAGGCTGAACAGCCCCAGCTCTCACAGCCTGTCCTTATAGGAGAGGTGCTTCCTCCCCCTGATCATCTTGGTGGCCTTGCGCTGAACCTGTTCCAACAGGCCCATGTCCTTTCTATGCTGAGGACTCCAGAGCTGGACACAGGACTCCAGGGGGGGTCTCACAAGCGCAGAGTAGAGGGGGAGAATCACCTCCCGTGATCTGCTGGCCACGCTGCTTTTGATGCAGCCCAGGCTGGGGTTGGTTTCTGGGCTGCCAGCGCGCACTGCCAGCTCATGTTGAGCTTCTCATCCAGGAGCACTCCCAAGTCCTTCTCCTCAGGGCTGCTCTCCAGCCATTCTCTGCCCAACCTGTATCTGTGCCTGGGGTTGCCACCTCCCAGGTGTAGGACTCTGCACTTGGCTTGGTTGAACTTCATGCCATTTGCATTAGCCCACCTCTCCAGCCTGTCCAGGTCCCTCTGGATGGCATCCCTAAACCTCCCCTGGCGCAAATGAAGGTCATTTCCTATGAGCCTGAGTTTTCTTTAAGGATAAGCACAAGCAAACTTTGCAGAATCACCCCTGTTGGCTTCACCTTCAACGCAATACTTGCTTCTCCATCAGCTGGAAAGAACTAACTGCACATTTGTTCTGCTCTAAGATCATGTGAGTTCATTAATCTATCAGCAGTGCAAATGAAAACTTAAAATATTTTAAAGAAATACCAGAGATCCAGAAAAAGATTCACCACGTCTCAGAGACTTGGGCTGAACAGCCATAAGAGAGCAACGTTTCTAGCAGTCGATGAAGACCCCCGTGAAAGGCAGCAGGCACACAGCTGGATGAAAATCATTCCACAGATGAATTCACGATCACAACCCTACAATTTTACAAGTTTAATCCAATTAGCACAGAATTTGAGTCTTCTTTTCAATGGTTTCACAGCTAGTAACAACTTTTTTCTCCATTATTTCTAAAGAAAGCCAGGAAGCAAGTGAGAATGGAAATTTAAGAAGTAAAATTGCCCAAGACAATTGCTTGACAAAGTGCTAGAAGTACATAAAAACATGGTGTGGTTTTTGAGCAACTTCCTTAAGTAGACTCCAAGCCCCAGACCAGTTTGCCAGACTGGAAGTGCTGCCAGTTGCATTATCTTTCCATAACCCATCTCCGTTGCCGCTGGCCACCGTTTACACAACTTTTAATCTAAGTGAAAAAGAAAGATGAGTGTAACAGCCTGAAGAGATGATGAGTTTCTTGCTACCCTTTGCATATTGCCGCCACTCAAAACTCATGTCTGAGATAAACTCTCCAACACAAACAACCCCGAGCAGATGCTATCAGGAAGAGCCTGGCAGGTCCTGGTGTGAGCAGAAGGAAAAGTGCCACAATAAAATGCCACCTGAATCTTCCCACCGAACCAGTTTCCCGAAAACACAACAAGCCAAGTGCAGGGTCCTTCACCTGGGACATGGTAATCCCAAGCACAAATACAGGTTGTGTGGAGAATGGCTAGAGAACAGCCCTGAGGAGAAGGACTTGGGATGGATAGGGAGTAAGAAGCTCAACATGAGCCAGCAGTGCACACTGGCAGCTCAGGAAGCCAACCCCATCCTGGGCTGCATAAAAAGAAGCGTGACCAGCAGGTCATGGGAGGTGATTCTAGCCCTCTGCTCTGCTCTTGTAAGACCCCACCTGGAGTCCTGTGTCCAGCTCTGGAGTCCTCAACACAAGAAGGATGTGGACATGCTGGAAAGGGTCCAGTGGAGGGCCATGAGGGTGATCAGAGGGATGTAGCACCTCTGCTGTGAAGACAGGCTGAGAGAGCTGGGACTGTTCAGCCTGGAGAAGGCTCCGGGAAGACCTTCTAACAGCCTTCCAGTATCTAGAGGGAGCCTACAGGCCTTTGTCAGGGAGCGTAGCCACAGGACAAGGGGTAATGGTTTTAAATTGGAAGAGGGGGGATTTAGATTAGATATCAGGAAGAAATTCTTTGCTGTGAGGGTGGTGACGCACTGGAACAGGTTGCCCAGAGAAGCTGTGGCTGCCCCATCCCTGGAAGTGTTCAAGGTCAGGCTGGATGGGGCTTTGAGCAACCTGATCTGGTGTCCCCACCAACAGCAAGGAGGTTGGAACTCCATCTTTAAGGTCCCTTCCAACTCTAACCATTCTATGATTCTATGATTAACTGAAAAACATTAAAAATTGTGAGACCAGAAGATCCTTCCCTTCCTGTATAGCACAAACCAGGTAGAACTAAAAAAGAGCAGACCTTGGTGGTAGAAAAGGTGTTTATGAATATCTGTTGGAAAAGAAAATGAGGAGCCACAGTGCATATAATCCCACACTGAGTCTGACCACCATCTGCTGCTTCAGAACACGGGTAATGGAACCCCACAGCACACATATGAAATTACCTCCCCCTGGGTTATCTTTAAATTCTCTTTTTAGTTACAGCCTGCCCTGTCTCTGAAGCAAACTTCATGTTCTTAGTTTTATTTTTAAATATTTTCCCTCCAACTCAATATTCATTAGTATCTGAAGCCTTTTTAAAGCTCTGGCCACAGTAACAATTTGCAGCCATCAGTCACAATTATGGAACATGGGAAAGGTATTTAAATGTGAATTAACTTTACATTTTATTTAATTCACCATTTTCTCAACCCATTCTTTGTGCTATCTGGTATTTTGTTAATTTTGAAACTCTAGCTCCATGCTATTAGAGGTGCTTTCCCCTGACCTATCACAAGACTAATTAGAACATTGTACTGAGCTAACAGCAAATTGCAAACATTTTGAGAAGTATTCATCATCAAAAGTTTCCCTTTTAATGCAGTTATAACTATTTCATTTGCAGTTTTGTTGTCTATTTGCAATATATTTTACCCGCAGCAGTGTTTCCCCTTAAGCCAGATTAGCCATTTTTCACCTTGATCTTTTAATAAACAACTCATCTCCCCATTTTCTTGGTCAATTAGATTAATTGCTCCTGCCATGAAGAAAAATGAAGGAATTCTACTTTATTTACATCAAAATGACCAAAAAAACCCATAATATAATGTCTTTTTCTAACCAGCTTCCTGTTGGTTAATCAGTTTAAGGTTTATGATAATACTTTCCTTCTCAATGAATGACCACTTTGGATGTTGACTCACATTCAGTGGTTGACTTGGCTGGAATGGTTGGGTGATGCATTCCTTGACGTTCCTCTAACTCTGCCAAGGAAGGATGAATGTAAAGCAAATCCACTCCACAACTAGTCCTAACTTAAAATCAACAGCATGAACACAGGCCATGGCAACATCAGCTCGTGTTAATGTGTTGGGTTGTAAGACTGCAATGGCTAAAAACATTCTCTGTGGCTTAGCTGATTCCTCCTGCCATGAAGAATAATGTCAAAGAATGGGCTGGGCATGAGAGTTGCTATTTTGGTCACACCAGGTAAGGCTTCTGTGGAACACAAGTCAACCTCTTTAATCAGTGACCTCCTTCAAAGACTTTGCGTCGATAGGTAAGCATCTGCCAAGCACGATCCATCTACCCATGCTTCAAAAGAACTATCCATGCTTTCAAAAGAAAACAGCAGAGTATTTTTAACTAATGCAACTATCAGAACTGTGAAATTGTAAGTTCATAAAGTTTACCAAGGCCAGATGTAAAATACTGTAAAAACTTCACAGGCTGAGAGAGCTGGGACTGTTCAGCTTGGAGAAGAGAAGGCTCCGGGGAGACCTGATAGCAGCCTTTCAGGATCTGAAGGGAGCCTACAGGAGAGCTGGAGAGGGACTCTTTGTCAGGAAGTCTAGTGACAGGACGAGGGGTAATGGTTTTAAATTGGAAGAGGGGAGATTTAGATTGGATATTAGGAAGAAGTTCTTTCCTGTGAGGGTGGTGAGGCACTGGAACGGGTTGCCCAGGGAAGTTGTTGATGCCCCATCCCTGGAAGTGTTTAAGGCCAGGCTGGATGGGGCTTTGAGCAACCTGCTCTAGGGAGATGTGTCCCTGCCCATGGCAGAGGGGGTTGGAACTTGATGATCTTTAAGGTCCCTTCCAACTCTGACCATTCTATGATTCTATGAACTCTTTGCTTTTGATACCTTAAATCTTTGTTAGACTCTTTAAAATGTGCTAATCACTGAGTCTTCCACTTCCGTACTCTCATATCAGTTTGTTTGTTCTTACCAACTTTATTTCCAACTTTCTCAGAAAGCTGAAGGAATATTTAGATACACGCCCAGGCTTAAGTCCAGTAACTCAGTATGATTTCACATTGTTAGCCTGTTCCAGTACATCATTTATTAACATGTCACTTTTATCACATTTTATCTTTATTGCCAGAAAGGCAGCGTAACTAGAATAAAGATATCACAGATTAGCCCTATAATGACACCTTACTCAAAGGGGTTATTTCAGTTCTCAGCAAGGTACTTATTTGAATCTTTGTATTGGAGCTGATGATTTTAAGACATTCATGATTTCCAGATCTCTTTCTTTTTACATAAGACACTTCCCTGTCCACACGGCCTCCAAATCCACCTTGGACTTTCTAGCTTCCCTCTTTCTACTGCCAGCTATGAGTACGTTCTCCTCCCGGACTTCACCAGGGCTAGACTTCCACCTTTCAAACAATTTCTACATGACACATGGGTTAATTAGCCCTTATCTTTACCATCCTACTTCTATTTGTCAGACAAACACACACTGAGACCTCTACTGGCTTTGCAAGCTGCTTCTAGGACAGTATTTTTATACCTTGACTTGTGACTAGTCCCTTCTGCTGTCCTGTCTTATAAAGGTTAGGTCTTCCAAAAGCTCTTTCCTTATCCTAATTTTTCTTATTTGCTGTTAACCTTTTTTCACCTTCATACAGACGTGTTGTTTCAGAGGTCTGCTCTCTGCTACAGAATTTGTCTAAGCTTAAATATGCATTTCAAGGAATAGTTTTGCCACTTACTGAAGTACCTTTTTGCAAAGCAGAACATTTTCACCGTCATTTTAGGCCCAGATCCAGGTAGTTCCTTTTAAGCTCCCACCTCCAGGCAATACTGGAGGGGGGAGTTGGGTGGTTTTTTCTTGTTGTTGCACCCCTCCACCTTGGGTGCCTTCTTGCAACATTCTATTGATAACTGCAAGACCACCACAAGCTCTGGGATCAAGCTAAAATTTCCACACTTCTATCATCTGCTAATTAATAGGGGGTTTTTTTGGTGAACCATTGCAGTTTGTTCTCAGGAGGAAACCTTTATAATCCTGCTAGTCATTAATACTAAAAGGCAATGAACGTGCCCTGGCACTTGTGCTACCAGATAGTTGTAGATGAGCTGGAAAACAGCCAGGGCAGTACCAGAGGGACACAGAGAGGAGTAGAAAAATCAAGTGATTACTCACACACAGACTTTAACACCCAGTTTAATTCAGCGTATTACTTTGCCCATCAGAACTGACCATTAGGACAGAAAACCAGAAGAGCCCAAAACAACCCAAAAAGCTGCAGAGCTTCTGGCTGACAATGACCATTTTCTTGGAAAAGGGGAAATTACGACGCTGGCACTGGTGAGGTACAAATTGCTCGTTACCCATTCTTCAAATATCAATCAAGCCTGCAAGTTCAAGGGTAAGCAGAGCTTTTCTCCAAGGTACTACAAGATCTAAATGACCATAATGGAAAAAAATGTAATACTAAAGCACAGCTGCTGAAACAGAGGAATCTTTAGAAAATAGGCCTTCCCTCACATGGAGAGATTGTTTTCTTTCCCCAGACCATTAGAGACATCAACAAGGTCACAATTTCTACCATAGTTCTGAGAAATTCTCCGCTGCTTGAGCTTTAAGAGCTTTGTTTGGCTCTTGGGGAAGAGAAATAACTGTATTAGGCTGATGGCAAACTGCATATGAGAGACTGACAAATGCTGGAGGTTACTAAGAAGTACTTGTTAATGCTAAAATGTTGGTCGAGCTTTGCAGAACAAGTGAAGGAAAGGAGAGTTCACTGAGGTGGGAAGAAGGGGAGAAAGGGTAACGAAATAGGTTGGAAAGATCATCTTAGCATTACGAAAAGCTGCAGATGTTGTTATTCCACAGCTGGAACAAAATCTAACTGCAGTGCTGGAGGAAACAAAAAAACATACACACCTTCCTATGAGTTTTATTATTTCTCAATGATTTTAACATTTGGAAGCAGCAGATGATTTTATTGAACTCCACAGCCAAAGCCATCAATGCATTATTCTGCCCCAGCACTGGTGGCCAAGCAGGGAAGGCACCAGGAGATACTCCTGACATGCAACTTCAGTTCTCCTGCTAGTCCTACACCTGCATTTCATCCCAGTGAGCACAACAAAGGTTGTCCTACGAAGATACCACAGGACACTTCCCCCAACTACAGCAGATACACTTGAGTTATAGAATGAATCAATACAATCGTTACAGTTGTAAGGGACCTCAAAGATCATTGAGTTCCAACACCCCTACCATGGGCAGGGACACTTCCCACTAGACCAGGTAGCTTAAAGTCTCATCCAGCCTGGTTTTGGAGTATCTTCAAATATCTTGGAATACCTCCACCAACTCCAACTGCCATAAATTTGGTGAAACACAGCTGTACCACAAAGTGCTGTATGGCCCAGAGAGAGATCTTGATGTTACAATGGATACTTTCAAGGACAACCCACTTCAAGGCAGCAGTGAGCCACAACATTCTTCAGCAGGATGTTTATTCAACCTCCCATCAAGTTGGAAGAGACACTAAAGATCATCAAGTTCCAACTCCCTGCCATGAGCAGGGACACCTCCCACTGGAGCAGGTTGCCCGAAGCCCCATCCAGCCTGGCCCTGAATACTCTCAGGGATGGGGCTTCCACAACTTCTTTGGGCAACCTGCCCAAAGAATCATCTGCCCCTTCTTGCCAGTTCAGTCCTCCACCACACACAAAAGAACCCTTTCTGCCATTGTCTTCTGCCTCCAGTAGGATATTATCATCAAGTCAGTAAAATAAGTTCTATTTCCCCCTTTAAAGATACTAGGCTTCTGTCCAGTGAATGCAGTCTATCAGCTACTGAAGAGCAAAGAAACACCACAAATAGAAAGATTAGAACAGAGTAACTATCAACAATACTGTAAGTTTTCCAGAATTTCCCATGAGCTTCTCAGTTTAGTACAGGCCATAAACAAGCTGACTTCCCAGGGAAGCTGTTGATGCCCCATCCCTGGAGGTGTTGAAGGCCAGGCTGGATGGGGCTTTGAGCAACCTGCTCTAGGGAGAGATGTCCCTGCCCGTGGCAGGGGGGTTGGAACTTGATCATCTTTAAGGTCCCATTCTATGATTCTATGACTTAAGTATCAGGTTTGGGATGGGCTCAGAAGTGTGTCTACCAGGCAGTGGGGACTAGTAACAGAACACAAATATCTGCTAACTCTTCTTACACTAGACCATACTAGCTTGAAGTAACCCCAAACAAGAGAAAAGTTGTATTCATGGAAGGTGTAAAAAATTCAGGAAGCTCCCAAATGATAAACATGGATGCAGGGAGAGCATTCTGAGAAACGCTGACAGTTTCTGCAGGCCTCTGAAGTTGGCCAGGGCCAAGGACAAGGTACCATGCTGATGGATTGCTGGACAAAACATAACTTGCACACAACGATGGTGTCACAAACAACTCACTTTGATGTTTATGAAGTTCTCTGATGTTCCACAATACAGCTTCTTTCAGTAAACATCAGGAAAAACTTCCACCGGCATTTCCGGATCTCACACACTTATCCCGAAATAAGCCTTAAGATTGAGACTTGGAAGCAACATCAGAAGTTTTTCCTCCAGTTCTGTACCACCCAAAGAGTGCTGAAATTCAAGAAAGACAGTGAGTAGAAGCCCACCACCCTTCCTCGATGGAGGGACGTGGTCCAGCAGAACCTGTCTATGTCCTAGAAGGCTGAGCTTTGGCAGGAGACCTCAGATGCTCTATTATGGCTCACCTGTGCCTGGGGAATGGCATCTCAAGCTCCTTTTTTCTACTCCATATGGTGCTCTGTCATCTCTTTCCAATGGGCAATGGCACTGGAAAGAGACAGAACTGCTTGTCTGCCCAGAAATACAGCGTTTTCTTGTCTTCTAAAAGATGGTGTGGAACGTAGTCAAAACTAGTCAAGAAATGAGAGCATTCCAGTGAGCTGACATGGCATCTCAATGCACATAAAGATATGAAGTCTTCCCACAGAAAAACTAACAAAACAGAAATAAATATATGTCTCCATCCTCTTTTATGAGATAATTAATTCCACTGTAAACTTAATTCACTTTTTAAATGAATAACTAAAAAGCACATGTGGGTAAGTCACGCTGACCTTAAAGTCATATTAATCAAAAGTGACTGAAGTGTAGACAAGAGTTTATTCTGCATTAGAGACTTATTTGCCATGAAGTTGGCGTAAGAACAATCACCCTCACTACCAACTTTCTCAGAATTTAACCCTATCATGCTGCTTGAGACTTTCAGCTCCCACCCACTGGAGCGTATCTTCAACAAATCAGTTAATCTGACAGCCAGAAAGACTAGAGGTGTAGAACTTCCATCTTACTCACAAATGAAACAAGCACAGAAGTAGGAGCACCTCTCCTAAGAAGACAGGCTGAGAGAGCTGGGGCTTTTCAGCCTGGAGAAGAGAAGGCTCCGGGGAGACCGGACAGCAGCCTTTCAGGATCTGAAGGGAGCTCCAGGAGAGCTGGGGAGGGACTCTTTGTCAGGGAGTCTAGCGACAGGACGAGGGGTAATGGTTTTAAATTGGAAGAGGGGAGATTTAGATTAGATATTAGGAAGAAGTTCTTTCCTGTGAGGGTGGTGAGGCACTGGAACAGGTTGCCCAGGGAAGTTGTTGATGCCCCATCCCTGGGAATGTTCAAGGTCAGGCTGGATGGGGCTTGGAGCAACCTGCTCTAGGGAAAGGCATCCCTGCCCATGGCAGGGGGGTTGGAACTTGATGATCTTTAAGGTCCCTTCCAACTCTAACCATTCTATGATAAGCAATACACCGCGTTCTAAAGTTTACTGAATATGTGTTTACTCTCCAATCATTTGTTGCCAAATTAAAAATGTTGCATCTTACTAACAGGTTGTGGATTAATGGTGTAGATGTAAATGTTTTGGTTTGGTCCCAGCAGGAAAGCAATGATCTACTTCACAAACATGCAAGTGAGCTCTGCCTGCACTCAGGTGATAACTACTCGACTGACTCTCTATTTGGAAGGTGTCCCTGCCCATGGCAGGGGGGTTGGAACTTGATGATCTTTAAGGTCCCTTCTAACTCTAACCATTCTATGATTCTGTGATTCAGAACAGCAGTTAAATTTCTTACTCATACAGAAAAGGGTGTGAAAAGACACGAAGAGCCAGACCTGCAGAGCAGATGAACAGTGTTACCTCTGAGGAGCCGATGCAGCTTTACGGCAGACACAAGCACCAGGAGCCACGTGCTTTATATGTTTAATGCAGAAGATTCAGCAATATATGGTGTGTGAATAAGCTCCACCCCTCCAGCATTAAGACATGACCAACATTAAATGTCAGAACTCACTTGTTCACATAAAAAGACACCCCGTGAATTAATCTTTCTGCATTGCAACCAGTTAATAAATCTCAAGTACAGTATCAATTATTAAGTTTAAAGTGAAACAGTGTTTGACATTACTTCCATATCACATTTATCTCCCACTTATAACACTAACTAAGCTACTGTGGATATTACACTTTGCTGCAACGTACCATGACTTCACTCACGAGTCACATCAAACACTGTAGCTTCTGATCAACAGCACATAAACTTGTTTGATATTAAACATTAAATACAAGAAAAGTCAATCACAAGCTGCTTCACTACCCTCTTCATTAGACACACACCTAATCTTGAGCTAGAAAATCTGTCAAGTTCCTTGTCATTAAGCATGGTTGGCTTTTGCTTGGTGTATTAGACAGCTATAAAGTTTCAGGCATGTTTCTCTCATTCATATATTCAAAAGCAGTTTAAGTCAACGTTAATTGTTAATTTCTTCAGAGAATGGTAAGAATCATTAACACTGTAAAGCTTTCCAGAGGTACTGGAATGACAATTAAAATACCTTGGCATAATCCACTGAAGTAAATTATTTCAGCACCCAAATTCATTTGAAAAGGGAAAAGATGTTAGGTGTCTAGAATATTTATTAAAAAAAATACAGCAGCTTGTAAAACATAACTTACTGCTTTGAAGCATGGCAGCTCCAAAGACCATGTATTCTTTTCAGTTCTACAATGCAGTATCAGGTATTCTCTACTGAAAAAAAATTAAAGGAACTATGAATGGCTTGCATAGATTTTCCACAGGCTACCTGCCATTAACCTCAGTTCTCATTATAAAGAGGAAGGGGAAGAAAAGGATTTCCAAAAATGGACCTTAGAATCATAGAACGGTTAGAGTTGGAAGGAACCTTAAAGATCATCCAGTTCCAACCCCCCTGCCATGGGCAGGAACACCTCTCCCTAGAGCAGGTTGCTCAAAGCCCCATCCAACATGGCCTTGAACACTTCCAAGGATGGGGCAACAACAGCTTCCCTGGGCAACCTGTTCCAGTGCCTCACCACCCTCACAGCAAACAACTTCTTCCTAATATCTCATCTAAATGTCCCGTCTTTCAATTTAAACCATTACCCCTCGTCCTGTCACTAGACTTCCTGACAAAGAGTCCCTCCCCAGCTCTCCTGGAGCTCCCTTCAGATCCTGGAAGCCTGCTATCAGGTCTCCCCGGAGCCTTCTCCTCTCCAGGCTGAACATTCCCAGCTCTCTCAGCCTGTCCTCATAGGAGAGGTGCTCCAATCATGTCTTTCCTTACACCACTTAAACCCCAGGCAACACGTAAAGAGTGTTTTTATTATCAAACTCCAAACACACATATTCATGCTGTAATAAAGCAACAAACTTCTAGGCTGGGTCAGTCTGTGAGGGGGATTGTCAAGAGTCAAAGGAGATGAAGTTTGAGCTGTGGTGAGGATACAGAAGAGTAGAAATCCGCCCACCAAAACCCACTTGCTGCTTTCAAGACCACCTTTAGCACGGGCAAGATTTTGATGTAAGCTCACTATTTTGCAGAAAGAATATGCAAAGCATACCTGCTTGTTACTATTTCAATCCAGAGCAAATCCAATCCCATACTGCTACGAAGAACCTGCAGGATTTGATGAGCTGACACAGCCCAACACGTTTCAGAAGATGCCATTCACCTCCGCGCGAGGTTCTCCCATTCACACACCAGGGAACCTGGCAAAGTAGCAAGCGTTTTGGCGTAGTCATGTGTAAAATTAGATCTCTGTTGTGCAAGCTAACATTCTACTAATATTTTCATTCACAAGAGACCAAGTGCTTAATTAACATTTATATCCATTCTCAAGCTATTTACTCACACAAAGGATGTGGTGATTCGATATCACGGTTCCTTTAACACAGCCCTAAATACAGATATAGTTCTTGCTCCTCTCTATCACATACATTTACTATTTAAATTTGCAACTGGTCTCCTGCAGCAAATAAAACTATTAGCAAAATAAAAGACTGTGT
This sequence comes from Thinocorus orbignyianus, assembly GCA_013400375.1. Lineage (NCBI taxonomy): Eukaryota > Metazoa > Chordata > Aves > Ciconiiformes > Thinocoridae > Thinocorus > Thinocorus orbignyianus. Next base: position 79,028 of record VXBW01006738.1, read on the forward strand.
GTATATGTAAGAACAAGGAGAATAAGTGTCAGTTTCCTGTGATGATTTGTTCCCTGTTTGCATAGTTTTGCCTTTGGAAGCAAAGAGAAGCAAAAGAGATGGGGTGCTACAGCACGCTGTAGGATGACCTGCACAGACCTTAGTTTTGCATCTAAAACTACAGTAATACAGGATTTACATCTCCCAGCCCTCAGAAGTTCCAGTTAAAATCATGTATCAGGTTGCTTTTCACCAAATCTTACAAAAACTTTTTACTTTTTGAGACCTATCAACACTGGCACCATCTTAACAGACACTCAACTTTGCTCTTTCCAAAGAAGTTCAGGATCGTCACGATTGCAACCCAAGTCACAAATGTGTACATAAAACATCAATAACCATAACCATTCTCAAAGGGAAGACAATTATTCTTCATAAAACAAAAGTTTCACCAGATACTCTGTTTGAACAGTTGCAACTTTGAAATGAACCACCAGCAGGAAAAGTAAAGCTATTTGATTGTACAGCCTTCCTAAGAAGATGACTCATTCCATGGCTACCAGCTTACCCCCCCGTTCAATTGCAACGGGCAAAATCAGCACCACACATTCTTATTTTCCTAGTCAAATATTGAATAGGAATTCATATTCCTATACCCACCAAATGCCAAAGAACATTTTAAATCAGTTTGCCCATTTCAAGGCAAGACCATACCCTGTACACACGCAGTTAAAACATCAAACCTCTTACTAATACAGGTAAATTTGATATCTAAACTAGTCAGACTACTAAGGAAAACTATTCATGCCCAAGAATTGCTGTCATTACTATTTGTCTTGAAATTCTCAGGTAGGAGAGATAACATGGCAAAGTTCAAGTGCTGCCTGAGCACTTAAAAATCTAAAATTCCCCTAAGAAGTATTTGATAGCTTCCTGGCTGTCAACATCTGCTCAGCATCCTTCCAGCATCCCTTCCTCTAAGGGAAGGTTACACCTTGTTCCCTTAATCATGAACAAGTTCTTTGTTCTAGTTATTAAAAGGAAAGAAAATATCACTGTTATACAACTACAGAACAACTTTCAAACTCGGGGTCCTAATTCCCTTTGAGGATCCTGATATAAAGAAAATAACTCCTAAGATTAACTCTTCAGGCAAGAAAATAGAGGCCACGTTTTCAAGAAAGCCAAACACAACCCCAAACCATTTCTGAAACTGCTGAGTATCAAAACAGCGTTAAAGGTGATCAACAAAACACCCAATCTATTGATTCCTTTCCTTGATTGCAAAATATGGAGTTCCAAATAGCCATTAGCTGGTGGTTTGTGATTCAGAACACAGTCCAGATTCTAAGAAGTTCAGAAAAAAACCAAAACAATTTGAGATTTTGTAGCTATTTGCTTGGATTCTGTCAGGTGCTACTGTAAATGCAAATCTACTGTCAAGCAGCGCTGGTACCAAAAGTGAAACGAACTGTATATAACCAAAATCTAAATCCCTTTTGCAATCCAAGGAAAACTATGTACAGTTGGTAAATAACAGATGTTAGAAGGAAAAAAAAAAAAGACCACTTCAGTTTTCAATCAATGTTTAGCAACTTTATGACACGTGCCCTTAAAAACATTACTTCAGGGACTAATAGAAGTCAAAAATCACCTACAGAAATTTAGCTGTTGCAATCATTCTTCTAAAAGCATCAAATATAGCAGGGAACAGCTACCAGCACCACAAATGAGTTTGTCATATCAAAGGAAAAGAAAACCCCCGTCACACAAGTTATCACACAAAGAATTGAGAATCACCCAAGTTTTTTTTCCACACCTCCAGATACTTATGTTCTCAGAGATGAGAAAACACAAGCAAATACATCATCTAAGCCAAACACAAGCAAGTAATCCAAGTAATTTAGAGATTATATATTCAGGAGATAAAACCACTCCCATTTTGGGGAGGGCTGGTCTAAAAGCAGTGGGAATCACCTGCCCCCTGCCAAACAGCAAAGGCAATACAGAGAAAAGTTCAAAAATCTGGCAAGTATCAAATCAATCCATCCTGCAAGTTCCATAATGCAAGTAATTTGAAAGCTTTTTAGAGAAATACTGTGCAGGAATCATTGTCCTATTGATAAACCTTCCAGTCAGGCAATTAAAGTTATCAGGAAATATTTATTAATTATTTTTTTTTAAGCAAATGCAGATACTTAAAACACAGGCCACAACCTCATCCTTTAATTTTAATTTATTCTGCAGTTCACACACAAAAAAAATGACTCTTACACACCCACTCATGTTGTGTCACACAGTAAAAACATTAGTTTGTTGTACAGACGTAATTTTAAATGAACATTTTCATTAAAAATGCAAACTTTTAAGTGTGTTGGTATTTTTTTACGAGTAAGTTTTGCAACAGTTTAACAAAGCAACGCTTCTTCTAATGAGTCCTTCATATACATCAGAAGCACAGAAGTGCTGGAGAACTGAACATAAATATCTATTTTTCAGAAAGTTAACCCTGTTTTTAGAAGTTAGAGGATGTCACTTATTCTTTTTTCATATTGATTAGGCACCAGACAACACGAGGAGACGGTACATTAACCTTATCTCATTATATTCCAGCAATGGCTGCTGTGAACTCAGAGAGGACGCCTGCACTTTGCAAAAAGCAACTTCCTTTATACGAGGAAGTACCTACATGACACTTTAGTGGGAAAAAAACCCACAAAACAACTCATACAGGGAGGGTTTGGTGGGGAGGGAGGTGAGAGTGACTGCATTTTGGGGGAAAAGCAGGAGCTGTTGGACTAAAAGCAGCAGGAAGTTTCTATGGGGCCTTGCCGAGCATGCGCCGTGAGCTCCACGGTCTCCCTATGTGGCAAGAGTGCAGAGGCAAGAACCAAACCAATAATAGAGACAAGAGAGCAAGAGCAACAAGCACCTTCCTCCTCTCTATTCCTACCACCGCCTCCTCACAGCCCTCCCCAAGGCTGCTCTCTCGGCCCCGGGGGCCTCCCACATCCATGGCAGGGAGTAGGAATTAGAGAAGTCTGGCAAGCAAATCTGCTACTGGAGAGAGAGAGGGAGAGAGGGGGGAGAGAAGGAACAGCTTGAAAGAAAACAGTGGAGGACATAAGCCATCCCTCCACCTCGCAGAGCTCAGGTGACGGTGGGGAGAGAGCAAACAGCCAGTTTCTATCTCTTCCCCCCCCCGTCCTTCCCAGCTACAAGAGGGGAGGAGAAGAGAGGG
>VXBW01006738.1:83574-99833 GCA_013400375.1 Thinocorus orbignyianus
GGCTCTGAGGGGAGATGGCGGCGGCGCTGAGGGGTGAGGGGATGGCGGCTTGGTTCCTCGGTTCCCTTCTGTTCGGTTGGGTCTGGTTTGGTCTCGGGCACTCGCCCTGGTCCTTGCGCTAGTCCTTGACCTGTCTGGAGTCAGCTGCTTCCTTCCCGGTGGGGGGGGAGGAGGCGTGAGGCCGCAGGTCAAGGCGAGGCCTTGTTTTGGAGGGTGGGTTCCAAAGCTCTGTTGCCCCCCCANCACCCCTCTTCCCCCCTTCAACTCCCTGTGACCTCCCCTAATAATTCCCCTTTCTCAGCTTCCTAGAAAAAAATCAGATTATCGGGTTCCCCAGAAATATTTTCCTGGTTCTTTACCTTGACACCTGTCCCCCCTCCCTTTCCAGCTCATTTAATCTTTCTACTTGCCTTCCCGCTGTCAGTTCTTAAACCCTGACGTGCTTTTTGGCTGCTGGAAGTTCACTTCAGAAGTTGTATAGGCTGCAGGGAAGTTGCCCACCTTCATGGAGAACTACCTCGTCTTAGAGAAGTTGTTCTGCCTGACACTTGACAGTCGCCAATTTACTGTTTCACCTTTATCCTCTTTGATCTCAGGTTACGCCTTGGATTTTATGAAACTTTCTTTGCTTTTTGTAGTGATAGGACAAGGGGTAATGGTTTTAAATTAGAAGAAGGGAGATTCAGATGAGATATTAGGAAGAAGTTCTTCCCTGTGAGGGTGGTGAGGCACTGGAACAGGTTGCCCAGGGAAGTTGTTGATGCCCCATCATTGGAAGTGTTCAAGGCCAGGCTGGATGGGGCTTGGAGCAACCTGGTCTGGTGGGAGGTGTCCCTGCCCATGGCAGGGGGGTTGGAACTGGATGATCTTTTAAGGTCCCTTCCAACTCTGACTATTCTATGATTCTTCGGTCTCTTAATAAAATGTTCCCTGGTGCAGTGCTCAGGTTCACCCCTTTTATTATGTTTGTTGCTGGAGGGTGCTGGTCTGAAACAGTGTTTACCTTCACAGAAGACAGTGGCACTGGCAGTTTTAAAGTCCACCCGCTTGTCCGATTGCACTTCAGTCTCATGTTTCTTCCATTTCATTCTCAGCTATTTTCTTCTTCTGCCATCCGTAGCCACTGCTTCTTTTCTTTTTTTTTTTCTTCAGTGTAGTTTCTTTGCATGAACTTGTATTATGCCTCCTTTTAAGCTCTTCTGCTCCCTTTCTTTCCTCTACTTTTAAACATTAAGAACTTGGCTCGTAGATTCCTGTGTCATTTCTCCACCTCATCTCTTTACGTTTGAACTACTGTGCTTTACAGAAGTGGCTATTTTAGGATACACTTGTGAGTCGTATAGTTCATGGTCTCTTTTGCTGCTACACGGTGCTGTATATTTTGTTACTGTATGTTTGTCATAGTGAATAATTAACAACTAATTTGTTGGGGAAATATTTTCCTACTCCTTGCTGATTGGACAATGCCCTGCACCAAGAACATCCAAAGTTCCTGTTAAAAAGTCCATTCTTACTCCAATTTAAGTTGCTCTCGTTAATTCCAATATCCTGACCTTACTGATATTCTCTGAGTGTCATGGGAAATGGTTTTAGATTGCAAATTTTTATTTATTTTATTTATGGGTTTTAGGTTTTGTTTCTTCATTTCTGCTGTTTACAGGAGGGGTTGTGCTGTTTGGAAAAGAGAGTATGGAACCCTTGCAGCTTGTGCCTGTTTAATTGTACAGTTCCAAAACTATTTGGATTGGGAAATCTGATATTCCTAATCATTTTATTGTTTCCCTCACCTGTGTCTAACCTCCAGCTCTAATTCTGCTGTTTCTTCTCAAAAACAGCACAGGCAAAAATTCATTCTTCAGAACTAAGTTCTGAGGGGTCTGTTCAGCCTTTACTCTTTGATTGATGAGTGATTTCATTCTGTTGGGACTACTGCTGGATATTTCTTCAGCAGATTTTTGGAAAAACAGCCTTACAGACCTTTGTTTGAATCCATTGCATTGCAGATGTGTATTGAGAGAATCTAGAATATACAGATCCAGACAGGTTTCACTCCCCTGTAGCTGTTTGCCTGGGTACTTGTGCCACTAACCTCAAAAAAGGAGCAAGCAAGAAAGAATAGCGCTGATATTCTGTGGAAGAAGCAACTCTGACAGCCTCAGTCCGGTGCTGACTGCAAAGTATAGAATTCTGGGAATTGTCTAGGTTGGAAGGGACCTTTAAGATCATCTAGTCCAACCATCAACCTAACTCTGATTTAAAAAAAACAACAACCCATCACTAATCACTATGTCAACCCCTGAGGGATGGTGCCTCAACCACTTCCCTGGGCAGCCCATTCCAAGGCTTAATACCCCTTTTCACATCAAAATTTTTCCTGATATCCAATCTGAAACTTCCCTGGTGCAACTTGAGGCCATTTCCTCTTGTTCCATCACCTGTGACATGGGAGAAGAGACCGACCCCCACCTCCCTACACCCTCTTTTCAGGGACTTGCAGAGATTGAGAAGGTCTTCCCTCAGACTCTTTTTCTCCAGGCTGAACAACCCCAGCTCTCCTCATAAGGCTTTGTCTTCTAGACACCTCGCCAGCTTCTGTGCCCTTCTCTGGACCCACTCCAGCACCTCAATGTCTTTTTTGTGGGGAGGGGCCCAAAACTGGACAAGTGTTCGATACAGAGTTATCTCAGTTTTTACTTCATGTGGTGTTTGAAACATTTGATGCTGAGATCCGCTCCTGGCACTGGGAGAAGAGAGCATCCTGTCTGGCCATGCTGTTGTTTGCTGTAGCAAATGCAAGATGGAAAGGGAGGCTCCCAGTGGGACTGGAAGCCTGGTAATCCAAAGATTTCTCTTCTGTGAGCATGCTTTCTTTCCTTCATGCCACCAGTGTTCTTAGGATTTTTTTTTATTAGTCCAATTTTTTTCCTGGTGAATTTGAACAATTAAAAAGTGAAGGGTGAGAAACTTCCTGTCTGGAAGGATCTGCCACTGAGATTTTCTGGATCAGCCAGGAGCTGAGCTCTTTTTACTGCGGAAACAAACAGTTGTCTTCATAGTGCAGACTTCAGAGTGTCATTCTTCTGAACTAGAAGGGCAGGAAAGTGACTCTGCTCTTAAGATGCATCAGTTTAGTGCCATTCTGGTCTGTCACATTCCCAAGGTATCACCACGGGATTCCTCTCTTGTCGTCTGCTGCCAGAATTCCACCAGCAATCATACTGCAGGAATGAGAAGGACTGTGAAGATGGTATAAGCTTTCCTGGTGGCATTTCTGAGGTGGAGTCCCTGCCCTGCTGATGCACATCTGTGATTGTGACAGCAGATTTAAAAATTAATGCAGTTAATACCCAAAAAAATGACTGGTCTATAGCAGTGCTGATAAGGCCTCAGCTGGAGCACTCTCTCTAGTTTTAGGCAACAGACATCAAAGAAAAATGCATACCAATTGTTGGCTGCCAGGGAAAAAGGGGGAAATAAGCGGAGATTTAGAAAACATGACTGAAGGGAAGTTTATTTAATCTAAAAGAAAAGAAAAAACACTAAGAATCAAGTCCTGAAGAAAACAGAAGGTGGTGAAAAAGACAAAGATTATGCTGTTCTTCTTGTCTGAAGTAGGAAGGATTAGAAATAATGATTTTAAGTTGAAACAATGAAGATTGAGGTCGCACTTTAGAAAAGACATTATTTAGGTGTTTAACTGTCTTGAGATGTTACACAGGGAGACTTGGCCTCTGCAGGAAGGCTTGACCCCTTTAGGTCTCTGGAAGTCTTAATTGCTCCAGTAATATGGCAATGCCATTGTTTTGTTCATGGATTACATCAAAAGAAGTGTGAGCAGCAGGTCATGGAGGTGATTCTCCCCCTCTACTCTGCGCTTGTGAGACCCCCCCTGGAGTCCTGTGTCCAGCTCTGGAGTCCTCAGCATAGAAAGGACATGGGCCTGTCGGAACAGGTCCAGNTTGGGTTGGTTGGTTTGGGTTTTCTGGTTTTTTTTAACCTCATTTACCACTTTTAAAATAATAAAGTGGCCAAAGAAACAGTGTATTTGATATTTTAGGAAATTAATATCATCTTCATTGTACATTTTAAGGAGAGGATTAAAACCCAGATGTGAGAGGATATTCTGGGACCTGATCCCCATTGATAGTTTTAAAAGTTGAGCACCCACACTTGTACAGATTTAACATGTGAAATGATTTGCACTATATCCCCAAGAGGACTGGTAATTCAACAAATCTGCTGATCCTCAGTTCAATTCTGTTGTCACAAAATCATGTGGATAAAGTCTGTAATAGCATTTCCTTCCTAGCTCCTTGGGGCAAGGAGAGAAATTTCGGGTTTTATTAACATGCTGCATATGTTAGCCTGATGTTATGCATTACATATCCCTTTTCCAGACTTTGCTTCAACTTTGTGATGTCTTCCCCTGAAATTGCTTCCCTTTCGTGGGGTCAGATGAAGGTGAAAGGCTGCTCTACAACGTATAAGGACTGCAAAGTATGGCCGGGAGGAAGCCGAACCTGGGATTGGAGAGAAACTGGGACTAATGTAAGTTTGCTGTTCACTGTTTGTCCCACATTTCAAATGGGACTCCAAGAAAGGTCCAAAGAACAGTTGTTAAAGTTCCAGCCAGAAATTCAGTGAGCTGCTTTTTGGTTTCATTGAAACTGTCCTGGTTTGAGGTAAAACAGCTGATTTTCTATTCAGTAATTTAAATTTTTAGCTGTCTCTTGTCTGACTAACTGAGCTCTGAACTTAACAGCATATTGATCAGAAAATTGTTCACTCTCACAGTGGTAAGACCTGATTATACCAAGGAATGGTGTGCAGAGAATCACAGAATCACTTAGGTTGGAAGGGACCTTTTGAGATCATCTAGTCCAACCAATGGGGGGAAACAAAAACAAAAACAAAAAAAAAAACCAAACAAACAAAAAAACCCCACAAAAAAACTACACACAAAAAAACCCCACCAAAAAACAACAACAAAAAAAAGCCCCACAAACCACCACACAACACAACACTAGCAAACCCAACACACCACACAAAAAACATCCAACACTAATCCATATCCCCAAGCACCATGTCAACTCCTCTCTTGAATACCTCCAGGGATGGTGCCTCAACCACCTCCCTGGGCAGCCTATTCCAATACTTGACAAAAGCTCTTGCTTATGCTTGTTGCTTTGTTATTTGCCATATTGGAAGGTTTGAAAGTGGAAAAATCGCAGAGGGGTCACACCTGTAGGGAGGAGTGGACAGAACAGGTGATCCCAAACTGGCCAACAGGGCATTCCATCCCATCTGCATCACACCCAGTATAAAAGATGAGGGATCAAAGGGTCAACTCTCTCTTCAATGGCTGATGTACAGGGAGGACCCTGTCTGTTTGGCTGCCTTTGATCCCCATCCATGTGTTCCTGACTCCAGATCTGGAATCCAGCTTCTGTCTGTTGCCAAGTCTAGTTTTGGACTTTTCCCTGAGCCTGCTGGTGACATGATCATCATCCTGGGAGCTTGATATGGTTTTGTATATACTGTATACTTTTTTTTTACTTTTTAAAATTTTTCTTCTTATTATTTCATTAATTATTAATATTTTCATTGAAGTAGTTTAGTTTTTTTCCCTAGACTCATACATCTCTTTCTCTCCTCCTCTCCTCTCTTTGAAGAGGGGGGAAGGAGTGACCATTTGTCATCTCTGATTGGCCAATCCAGCCAAAACCTCTCCAGAACCACTAGACTTCTTGGTAAAAATGCAGGTTTTATCAAGATTTTTGCCAACTGGAGACACTCAAGATTGTACAGGTGACAGGATGTACCGAGTGTTGCCACCAGTTCTCACAACTACCTGACCAGCCCACTCTCATTACCTTAGAGCACTCAAATACCATTCTGTGTTTGATTAAAGAGTGCAATTGTCCTTAGATACTGGTAACAACCTTTTTTGAGACTCTGTCAACCAAGGTTGTCTTGAGTGAGACAGAACCAAAATCTACGGGAAGTTAAAACAAATCGACAGCAACTGACCTTACGTGCTTGGAAGACAACAATGCATGTGGTTTAGTTTATAGCCTTTTCCTTAGGGTCCCTTGTACTTATTTCAGAGGAAAAATATGCAGATCCAGTGTCGGATGCGCTAGTTTCCCTGTGAAAACCTCACAGTCTGGCTAACTACACAATGACTTCTCTTGGTAGCTGTATACTAAGTGCTTGCCCTCCCAACTTTTAAACTGTATCTGTAAATGCTATCAGAATTGTATAAAAGTACATGGAATAGTATTGACATTCCAGTCATAGAAGCCGCATGATGTCTGTTGGGTTAGGAACTCAATGATAATTCTTCCCCTGTTGGGGCTTGCAGAAGGATAGCTGTATTGGCTAGAAAAAAGTCATAGAATCATAGAATGGTTAGAGTTGGAAGGGACCTTCAAGATCATCAAGTTCCAACCCCCCTGCCATGGGCAGGGACACCTCTCCCTAGAGCAGGTTGCTCAAAGTCCCATCCAACCTGGCCTTAAACACTTCCAGGGATGGGGCATCAACAACTTCCCTGGGCAACCTGTTCCAGTGCCTCACCACCCTCACAGGAAAGAACTTTTTTCTAAGCAAAAGTTAAAAGAACTACAGACTGATCAGGTCTTATACCCAGAACCTGCAACTGTGCTGGCCCAGAGGTTACAGCTCTGTTGAATTCATTTTGACACAGCTGAAGGGCAGAACCTTTGGTTTTGGAACTTCATCTTTAATCTTTGAGTGGAACAGGGCTCTCTTTAAGCTGTCAGAGTTGAGTTTATACACAGTATATAATGCCAAGAGAAAGGTAGTGCTGTCATGCAAAGGAACCTGCCACGTGGAGAGAAAGATATGTGTGTGTGACCTTGTTAAATGTATTTAATTTATAGCCTGACTATAAAAAATTAGGTTTTTCACTGGCTGTTTAGAGGGGTGGGTTGTGTTGTGAGTCACCTTTTGTTTGTTTGACAATATTGTTTTCCTGGTTTATATGCCCATGTGATCGGAGAAGCAGAACAGATGTGGTAGTTAAAAAGTTCACAACTAGTTAGAATCACAAAATTGTCAAGTTTAGAAGGGACTTCTAAGATCATCTAGTCCAACCATCAACCTCACTGATAAAAAGCCATCACTAAACCATGTCACTGAGCAATATGTCAACCCATCTTTTCAGTACCTCCAGGGATGGTGCCTCAACCTCTTCCATGGGCAGTGCATTAAGCATTCCAATGCTTAATAACCCTTTCAGTGTAAACATTTTTCCTGATATCCAATCTGAACCTCCCCTGGTGCTACTTGAGGCCATTTCCTCCTGGCCCAAGTTCCCAACTCAATCACACTTTGATATTCTTCCCAACCACTTGAAAACTTGGGTTTCAAATTATAACCACCTACTAGCATTTAGGAGGCTGTGCTTTCCTTTTAAGTTTTCTAACAAGGTATATCTTCAGGTTTTAAATTCATAGGAATCTCCAGCTGAAACAAGAAAAAAAAAAAGAGGCTATGTTAGATTAAATTTGGAAGATTACAAAAAAATACAGTTGGGTTATTTGGAGAGAGAGGTTTTCTGACATCCTTTGTATATAATCAGGAAATAAAAAAATAACTATTTAGGGTTTGCTTTGTGGAGGTAATTTGTAAAGCTCCTTCTTTAGGTCAGTTCTATCCCCCTTGCAGCTGTGAGAAGTTAGGGTTTGGTTTAAAATTTAATTGTAAGCTTTTCTAGACTGCATCTCCAACTCCAGAAGAACTGTAAAAGAAATTAATCCAGTAAACACTGGAAATAGTCGGATTCTCCAGATGCTTTTTCTGCACATTTCTTTAGGTAGGCTACAGTGTGTCTGATTTCTTGGAGCATGCTTTTACTGGGAGTGGGTGGAGCTGAAATTTGGAAAACAAGCAGTGCTGGTCATGCCCCACACTGGAGTTGGAAATAAATTGCCTCCTTTCCTGCTCTGTATCAGGCTGCTGTCTAGTACCTAATTCTTTCGTTGGGAAAATTGCATAACTGGCTCTGCAAGGTTCTGTGACTGAGCACTAATAGTTCTTAGGGCCTTAACCCTTGGGGATGACAGGCAGCCTCCCTGGCCGGCTGCATTTCAGTGCCATCTGCTAATGGGAGAAAAGAGATAAGGAATTTGAATGGAAAAAGAGAGAAAACAGACAAAAAATTCTGCTGCCTTTTCTCTTTACTTCTAGCTCTCAAATCAGCAATGGCACAGTTATTCCATCGTGTTACGACACTAGTTTCCTACAAAACACATGGAAGCTTGTGAATCAGTATCTTGTGTAACCAAAGAAAATCCTTTTGTTCCATGGTTTTAATATCTCAGGAGTACTTATATAACAACAAACCTTCCCCAGCAATCTAATTATTGTAATTGCAGTAAACCATACTGGTTCTTTTTGTTTAAGTTTTGAGTTTACTTGAAAACCCCTGAAGGAAACGTATTATCTATTGTTATAAAGGGGCGTTTGCAGAGATTTGTTCTGAGAAAGCTCTGCATACTGAGTGAATTCTGCCTCCTGGGTGTGGATATCAAATGCAACTTGGAGAACCATAAGGGTGATTTGTTAAGCTGGAGCTTTGACCTTCATTCATTGGAATAATGTAGTATTTTCTGAAAGTATAGGGCATAAAAATCCATAGGCATCTCCATAAAAGTAACATTCTCTAGGAGTCTACGAGGGCGTTCTCTACTTCAAGTGAGAAACTCATCTCAGTCCTCTAAAAAACCTTAAGAAATCTACCCCAAAAAAAGAAAAAAGAAAAAAAAAAAAAGGAAGGGGGAATAGTATTTAGGACTTAAAAGACATGCATGCCCATGAGGGGCCAAATTCTAGCCATGGGTTGTGCATATCTCACTCTTGACCATATTGAGATACATAGAAATTGAATCCAGGAGGAGATTTAGTGTGACATATTAATGTTTTGTATTAATATTACAGGTATATTTGTATGTATAAAGCATACTAGTAGTAAATGACTATTTTTAAAAAAACCTCAATCAATGTGCTGTTAAAGTTCTTTTTTTTTTTTCCTTTGAGGAGCTTGATTTCAAAATATTCCTTTCTCAAAATTAAGAATAGTGCAGAAATTGAAACTGCTAACTGCAGAGCAGCTAACTGGTATGTTTCAGTCCTCTTTGGTAAATGAGATTTGCAAAGTAAACAAGAAAAGAATTTAATCATTTTAATTATTTGAGAAGCTCTTTGTAATTAAAGCGAGTAAACTTTGGCTTGCCACAGTCTTTATTACAGAAGGATTTTGTTCATTTGAAAAAAAGGGCAATATGTTGCCATTTATTAATATCAGTTCAGCTTTTGATATTTATAAAATGCTAGTTTTACAATCAATCATAGAATCATAGAATGGTTAGAGTTGGAAGGGACCTTAGAGATCATCGAGTTCCAACCCCCCTGCCATGGGCAGGGACACCTCTCCCTAGAGCAGGTTGCTCCAAGCCCCATCCAACCTGGCCTTAAACACTTCCAGGGATGGGGCATCAACAACTTCCCTGGGCAACCTGTTCCAGTGCCTCACCACCCTCACAGTAGAGAATTTCTTCCTAATATCTCATCTCAATCTCCCCTCNTTGTTGGATGTAGATGTTTTAGAAATGCCTAATGCTCTTTTTTGACTGGGAATAAAGACTGACAAGCATACTACTATTCTTCATCTGCATATAAAATAACATTTTTAATTACCAATCTGTGCACAGAAGAGAGGGTGGTGGTACATTTTGGTACTGCTAATTCATCCTCTAATCTACGGACAGTCTCATAACGTTTAGAGGAAGCTTTCCCAGTGGTTGCTGTCAGTTCAGAGACTTTTCTTTTCCTCCCCTCCCGCTCAGCATTCTCCAGGAGTGCAACCAGCCGACCTTGAAGAAGTTGTCCAGAAGGGTGTGAAAACTCTGGTTATCGGTTGTGGCATGAGCGAGGCTTTGCAGGTAGGTTTTTGTTCCGTGATAAACATAAACTAGAAGTCTTTGTTTTCCCTCTCCCTCCAATTAGGAGTGAACAGGGGTGGAATAATAAATCTATGATGCTTTACTAAGGGGAGGGGGAAAAATTCAAAATGCTGGATTAGCAGGACTGAGCTCCTGCCATGAGTCACTCTTCCTGAAAGAAACATCATTTGAGCTCCTCTGTGTTAGTGCCAGTGTCAAGCAGTACACAGGTTGAAGTTTTGCAATTAAATTTAAACAGGGAGAATATTTTACAATGTCATTAGTCCCCCTTTTTAGAGTAGGTTATGAACTAGCTCTCTAGCCTGCTGGAAATGCTTTGATAATTAGGCATTTTTGTTCCTAATGTTCATGGAATCCCAGAATTGTCAGAGTTGGAAGGGACCTCTAGAGATCATCCAGTCCAACTCCCCTGCTAAAGCAGGATTGCCCAGAGCACAGCACTTGGGACTGCATCCAGGCAGGGCTTGAAGGTCTCCAGAGAAGGGGATTCCACACCCTCCCAGGGCAGCTTGTTCCAGGGCTCTGCCACCCTCACCAGAAAGAAGTTTTTCCTCATCTTTGAATGGAACTTCCCGTGTTCCAGCTTGAGCCCATTATCCCTTGTTCCATCACTGGGACAGGATGTCCATCTCCATCCTCCTTCAACCCACCCTTCAGATACCTGTAAGCATGAATAAGGTCTCCCCTCAGCCTTCTCTTCTCCAGGCTAAGAAGTCCAAGCTCTCTCAGCCTTTCCTCATCAGGCAGATGCTCCAATCCCTCCATCATCTTTGTTGCCCTANTGCCAGTTGCTGGCAGGGTGTCATTTCAGCAGATAAACAAGCTACAGAAAGCTGAGAAGGGCTGAGCTTCAGTTCATGAGAAAAAATCCTTAAGGTTTTTGGTGTGGTGAGTAACGCTATTTAGATTAACTACCTTTAGCTCCAGTTCTATTTATTTTTGTAAGAAAGGGCTGCATTTTAATCCCAGTTAAGGAGAGATGGAAGGTGTGTGTATAGAAGTAGCTTTATTTTAGGGAAAAAAGTGTGTGTGGATCCTAGAAATATCTGAGAACATTATAAGTTTGGCTGCTGTCAAAAGGGCATCGACTAATAAATGTCATCAGGAACTGTTTTCTTCAAGTCTTACAGTGTGTGGGTATAAAAAAACAAATCTAATACTTGCTCTTCCCATTTCCTTTTCTCTTCTGAGGTTCCACCGTCGACTGTGGAGTATCTGAAGAAAAATGGGATTGATGTGGTGATCTTGCAGACGGAGAAGGCTGTGGCAGAGTACAATGCCCTGGCTGCTGGGGGTGCCAAAGTGGGGGGAGTCTTCCATTCCACCTGCTGAAGCCTTAGGGCTCGTTAGAGTTGGTTCTGCCTTCCTTAACTGCAGCCAAATCACGGACACACCTCTGTGGTGAGTCAAATTACAGTCAGCAGAGTGTGGACTTGTGTGCCAAGGAGTTTGTAAGCTCACAATCTAAAATGCAAGGACAGTTTATTAGTTCAGGCTTTAAACAAATTGAGTGCTCACAAAAGGGAGCTGTTAATGAAGTCTTTTAATTACAGAACCATTTCCATACGTTACTGAGATTGACCTGATCTTTGAAGACTGTATCCTGGTTACTTTTCACCTGTTGACTAAATTAAGAGACAAGATTTTGAATGCTTTTATTAGGAAATGGTTGGAAATAACATTATTGGATATTGAAATGTAGCCAAAAAATACCTGATGAGCACAATGAAGTGGTAGATATGAAGCAGTGGCAAAGCAGCACTTCAGCAGCACTGTCTAAATAAGTTAAAAATAAAATAAATTAAAAAAACAACCCCAGAAGGTACAACTTTGCCTCCTGCTGGCAACATCAGTCAGGATATTGGCTGTACAGATCTGTTTGTGATGATTCAAGAACATGACATCATTTAGCACTTTTAAATTTGATATAGAACCTGGAAAAAGGACAAAACCAAAAAAGTCTACAGGGAATAAACATAAAAGCTGGGCCTTAAAGAATTTTCGTATTAATTGTGAATTGGACTGGAGAGGGATTATCTTTGTCAGGAATTGTAGTGACAGGACAAGGGGTAATAGTTTTAAATTGGAAGAGGGGAGATTTAGATTGGATATTAGGAAGAAATTCTTTACTGTGAGGTTGGTGAGGCACTGGAACAGGTTGCCCAGGGAAGTTGTTGATGCCCCATCCCTGGAAGTGTTCAAGGCCAGGCTGGATGGGGCTTGGAACAACCTGTTCTGGTGGGAGGTGTCCCTGCCCATGGCAGGGCGTTGGAACTTGATGATCTTTAAGGTCCCTTCCAACTCTAACCATTCTATGAATTGTGAGGATTGAGTTGTGGAACGTGTATCTGTTCAAAAGTCCTTAGCTGCCTGAAGCCATCAGAAGGATTTGCCACAAGTATGGAGTTTGCAACATCGAATGTTGATCTTTAGGAAATCAATCTCAATTGCTGCTGGAGAGCTGGGGATGTGAGAACTCTTCCTGGTCATCGTTATTTGATGATATAAACATTGATGCCAACATGTGTATTATCACACAGACAATTTATCAACATAGAATCATAGAATCATAGAATGGTCAGAGTCGGAAGGGACCTTAGAGATCATCAAGTTCCAACCCCCCTGCCATGGGCAGGGACACCTCTCCCTAGAGCAGGTTGCTCCAAGCCCCATCCAACCTGGCCTTAAACACTTCCAGGGATGGGGCATCAACATCTCTTAGTTGCTTTCCTTGGTGGGTTTCTATTAATGTTGCTAGCTACAACTTCCTTACTGTAGATTTTTAATTTTTTTTCCCACTGGCTTTACTAATTCTTGGTCTGTGCATATTAACTCTGTCTGTTAATGAGAGCCTAAAGGTGTCACTGCTGAAAGCCCTGAGGCACTTGGAGCTCTCCAAATGGAGGTAGAGAGGCTTAGATTGCCATGAGGACTCACCAACTTTCCCAGGAATAACCCTCCACAAAATCCTACGTTCTTTTTCTATTTGCTCTAGTAAGTAATCGTTTAAAACCTTTCATCTGATAAAATACAGCATGGTGTAAAAGCAAAGGGAAAATCATGGAATCAGGGAATTGTCAGAGTTGGAAGGGACTTCTAGAGATCATCCAGTCCAACTCCCCTGCTACAGCAGCATTGCCCAGAGCACATCACTCAGGGCTGCATCCAGGTGGGGCTTGAAGGTCTCCAGAGAAGGGGACTCCACCCCCTCCCTGGGCAGCCTCTTCCAGGGCTCTGACACCCTCACCAGAAAGAAGTTTTTCCTCATCTTTGGATGGAACTTCCCGTGTTCCAGCTTGTACCAATTGCCCCTCATCCAGTTACTGGGAATCACTGAAAAGAGTTTGTCTCCATCCTCCTTCAGCCCACCCTTCAGATACTTGCAAGCGTTAAGAAGGTCTCCCCTCAGCCTTCTCTTCTCCAGGCTAAAGAATCCCAGCTCTCAGCCTTTGGAGATGCTCCAATTCCTTAATAATCTTTGTTGCCCTACGCTGGACTCTCTCCAGTAGTGACTACTTGGCAGTTTTTATCTTGCAATCTCCTAATTACAGCATTGTCTTCTCTTAGTGTAGCTCTATTTGAGGTAACATCTTATCTGAACCAGCAAGAACTGCCTTTCCAGCTCCATCTGTCTTCTCTGATGCAGCAGCTGGTGTCATGCTCCTCAGCACTGCTGTGACACTTCAGATGACCATGAATCAGCCAAGAAGGCCAATGGCATCCTGGGGTGCATCAAGAAGAGTGTGGCCAGCAGGTGGAAGGAGGTCATCCTGCTCCTCTGCTCTGCCCTGGTGGTGAGGCCACATCTGGAGCACTGGGTACAGTTCTGGACTCCCCAGTTCAAGGACAGGGATCTGCTGGAGAGGGTACAGCAAAGGGCTACAAAGATGATGAGGGGACTAGAACTTCTCTCTTAGCAGGAAAGGCTGAGGGACTTGGGTTTCTTTAGTCTGGAGAAGTCTGGGGGTGGATCTGATCATACCTATAAAGGGTGGGTGTCAAGAGGTGCCAGTGTTTTTTCAGTGGTGCCCACTGAGAGGACAAGAGGAAATGGACACAAACTTGAACATAAGAAGTTCCATCTAAACATGAGGAAGAACTTCTTTCCTGTGAGGGTGGTAGAGCCTTGGAACAGGCTGCCCAGAGAGGTGAGAGAGTCTTCTCTGGAGACAATCAAAGCCCACCTGGACATGTTCCTGTGCTCTGGGTGGACCTGCTTTGGCAGGGGTTTGGACTAGCTGATCTCCAGAGGTTCCTTCCAACCCCATATCATTCTGTGATTCTGCAACGTTGTTCTGGAGAACTTCCATGGTGTGAAGCAGGGTGTGAACCACTGACCCAGAAGACTCATCATCCCAGGGGAATGCCAGTAGAACCAGTTCCTACCGATCTGCAGAGTGGGAAAGCTCCTTCCGTTCCAGTGTTGTTATCGGAGAGGTGGTTTGATGCATGATCAGTCATATATTTGTGTTATTTCATGAGCTTTTGGGCCTTGATGGAGCTTTAAATAGGAAAAGACCCTGCAAGACTTTTACTGAGAGGAAAATTCCAGTTTTTTTTGCAGGTTTAGCAAACACCTTATCTTTCACCTCCAATTTTTTCCCCTTTTTTTGGGAAAATGTTTCACGTTCGTATGATATATAATAATGAAGCTATATTCAGCAAAACTGCTCAGCCTGGGTCCTGCATTTGCAGAAGACATGCTGGTGTTTCATCCTGTGTTTCCTCCTCCCAGAAGGCCCCACGAGGAGCAGCACAGCCTGTTTTCATGTTCCCAGGTGACTTCCAGAGGTGCGTCCTCCCTGGCTTTGTGCTGCAGCCTCGTAATTGTTCCTTTCACTTGGCAGCCCGTAGGATACAGAAGATTCCACTTCTCAAATGGGGAGCTGCAGCCTGTGAGGAAAAAAAAAAAGAAAACAAAGAAAAACCAAAATGGATTTCCCTTCAAACTGCAAAGTTTCACTGCCAGCAGCACAAAATTTTGGTGTCAGCACGGAGGTAACGAGCTGGAAGCCTTTTCCATCCAGGATCCTCTCTTACGGCTCTCGTCACGGCTTCCCCAGTCGCCTTTGTCAATTCCCACAAAAGCAGCGGCTGCTCCACTTGGGCTGCTCCAGTCCCTGAAAGCCCAATTTCCTTCTTGCTGCCTGAAATTGCTTTGCTGGAAACAGCTGGGACTGATTCATCAGAAAATTCAGCCAGAGCTCAGAAGGGCATCTTCATTAAATTGCCGCTTTCAGCTTCGAGCCGTAAATAATTTGTTCAAATCACAGGCTCATCACCCAAATCACGGGAGTGCGCTTTCAGAGGGCAGGATTTCTCCCAGCCACCCCTTTTCTTGCCTCCCACCAGGAAAACGAGCTCCCGCTCGGCAGTGAACTCCCACCCCGATGCTGGCATCACAGCAGAGCTGCGGCCGGGCTGGCTGCCAGGAAGATTCCACCCAGCTGCTCTGCCGCCCACCCGGCCAACCCTGGCCCTTATCTTTGTGAAGCAGCACGCATGAGCTGGCAGCCGGGAGAAACAGCCCTGAAAAAGCTCCCAGACACACCAAACACACCACGGCTGGCGTTTCCAATGGGACATCAGGCAGTGTTTGTGCCAAAGCTGGCATCTACAAGCCATCAAACTTGGATTTCCAAGTCCCACTGACATCGTGTGATCAAATCTTCAACTAAAAATACAGCCCTCTCACCCATTCCCAGTGCCTGCTGCTAAGAATAAACTGGAAGATGCAAGTGAAATAGAGACACAATTGCTATTTTCATCTTGACTTGGTCAAAAGACACCCACGGATCTATGAAGTTGTTGATGCCCCATCCCTGGAAGTGTTTAAGGCCAGGTTGGATGGGGCTTGGAGCAACCTGCTCTAGGGAGAGGTGTCCCTGTCCATGGCAGGGGGGTTGGAACTGGATGATCTTTAAGGTCCCCTCCAACTCTAACCATTCTATGATTCTATGAGGCCAGATGGGATGCACCAGAGAGTACTCAGGGAGGTGGTGGGAGAGCTCACTAAGCTTCTCTCCATCATTTATCAGCAATCCTGGTCAACAGGGGAGATACCAGATGACTGGATGGTGGCTAACCTGACACCCATCTCCAAGAAGGGCCAGGAGGCGGAGGATCTGGGGAGATACAGGTCCATCAGCCTGACCAGGAAAGATCATGGAGAAGATCATCTTGACTGAGCTCTCAAGGCAAGTGAAGGTATCAGGGTCAGCCAGCGTGGGTTTAGGAAAGGGAGGCCTTGCTTAACGAACCTGGTTCCTT
>VXBW01006738.1:100187-115722 GCA_013400375.1 Thinocorus orbignyianus
GAGGAGGCTGAGGGGAGACCTCCTTGCCCTCTTCAGCTACCTGGAAGGAGGTTGTAGAGAGGTGGGTGTTGGCCTCTTCTCCCAAGGGAATAATGACAGGACCAGAGGAGATGGTCTGAAGTTGCAGCAGGGGAGGTTCAGATTAGATATTAGGAAGAATGACTTCACTGAAAGAGTGGTCAGGCACTGGAAGAGCCTGCCCAGGGAGGTGGTGGAGTCCCCATCCCTGGAGGTATTTAAGAATCGTGTAGAGGTGGCACTTCAGGGCATGCTCTAGTAGCTGAGATTATAGGGTATGAGTTGAGGTTTTGTGTCTGGTTAGACTTGGTGATCTCAGAGGTCCTTTCCAACCATGAAAGTTCTGTGATTCTGTGACTCCATTTTACCTAAACAGAGTAATTAACATACTGTTCTGTTGCTGGAACTCAATTAAACTCCCCGCTCCTGCTAATTGGGAGTTCTGCCGCTTGCACCAACAGGTTCCTCCTTTCCCTGCACCTTCCCCAAAACCTGTACTAGCTTCAGTACAGCTCTACGGGGTGTAAAATAGCTCAGGATTAGGCTACAGCAACTGGCAATTCCACACTAAGAAGCAGTTCCTACGCAAGAACAAGAGCACTTGAGAGTATTTTAGTCATTTTTTTTACTAAGAATTTAGGTACCAACAAACAAATACAAGTTTTACACCTTAAAAAAAAAAATCCACAGAAACCCCCCAAATTCCTTAACTTCATTTTCAGATTACTGCAAAAATAACACTGATTTAGGTGCCTAAGCATTTACACAGTAAATACCTTCCTAAATACGCAGCAGAAAACCTAAAAGCCTTGAAGAGAAACTTTTGAGAAGTGAAAAACTGAGGATTGTGACCCAAGGAAATACGCCTGGAATGCTGGCTGAGAACCTTCTCAATCTTGTTGATTTGATACAGAAACACCTGCATTTTCTTGAATCTCTTCTCAATGAGCTGAGAAACTCCCTTCTTAATGGAGAAGACAACTCGTTCTTCAGCAGCTTTGTATCTCTGGGTGCCTTTTGGGGTTTTTTATGCAAATATAAGACTGTTTTGGTTCATTATCTTAAAACTCAGTCTGTTGTTTCCACGTTACCCAACAAACCCATAAATCTCTTGATTTTCACCACAGCCTGGATTCACCTCCTGGCAGGTTTGGGCATTATATAAACCTTGACGGCTTTGCTGAAGGGTATGGTCCCCTCGATGCCATTTTCAGGTTGTGGAAGAGCATCCAGGCTCTCGTTCCAGCTGGATTTAGGAATTTTAGCAGATGCTTTGCTCCTGTTGGAATTGTAGGCCAGCAGCAACCGCACTTCTATCTGACACGGCTCTGCAGAGGGGAAAAAGAAACAAAAACCACATAATGAGCCAAACGTGACTCTTATCACATACAGAATAACCCATATGGGATGAAATTTAGGGAGAAATTTAGAGGGGAGATTTAGATCAGATATCAGGAAGAAATTCTTTGCTGTGAGGGTGGTGAGGCACTGGAACAGGTTGCCCTGAGAAGTTGTGGATGCCCCATCCCTGGAGGGGTTCAAGGCCAGGCTGGATGGGGCTTTGAGTAACCTGGTCTGGTGGGAGGTGTCCCTGCCCATGGCTTAGAACTGGATGTTCTTTAAGGTCCCTTCCAACCCAAACCATTCTATGATCCTATGATTCTATGATCAAGTAAATCCAAATGATTTCCCCAGGCTGGATGGGGCTTTGAGCAACCTGGTCTGGTGGGAGGTGTCCCTGCTCATGGTGATGGGTTGGAACTGGATGATCTTTAAGGTCCCTTCCAACTCTAACCATTCAATGATTCTAAGTTTCAGATTTGTGACTAAAATAGTGTTGACAGCACAAGGATGTTTTAGTTGTTAAACAGTGAATTACCCACGAGTTCTGTCACTTCCACCCTTCTGATTCTCTTCCCCATCTCAGCAGGAGGAGAGGGAGTGAGCACTGGGTGGTGCACGGGGCTGAACTGGAGACCAGTTTAACCGAAACCAGAACCACGTTACCAAAACCTCAGTGAAACCTACAGAAACCCACAGCATTTTAGGATGCAACACCCAGAACTGCAGCGATCCTCCAGCTGTCATGTCACCTGCACCAAACAGAACACCAGAGAGAACCTGTGCCCTACAGTTATCCCAGGGTCCAGCCAACACCTCCCAGAGTCACCTTTTTATCACATTGTCACCTCTCATTTGTCACCTCTATCACTTCTGCTTCACCTGCCAGCTAATCTGTGCTTTGGGCGTTCTCCTTCAGAAGGACATACTTTTTACTGGCTTTAAGCATTTTAAATTTGCCTGAATTCAGGCAATTTGTCCATTTTGAATTCTGACCTTGTCCACAAACCCCTCCCAGCTCAGTTCCTTCCCCACATTTTCTATGCCCAAGTGTCCCAGTTAAAATAAGGGCAGGGGAGACACTGTTGCTTCAAAAAAGTATAAAAAAAAATCACCAAATCCTATTAATAACTGCTTGGAAAATTTAAATAAACGTGAAGGGATTCAAAGAAACCAGGAAAAAGGGAGCTGTGAACAAACTCTCTCTGCTTTTGTTGTTTGAAGTCCACAAACCAGTTACTGAAGCACTTCCACGGGGAGGTGTGAACACCAACCCAGGTTGGAGCTGTATGTTTTCTGTCAGAGCTATAGGGTGGGATTTTAGGGCATTAAAAGGGTGGAAGTTTAATCAGCAATGGAATTACACTGCTGAGCACACACCGTTCCAAAGATTCTCTTGCTCTGCTCAGGTACCTCTGACATCTGGAACGCTGAATTGCAGTGAGTCAGTTCAACCCTGACTCCTTGTCCTTCTGTAAGGAGTTGGGTCTGACTCCTACACCTGGTTGTGCTCTAGAAGCAGGCGCCCTCACCTTCAGTATGTTCTCCCCTGGGAAGGCTCCCAGTGCCGGGAGGTGGCACTTACAGCTCCCATGGATCATAGAATGCTTTGAGTTGGACCTTAAAGATTCTCCAGTTCCAACCCCCTGTCCTGGGCAGGGACACTTCCCACTAGATCAGGTTGCTCAAAGCTCCATCTAAGCTGGCCTTGAACATCTCCAAGGATGGAGCAGCCACAGTTTCTTTAGGCAACCTGGGTCAGTGTCTCACCACCTTCAGAGTGGAAAATGTCTTCCTGAGATCTAATCTAAATCTCCTTCCTCCAGTTGAAGCCATTTCCCATCATCCCTTCACTACATGCTAAGAATCCCTCCCAATCTCTCCTGGAGTCCCTTTAGGGACTTGGAAGGGGCTCTAAGGTCTCCCTGGAGCCTTCTCTTCTCCAGGCTGAACAGCCCCAACTCTCTCAGCCTGTCCTCACAGGAGATGAACGGTTGGACTTGATGGTCTTGGAGGTCCCTTCCAACCCAGATGATTTCTAAGCCCCTTCCCTCCCTCAACAGCAGTCTTATGGACAGAAGACTGAGATCAAGCAAGACACTTGCACCATAAATGTTACCTGTCCAGGCTGTGTGCGAGAGGTAAACCTGCGTTATCAGCCTGTGCCTTCCAGGACCAGGATTTCGGAAGTCAGCTGGTTTAGGATGGATTATCTGTGCTTGTCCATCTGGATACAACACCTGTAGAGGGAGAGGAGGGGTGGAAAAACAGAAGGAAACCACTAAATGACAACTGGAGAGTGGGATTTGCCAAGTGTGTGTTATTTTGGCATTTTCTCTTTGAATTCAGAAATCAGGAAGCTGTGTTTTATTGTAGGAGCTCAGTTGCCCCAGATTTTTTTGGCCACTGGCCACTGAGACCCACAGCAGATGGGGAAAAGGTCCATTGACATCAGGTTCCTCCTCTGTGTTGTAAACAGAGGTTTTCATTTCTTGTGCAGTGAATTTGTGTATTTTACTTGGCATTGTAGGACAGCCACCTCCTCAGCTGCATTTGAAACTAGTGATTCAGCAGCAGGAAGAAAGTTTAGTTGCAAATATGAAGAGCCAAGAGCCTGCACAGAATCACAGAACAATATGGGGTTGGATGGGACCTCTGGAGATGACCCAGTCCAACCCCCTGCCAAAGCAGGCCAACCCAGAGCAGGTTGCACAGGAACGTGTCCAGGTGGGTTTTGAATGTCTCCAGAGATGGAGACTCCACCACCTCTCTGGGCAGCCTCTTCCAGGGCTCTGCCACCCTCAAAGGAAAGAAGTTCCTCCTCATGTTTAGATGGAACTTCTTATGTTAGAGTTTGTGCCCGTTACCTCTTGTCCTGTCCCTAGGCACCACAGAAACACAGAAATCCAATAGTGTGTGACTAATGAAGTGTACAATTATTTGCAATTAAGAAGTACTGGCATATTTAAACCAAACTCCTCGTCAGACACAATCTTGTTTGCATTTATCTCAAGCCACTGCTCACCTGAACTTTAACGGTTCCTTGGGGATCCTGCACGTGTTCCAGAGTCGCGTCAACATCCAGAGCCACCACCAACCCTGACGTGAACCTCAGAGGATTGTCAGATTCGCCGGTGGGTTCGATGATATTGGCAGTAGCTCTGTGGAGCTATGATGGGCAAAGTGATAGGCAAAAATAAAGCAGGGAGGGGAGGAGGAAATAAAAAAAAAAATCAATAATTACTGGTTTTAATGGAGAAATTGTGCATGAAGTTTGGATTCTTTCAGATACTGCCACGAATTAAGACTTAGGTATTTTTGGCAGGAGTCCCAAGGATCCTAGGCAAGAATCACAGCATGGTTTGGGTTGGAAGGGACCTTAAAGATCATCCAGTTCCACCCCCCTGCCATGGGCAGGGACACCTCCCACCAGACCAGGTTGCTCCAAGCCCCATCCAGCCTGGCCTTGAACACCTCCAGGGATGGGGCAGCCACAGCTTCTCTGGGCAACCTGTTCCAGTGTCTCACCACCCTCACAGCAAAGAATTTCCTCCTAGTATCTAGTCTTTATTTCCCCCTTTTAAGTTTTATACCATTCCCCCTTGACCTATCTCAACGCTTCCTGATAAAAACTCCCTCCCCAGCTTTCCTGGAGCCCCTTTAGGGACTGGAAGATGCTCTACAGTCTCCCTGGAACCTTCTCCAGGCTGAACACCCCCAACTCTCTCATCCTGTCCTCACAGCAGAGGGGCTCCAGCTCTCGGAGTACCTTTATGGTCTCCTCTGGACCAGTTCAAGCAGGTCCCTGTCTCTCCTGTGCTGAGGACTCCAGGGAAGAAGAAAGCCTTGGAAGAAGTAACACTTGAGACGGACCAAAACCCTCAATCCTAAAAGGTTTAGCGTGTAATTAGGAACCAGTCAGATGCTGAGACAGTCAGATACTGCATTTAATTCTCTGTATCGAACTGACCTGTTCTGGAAGAGGAAGGTGGAGGAAGGTACTTTGTCGCAGTGTTGTCTGAAGAATCTTGACCACTTCCGAAGGCTTGGATGTCACCAGTCTGGGCATTAAGTCCAGCAATTTATCTACAAAACTGCCTTGCATGTGTGGGAGCTCAGAGATGAAACATCTGTGTAAGGAATACATTAAAAAACAAATACTTCTTTTCACCATTTTCAACAGCATTGCTATTTTCAGCTAAGCTACTTCGTCAAAGAATCACAGAATGGTTTGGAGTAGGAAGGGACCTCTGGAGATCATCTAGTCCAACTCCCCTGCCAAAGCAGGGCCATCCAGAGCAGGTTGCACAGGAACGTGTCCAGGTGGGTTTTGAATGTCTCCAGAGATGGAGACTCCACCACCTCTCTGGGCAGCCTCTTCCAGGACTCTGCCACTCTCAAAGGAAAGAGGTTCCTCCTCATGTTCAGATGGAACTTATGTTTATACCCATTTCCTCATGTTTTGTCACTGAGTACAATTGAAAAAAGACTGGCCCCATCCTCCTGACACCCACCCTTTATTTATAGGCATTGATCAGATCCCCCCTCAACCTTCTCTTCTCCAGACTAAAATGACCCAAGTCCCTCAGCCTTTCCTCCTAAGAGAGATGCTCCAGGCCCCTCATCATCTGCTGTACCCTCTCCAGCAGTTTCCTGTCCTTCTTGAACTGGGGAGCCCAGAACTAGACACAGCACTCCAGATGGGGACTCATCAGGGGAGAGTAGAGGGGCAGGATGACCTCCCTTGACTTGCTGGCCATGCTCTTCTTGATGCACACCAGGATGCCACTGGCCTCCTTGCCCAAGTCCTTATATCTAATTCTCTCAATATGACTAAACATGTAGATTCCTGTTTTGATGTGTGTCAGATATGTAAGATATTTTGTCTAGTTATGGTGGGACCATACTTTATGCTCAAAGTGCCACCATCAAGGGTATGCAGATCTCACTTCTTATGTCCTTCATCAACAGAGAGCCAACTGGTCAAAGCAATCTAGATCCACAAAAAATGGAGCTGGTAATGCCGAGGTCCCCATCAATGGTTTTCTTTTGCAATATTTATGGAAGTATCACTACACCCAAAGAGTCAAATTTTAATAGTAAACTACAATCAGGAGGAAGAAGATCCAAAGTAGTTCTAGAGGTCAAAAACAGAGAATTGAATCCCTTCTATAGTTTGAGACAGCAGCCTCTCACAAGAAGAGCATTTGCTAGTTCTTTTTCTTTCTACAGGAGTGAAACCAGGCTACTACCTTTGTGGAATTCCTCACTGCCCATAGGAGTCACATTCCTGAGAAACAGCGATGAGTTTTGCTGCTCCTGAGACTCGGTGTGAGGAAAAGACACAAAGCAAACCAACAGTTTTATTCACCAAATGAGCTAAACGCTAGGGAATGGGTAGATTTGGTTCCCTCACCAATAACCAGCCACAACTGCCAAGCATATGGACCACAAAAACCCCCAGGAATTCAATCAGAACTACAGAGGGAATTCTGCTCGGCTGATTTTGGATACCCATGTCTCTGGGCAAGCCATCCAATTCCCTTCTGAGTCGATGGGAAGAAAAACCAACCTAAGCATCCTTAATCTGACCTATTTTAGACACCCAGATTTGGATATCATGAAGAAGCACCTCTCTGGTGAGAGCTGGGCCAGAACTTCACAGGCAAATGTCAACACCTGGGTGAGGGAACTCCCACCTCGATCATGGAGATCATTTAAAACTTAGAAATTTGGGATGAGGAAAAGAGAAATTGCTTTTTTGTTGTACTCTCAGGAAAGCTCTTCCATTGATCCTACATTTAGGAGCGAGTTTAATTCTTGCTGATCATGAGACTCAGCACAAAGAAAAGAGACAAAGCAAATTATCTCATGAGAGCAGGTCCCAATACAGGACAGCAACAGGGGAAGGGAGATGTGAAGAGGTGAAGAACAGACAGAATATTCCCTGATGACAACAGTGGGAAGATTATTCCTAGAGTCACAGAACAGTTGGGATTGGAAGGGACCTTCTAAAGGTCATCTGGACCTTCTAACAAAGTGAAGAAACAAGGGAGTTTCTCACCTCTGAAAGGAATCCACTTCTTGTAGGAATTTTTCACACATCCCAAACAGGGGTTCCACTCTGGAATGAAGAGAACATTCCTTGTTTTAGTGTTAGATGAAGAAATCTGGTTCTACAGCTACAAGCATTTCGGTGTTTTGGAGTCCAGTTCAAGATCCTAAAAACTACAAGATCTTACAATTCTGAGGCCGGAAAGGTTGAGCCACACAAATATGAATTTTCTGATGCTACAAATTCAACAAATGATAATTAAGGAAACAAACACAATTAGTGCATTGATACCTGACTTTTCCTCATTTAATCAGGTCCCAAATATCAACCCTAAGCACACCCTGAGATGTTGTCTACCTATTTATATGTTCATAGCTGAGAGAACTCACACACACACCCCCAAACATGTCTTCCTAATAATTTTGCCATCTGGAATCACAGAATCAGAGAATTCATAGAATCATAGAACGGTTAGAGTTGGAAGGGACCTTAAAGATCATCAAGTTCCAACCCCCCTGCCATGGGCAGGGACACCTCTCCCTAGAGCAGGTTGCTCAAAGCCCCATTGTCTAGGTTGGAAGAGACCTTTGAGATCATCAAGTCCAACCATCAACCGAACTCTGATAGAAAACCATCACTAAACCATGTCACTGAGCACTATGTCAACCTGTCTTTTAAGTATCTCCATGGATGGTGCCTCAACCACCTCCCTGGGCAGCCCATTCCAATGCTTGATAACCCTTGCAGTGCCAAGATTTTTTCCTGATAATCCAATCTGAACCTCCCCTGGCACAACTTGAGGCCGTTTCCTCTTGTCCTATCACCTGGTCCTTGGGAGAAGAGACCGACTCCCCCCTGGCTACACCCTCTTTTCAGGGAGTTGTAGAGAGCAAGAAGGTCTCCCCTCAGCCTCCTTTTCTCCAGGTTGAACAATCCCAGCTCCCTCAGCATCTCCTCATAAGACTCATTCTCCAGACCCCTCACCAGCTTTGTTGCACTGATGTAATGGAGTATCATGCCACCCGAGAGCCACACTGAAGGCAAAAGAAGGCTTCTCACACCAAGGTGGTTCAGGAAATGGTTATGGGCATTCTGTGATGTTTTATGGGTCTAATTTTTCCTTGCTGGTTCGTTTAAACAAAGTTTGAGGAAACTCAGCTTAGAGTCACCCCTACAAAGGTCCTTCCAGCAGGTCACCCTTACCCTCTCGTGGTCCGGGCAGTCACGATGAGCTGTAAAGCCTTTGCCTGCAGTCTCATGTGGTGAATAATGACCACCTGTCTGCTCTCCACACCGCTGTACATGAACTCCATCTTATACGTTTCCTCCAAGATCTGTCAGAGAGACACCACGGGGGTTAAAAAAGATCACCAGACTCTGCTAAACTCTTGCACAAGCACAATCACAAGACCCGGGTATTTTTCCTCAACACCAAGGGACACGTTAAACCATGAGTCTCATTCTTCAGCTGAAATTCTTCACATCACGAAGCTGCACCTAATACTGAAGAGTCATCTTGGTGATATTAAAGACACAATTCACAAAACTTGGCCTGAAACCAAATGCTCCCTGCACAGGCAGTCTTATCTTTTGACATTGCATTTTAAGTTTCTAGGGGTAGAGAATTATCTAGGGTAGGAATTTACTCTTCTACTCTACTCTCGTGAGACCTCACCTGGAGTACTGTCTCCAGCTTTGGAGACCTCAGCACAGGAAGGACGTGGAACTGTTGGAACGGGTCCAGCAGAGGGCCACCAAGATGATCAGAGGGATGGAGCACCTCTGCTGTGAGAACAGGCTGAGAGAGTTGGGGCTGTTCAGCCTGGAGAAGGCTCCAGGGAGACCTCAGCACCCCTTCTAGTCCCTAAAGGGGTTCCAGGAGAGATAGGGAAGGACTCTTTGTCAGGAAGTCTAGTGACAGGACAAGGGGTAATGGTTTTAAAATGGAAGAGGGGAGATTTAGATGAGATATTAGGAAGAAATTCTTTACTGTGAGGGTGGTGAGGCACTGGAACAGGTTGCCCGGGGAAGTTGTTGATGCCCCATCCCTGGAAGGGTTCAAGGCCAGGCTGGATGGGGCATTGAGCATCCTGGTCTAGTGGGAGGTGTCCCTGCCCATGGCAGGGGGTTGGAACTTGATGATCTTTAAGGTCCCTTCCAACTCTAACCATTCTGTGCTTCTAGGAATGGTTATTCCCTGGTGGCTACTCTGGAATACAAAATGTGAGCAGCACAACAGAGCAAGCTCAATGGTTCTGGTCAGGTCTCTTTTTGAAGCCAGCATGGGAACTATCATTCACAATCACAACAGATGAAACTTCCCGGTGGGGTTCACATGCTACTGAGAAGGACACCCAAGACAGACAGTTCAATTAGAGAAGGTTTAAAAAGCTGATAAGTTTTTGTTTCTACTCCTCCCTGGGGAGAGCTGTCAGCAAGCACAGAAGGTTCTGATGAACAGTGGCACCTGCCTCTTGTTACACCTTAATTAACTGAAGACTCAAAATGTCAGCAGAGCTCCCCAGCAGATCCAGGATCTTGCTTTTACTCTAGATTCATTTCTAGATTGTTTAATAGTTTGCTTTTTCCTTTAGCTTTTCTCAGGGCTTTGCTTCAATTTATCCAGGATTAGATCCTTTCCACATCACCGAATCAGAGAAACTCAGATGGGGTGGGACCTCTGGAGGCCATCTGGCCTGGTGCCAAGCTCACAGCAGGTGTAATTAGACCCGGACACAACAAATTGTGAACACTTCCAAGGACAGAGACTCCCCCCCATCAATCTGGGCAACCTGTCACAGTATTTAACCACCCTAATGGTTAATTTCCCCCCCTTTTTATTTAATCAGGTTGTCCAAATTGTGTCCATGGACTTTTGTCCAAAGCATTCTGGCTCTGCATCACCTATATTCTGTGATGATGCAGTTGTAGACAGCAATAAATCCACCCCTGAAGCCTTCTCCAAGCTGGACAAGCCCAGTTCCCTCAGGTTCTCCTTGCAGGGAATGTGCTCCAGCTTCCAACCACCTTGGTGGCCCTTTGCTGACCTTGCCCCAGTTTGTCACCATCTTCCTTCTATCAGGGAGCCCAAAACACAACACAGCTCTCCAGATGTGACCTCCTCAGAGCTGAATAGAGGGCAAGGACACTGCCCCAGACCTGCTGGCTACACTCTTGCTAAGGGAGCCCAGGATGCAGTTGACCTTCTTTACTGCCTCATGCTCAATGTGTTGTCCACCAGGAGCTCCATGCAGAACATCACAAGGTTCCTGTCATCCCAATTCCTTGGCCTGTCCAAGACCAACCAAACAACAGCCATGCCCTCCAGCATGTCAACTGGCTTCTTAATTAGGAGGAGCCTTATCACCCACACATTCAGCCAGAATCCTGCCCGTTTGGTGAAAAGGAAACAACAGGAAACTGCATCTAAGGCTTTGCTAAAGTCAAGAGATGAGACATCCAGTGCCCTCCCCTTGTTCCCAGCACCAGGCCCCTCATCGTAAGGAGCAATCATAAAATTGGTTGTGGTTGGAAGGGACCATAAGGGTCACTGAGTTCCAACCCCCTGCCATGGGCAGGGACACCTCCCACCAGACCAGGTTGCTCAAAGCCCCATCCAGCCTGGTCTTGAGCATCTCCAGGATGGGGCAGCCACAGCTTCTCTGGGCAACCTGAGCCAGCGTCTCACCACTCTCACAGGAAAGAATTTCTTCCTGAGATGTCATCTCAATTCATAGAATCATAGAATGGTTAGAATTGGAAGGGACCTTAAAGATCATCCAGTTCAAACCCCCCTGCCATGGGCAGGGACACCTCTCCCTAGAGCAGGTTGCTCAAAGCCCCATCCTGCCTGGCCTTAAACACTTCCAGGGATGGGGCATCCACAACTTCCCTGGGCAACCTGTTCCAGTGCCTCACCACCCTCACAGCAAAGAACTTCTTCCTAATATCTAATCTGAATCTCCCTTCTTCCAATTTAAAACCATTACCCCTTGTCCTATGGCTCCACTCCTTGATCAAGAGTCCCTCCCCAGCTCTTCTGGAGCCCTTTTACGGACTGGAAGGGGCTCTAAGGTCTCCCTGGAGCCTTCTCTTCTCCAGGCTGAACATTCCCAACCCCCTCAGCCTGTCCTCACAGCAGAGGGGCTCCAGCCCTTGCAGCATCCTTGTGGCCTCCTCAGGACCTGTTCCAACAGGTCCATGTCCTTCCTGTGCTGAGGATGCCAATGATGTTGGTCAGGCACAATCTGCTTTTTGGTTGTTCCCATCACCTCGTTCACTTCACTTGTTTAGAAATAGCTTTCAAGAGGAGCTGCTCCATAACCTTCCCCACGAGCGAGGTGAGGCCAAGCAACCCAGAGTTTTCTACGTCTTCCTTCTTCCTCTTCTGGAGGAGTCATCACAAACCTCCACCACTCGCCTCTCATCTTTTGAAGGTGAGAGAAATGACTCCACTTTGGAGAGCTGAGATTTACTTGGATAGACTAGGGCAGTGGGAGGCTACTGTTGCACGGTCAAGGAAGGGCTCGTATCCAAGGAATTGCCTCCAGGCAGACGCAGCTGCTTCCACCTCACCTGTTTTGCTGCAGCAGATGCCAACGCGTTCTGTTTCAGGTAGAGAGGAGCTGCCACGCTCCACAGCTTCTCCTGCAAGGCCTAGAGAAGAAAACCATGACACGATGATAGTTTTAGTCAAAACACAGTGTCTTTTGGGCTTCTAAATACAACACAGGGGACCAAGCCCTCCAAAATCTGTATTATTCTACAAATACACAGTGAAACATATACAACTATAAAATATAAAACAGAAGTTGAGAATTTTATTAACAAAACGATGAATTAGAGACTGTCTGAGACACATTCTTTGTGCTTTTTAAGGAGAACTTGATGCAGAATGCAGTCACTTGTTAGAAAAACAACGTGTCCCCCTGTGTTATCACCTCCTCAAGGCCGAGATTGGGGCAAAAAGCAGAAACAGTAACAACTGTCTCCAAAACCACACTTAGGAAGTCACATTTCTGAACTTTCCTGATGACAGTCTCCTTCCAGCCACAGATCCCAGAGCTGCTAAGAATGCTGAGTGTAAAAATCAGCCACTAATATTCACATTTTAAAAAGAAAAAAAAAGAACCCAACCGTACCCTATTTGCGTTTTGGTGTATGTTAAAAAAATGAAGAAGGCTTGACTCGATGATTTCTGTCACTGCCTCCTTTATGAAGCAACCTGTCCTTAGCTACAGCCTCACACAAAGCCGGCTGCAGCCAAAGCTCCAAAAGAAAAGTTACTCTTGTTACAGGAAAGGCAATAAAGCAGTTGCCTCCACAGTGGTTTCTACCAGAAAACAAATTGTCCACAGGTAGAAAAGCACATGAACCAAGATAAACCCTCGGTGCAACAGCAGAGAACCGCACTGGTGTACTCACTGTTAAAGCCATGGCACAAATTATTTAGAATCAGAGAATTGTCGAGGTTGTAAGGGACCTTTGAGATGATCAAGTCCAACCATCAACCTAACTCTGATAAAAACCCATCACTAAACCATGTCACTGGGCACTATGCCAACCTGTCTTTTAAATCCCTCCAGGGATGGTTCCTCAACCCCTTCCCTGGGCAGCCCATTCCAATGCTTGATAATCCTTTCCATGTCAAGATTTTTCCTCATATCCAATCTGAACCTCCCCTGGTTCAACTTGAGGCCATTTCCTCTTGTCCTATTGCCTGTGACCTGGGAGAAGAGACTGATCCCCACTTCTCTTTGCCACAGAAGGGAAGCAGGAATATCAGAAAATCCACGGAACCCACACTTGCATCATACATCACTTTTCAGCACAAACATCAAAGCTCCCCACTAAGATGGACTGGGGGCATTTTTGAAGAACACTTGAAAAATCCCAATGAAGCCAAACCTTGATGAGGAGCAGCTGACACTGAAGGTAGGTTGCAGTGAAATCCGCCATCCCCGCCAGCTCTGACTGCAGTTCCCCAAGCCTCTGAAGGTCACTGAAACATGTGGAAAAAGAGAAAAGGGAAAAAAACCTCAATATTGAGACAGTAAGTTCAGCTAAATGCACCCAGAACAGGGCAACCATGAATCACAGAATCACCATGGCTGGAAAGGACCTCTGAGATCATCGAATCCAACCATACACACACCCTATGGTCCTGGCCACCAGAACATGCCCTGAAGTGCCACCTCTACACGTTTCTTAGGTACCTCAGGTACCTCCAGGGATGGGGACTCCACCCCCTCCCTGGGCAGGCTGTCCCAGTGCCTGACCACTCTTTCAGTGAAGTCATTCTTGCCAGTATCTAATCTAAACCTCCCCTGCTGTGACTTCAGACCATCTCCTCTGGTCCTGTCATTATTCCCTTGGGAGAAGAGGCCAACACCCACCTCTCTCCAACCTCCTTTCAGGTAGCTGTAGAGGGTAATGAGGTCTCCCCTCAGCCTCCTCTTCTCCAAACTGAACATGCCCAGTTTCCTCAGCCTCTCCTCATAGGACTTGTTCTCCAGACCCCTCACCAGCTTGGTGGCTCTCCTCTGGACACACTCCAGCACCTCAATGTCCTTCTTGCAGTGAGGGGCCCAGAACTGATCCCAAGCACTCAAGCTGAAGCCAGCTATTTCTGCACCTTGCTTTTTCTTATCCTTAGAACAAGCAGGAAAACACACACTACAAAAGATTTTGCACCTTGGGACTCGGCATCTCCTTTCTTCCTGCAGGCTGCCACGGGTAGAGCAGCCAAGGCAGCGATTCTGTCAGCCCACATTACTCTGCAGCCCTCTGGGAACCGCAGTTCCAAATTTAACTTAAAACAACCTGGCCCTCTTCAGCAGCCAACGACCCCTTTGAGTGATGCTGCTGAGAAATGAAACTATTCCCGTTGGAGAGGAAAGGCTGTTTGGAACACACCGGGCTCAAACAACAGGGTCTTTTTTTTTAAAAAAAGCTGAAATCTGAAAAAATTTTCCCCTGCCCATGGCAGGGGGGTTGGAACTGGATGATCTTTAAGGTCCCTTCCAACTCCAACCATTTTGTGATTTTCTGATTTATAATACAATTCTGAATCACAGAATGATAGAATGGTTTGGACCTGGAAATTAGAAAAGCAAATGGGACAAGCTGTCTCTTCCTGCAGAAATCAAATAGATAACCCCAACTCTGAGCACATACATTAGAAATAAGATAATCAAAACAGTGGACTCACGAGGGACAGAGAACAACACACAAGGCTGTCATCCATAAAAACTGAAAGTGTATTTTATCATAGAATCATAGAATGGTCAGAGTTGGAAGGGACCTTCAAGATCATCCAGTTCCAACCCCCTGCCATGGGCAGGGAAACCTCCCACCACACCAGGCTGCTCCAAGCCCCATCCAGCCTGGCCTTGAACCCCTCCAGGGATGGGGCAACCACAGCTTCTCTGGGCAACCTGTTCCAGTGCCTCACCACCCTCACAGCAAAGAACTTCTTCCTAATATCCAATCTAAATCTCCCCTCTTCCAATTTAAAACCATTACCCCTCATCTTATCACTAGACTCCTGACAAAGAGTCCCTCTCCAACTCTCCTGTAGGCTCAGTCCAAGGAGGTCTTACCACGCTCTGAAAAGATGTTCCCCTAAAACACACAAATTATTCAGTGGAAAAGACCCAAGACCAACATTTTGGTTTCAAACAGGCCCTGAATACTTTGTTATCACAATGTTCTCTAGAAGAAGGTTCAGACTAAGCCTCTGATGGCAAAACACAACACTGACATTCAGAGAAACCAGGAATTCTACCCCATCTTCCCAGCTCGCTCTCTTACCGGATGGTAAATTCCAGCAGCTCCTGTATGCCCTGTGGGTCGAGGTGTTGAAGGTTGTAAACCCTCTCCAGGCTCTGATGCAAGAACTGTTGGGAAGGATCTTCGTGGGGCATAATATTGGGAGAGACAGAGGAGGAGGCCAGCAGCTTTCTACCCGGCAACTGAGGAAGCAGAAACACAAGCACATAGAGGAGTCCAACACGAGTAACAACATCACAGAATTTAACAAGTACCACTTGAGAGCCCTGATTTATTTCTCAAATGCAAAATTTTTATCAGGGATTTCATAGAATCACAGAATGGTTAGAG
>VXBW01006739.1:0-30436 GCA_013400375.1 Thinocorus orbignyianus
GTGCCTTCACGGCGGGCGGACAATTGCATAACACGGCGGTCGCGCAAAACTCTGCTTTCTGGAATTCCCATAACCGCAGGCTCAGCCGAGCCCGCGGGGGTGAGGAGCGGTGCTGCAGCCCTCGCCCGAGCTGTTGTACGCAGCTGGCGAACTCTTTCTCGTAGTTGCTGCGCTGCTCTGAATACCGTGTTCCCGACGCAGCCCTTTCTGTTTGCCTGCCTTTGGGAGAAGCCACATCTCGCATGGTGTCTTACCTACCGAACGTACCGGTGCCCAAGGACATGCCAGACAGGGCTTTTGCAACATTCAGGATCATCGCAGCCAATTTATTTGTCCTGCGTAGTACAGCAGCTCCAGGGCGTGCTGCGGTGCTGATGTGTACAGGCAGTACTACGGCTGAAGTCTTCTAATGCCTGCCTTAAGTCATTGAGCCACTCGTTATTTTTTGATATGAGAGTATTTTTCATGAAAGATGCCTGCATGTCAGATTCAGATGGGTCAAACTGATCACATCAGTCGAGTGCCAAAACTTAGAACATCAAACTTCTAGATTTCAGCCACTCAAAATAATTCGCACTGGACTTTTAGTCTTTCTGAATATCTAATCTCTCCACATGGGGGTTTTTTGGTGATGATGGTGGGGTGGGTATTTAGGGGATTTTTTTGATTTTTTTTGTGGGTTTGGGGGTTTTTTTCTTTAGTTATACATATATATATATATATAAAGACATTTGCCTAAGATAGTTAATAACACATTGAAATACTGATTTTTGCCAGGTCAGTTATATTACAGTACCTGCTGTGATGGGTCATACTTAACTGATAGGCTGCAGCTCTAAAGACTAAAATAAAACAGGATACACTTTCTGTCTAGATTTCACTAAAAATCTGGAATGCATGTATTCAAATAATCCACCCAGGCAGGACAAAACCTAGATTACAGGATAACATATGTATGCATATGTAAATTGTTGTTTCCACATTCTCTTATTAAAAAAAGAAAAAAAAATAGTTTCAAAAAAGTAAGTTCCTACTTGTGAAATTTAGAGGCAGTTTTGGTCATGCCATTTGCATGTATACGAGATCCTGGTTTCTGTTAGGTTAACTGAACAGTATATTTTTTCATCTCTAACGCAGGATGTTCTGTGAGAAAGTAAAAACGCAGAAGAAAGGAGATGCAGGAAAAACATTCTGTACATTTTTGAGGACTTAGTATGGAAATGCTGAGTATCTGATATGCTTGAGTTGAGTGTTGTAGTGAAACACAAAAACATTGGCTCAAAAATAGGTTTCTAGCACTGTTCTCTAAACACTTTAGTGCAGTGCTTGTTCTTAGAAACTGTTGGAACAATCCTTGAGGTGCAGTTCAAGATCTGACATATTTTCAGTGCTAGAATTTTAAATCGGAAACTCTACCTGCTCCAGGTGTTGCATGTCATCTTTAATGTTAACTTCTAACCATGTCACCTCCTTTTTTTCCAGTAGATATTTAATGCCAAATGTATTTCTGTGTTTTAAAAAGTAATTAACAGGTATTTTATGGAAAGTTTAGGGAAGACATCATCTAGACATATTGGATATTATAATCCTAATTCTGTGGTCCTGGGGATTGAAGTGGCCTCACATTTTCAGCAAAAGTAACTCAGCAGTATCAGACAAAACTGCCCATAGCTTAGGGTCCCGGCCCCTGTATTTGGAGTTCTTCTGCATTGACCATCAAGGGTGACAGTGATTATGGGGTAACTCAGCATCTGATCTCTACACTGGGTTGTGCTTTCTTTCTGTTCCACTCTCTTTTTCCCACTCTCAGTCATTTGCTAAAAACATGAATGCTGTTATACAGAAAACCTCCAGGAAAACAATCTATTATTTTCCTCTCTAGTTTTACAATTAATCTTGGAACTTTTGATGGTGAGGTGTGTGTGTATTTGTTTAGTTAGTTCTTTTTAATTACTGATTAGTTTAAAGGGACGAATCGACAATATTATAAAAATTATATTTAGTTGGGTTTTGTGGTTTTTTTGTTGTTGTTGGGTTTTTTTTTGTTTGTTTTGGTTTGTTTTTTTTTTCTTTAGCATTCTATTCCTGCAGGACTGACTAGAACAAAATCTGCTGGGGTCATGAGCCACTTGTCAGATACCAGCTTCAGGGACCCCATCTTTGGTCAGTTTTGTGTGTTGCCAAAGGTGTCGCAGTGTGGAAGGAATGATACGGGAGGGCTTTGTTTGGCCATTCTCTCTGTTGAAAATACTTAATGGTGTTTGTTTTTTCCTTGCAGAAATTCTGAAGGACCTGGATGATTACTATGAAAAATTTAAACGAGAGACAGATGCCGTGCAGAAGAGAAGAATGTTGCACTGCATACAGAGAGCCTTGATTCGGAGTCAGGAACTGGGAGACGAGAAGATCCAAATCGTCAGTCAGATGGTGGAGCTGGTGGAGAACAGGACGAGGCAAGTGGACAGCCACGTGGAACTGTTTGAGACTTGTCAAGAGACTAATGATACCACTGGAAACAGCGGGAAAGCCAACCAAGATAAGTCAAAGAACGAGACAATCGCGCAGGCTGAAAAGCCCAACAATAAGAGGTCGAGGCGGCAAAGGAATAACGAGAATCGAGAAAATGCTTCAAATAACCACGATCACGATGACATCACCTCAGGAACGCCAAAGGAGAAGAAAGCAAAAACATCCAAGAAGAAGAAACGATCCAAGGCTAAAGCAGAGAGGGAAACTTCTCCCCCAGACCTTCCCATTGACCCTAACGAGCCAACATACTGCTTGTGCAACCAGGTCTCCTATGGAGAAATGATAGGGTGCGATAATGACGAGTGCACCATCGAGTGGTTTCACTTTTCCTGCGTGGGACTCAATCACAAACCAAAGGGCAAATGGTACTGCCCCAAATGTAGAGGAGAAAACGAGAAGACTATGGACAAGGCGTTGGAGAAGTCTAAAAAAGAAAGGGCTTACAACAGGTAGTTTGTAGACTTTTTGTAGCCAAGAAAACCACCAAACCAGTGTATTTATTGTCAGCGTCACCTTTGTTGAGGTGAAAGGATTGTAAAATGTATATTTTTAAAGGAGGTTTAAAACTGAACCATTCCTGTTATAGGGACGGCAATAAGCAATTTTGGTTTTCATTTGGTAAACTGTAACAAACTGTGGTCTGTGGACCAATGTATTCCAAAAGTAAAGTTCTAAGAGGTTAAACAGAATATTCTGGTGGGTCTTCAAAGATAAATTAATGCTTTTTTGTTCTGTTTTGTTTTTTCCTCTCCAAGTGCTGGTAGCACTCTGCCCATTAAAATTTTGATGACAAATATCTCTGAAATGTAATTTCGTTTTCTTTACTGAAGAATGTTATTTACCTTCTGAGCAAACTTGTTAAATAGTTTAGCCATCTGGTTGTATCCGAATAAAGCTGCAATACATTACAAATGTAACTTCTTTTGATGATAAGCGGTGCAAGAGCAAACAAAAGGAGGGTGAAATTTGGTTCCTGCTACAAAGTGTCAGTATAACAGTTCAATAGCAAATGTTTAAATAGGCTTAGAGGATTATTTTTAAAGAAAAAAAAAAGTTAATGGTTAAATTTTACACAACAAATATTTTATATGCTGGCCGAGTACCACAAGGGCCATTTTAAAATGATTGAATATGTTTTATATTTAACCAGGAAGTGGTTTAGTAATGAGACTTAACATAAACGAAGCTTTATACTGTCACAGATAGTAATGTAGCAATCCTTAATTTGTTTAAGTTGTATAAATGTACATTTTTAAGTGGAGTTGCACTTACTGTATTATATTGGGAAATGCAGCCAAATGCCATTGTGTAACCAATGTGCATTTCCTGCTGTATGTATGAAAACTGTACAGCTGTGATATTAAGAAATAAATGAAACGACTTTGACAGTTTGCTGCTTTAGCAATCACGTTGAATGGTCATTCATACAGCTTTAAAAAAAAAAAGAAAAGTCTTTAATCTCAGCAGCTCCAGCAAGCTGCTGCGAGGAAGCCTGAAACTGTTGTAGTGGTAACCAAATTCTGATAATGAATCTTAGAACTTAGGACCAGCAAGGTGGCAGGAGAGCTAAAGCAGCATTGAACTTGCCATCCAGCTCTACTTTTTTCTGTGCTTGCGGTTGCCCCTGGGCCCGGCCCTTTATGGTAAAAATGCATAGTATAGAGCTGGTCTTGTTGGGTTGTTGTCACGCTGTTACCCTACAGATAGAAATTATTCCACGTTTGTTGTCAGCAGAAAGGTTTCTGGCATTGCAGCATTTCCAGAGGATTACCTCAGCCCTTCTGGGGCAGACCCTTTCATTCTTCGTGGCCAAGGTGCCCTGCGTTAGGTCGGGTACCCAGATCCTCTCTGGCTTGGCCTGGCAGTGAAGCTTCCTCAGACTGTTTCCTTCACCTGCGTGGCCGCAGGAGCTGATGTCACCCCCTCGTCCCCCTGGGGGTCTTCGCTGCAAGTGAGAAGAAGATGGGACCAGCAGCAGGAACGCTGTGGAAGCTAAAGTTGTGGAACCTGAAGGCTCAGCGAGGAGTCTTGTAAGAACAGGGGAGGCTGGGGGTGGGTGTTTTACCTGTAGAGAGGTACATGAAGCGAAGCGTCTGTGCAGGCACGTTCCTGTTTGCAGTCGCTACAGACTGTCACTGCACACAGAGACACCTTTGCCCCGAGCAAACAACCACCCCAAGTCACCAGGCTCCTGCTCCTGAGGTGGTGTTTGGGGTTGGTGTGTGATTTCTTTACCCTCTTACCCTTCTCTTTTCCTCTCCTCTCTAAAGCCGCCTTGTTTTCCATTCTCCCTGCGCTCTCACCCATCTTTCCTGCTCCTCCCTCCCTCTGCTTGCTGTTGGCGTGGCTTTTCCTAATGTTTCTGGTCTTTGCTGTTCTCCACCCAAACCGATGCTGAGAACACCGATGCTTAGCAGGATTGTACTCATGGGACCCCGGTGAAACTTGATGTGGGAGCTGGTGCAGACATAGTTTCAAACCACGGCCTTTTTTTGTGAAATGTCCTCGTCGGTTCTGTGGAACATTTTGAATGGGAAAAGCCAGAAGAAAGCAATGAAGGTGCAAAGGAGTGTGGTGAGAAAGTTCAGCTAAAGGCGGATGGGTAGCACAATATTTATACTGCCCTTAAATGAGTATATTTCCAACTACTGTATCACAGGATCCCAGAATGGGAAGGGTTGGAAGGGACCTTCAGAGACCATCTAGTCTAAGCCCCCTGCCGGAGCAGCTCCACCTAGAGCAGGCTGCATAGAATCACAGAATGGTTAGAGTTGGAAGGGACCTTAAAGATCGTCAAGTTCCAACCCCCCTGCCATGGGCAGGGACACCTCTCCCTAGAGCAGGTTGCTCAGAGCCCCATCCAGCCTGGCCTTGAACACTTCCAGGGATGGGGCATCCACAGCTTCTCTGGGCAACCTGTTCCAGTGCCTCACCACCCTCACAGGAAAGAACTTCTTCCTAATATCTAAATTTCCCCTCTTCCAATTTAAAACCATTACCCCTCGTCCTGCTACTACACTTCCTGACAAAGAGTCCCTCTCCAGCTCTCCTGTAGCTCACTTCAGATACTGGAAGGCTGCTGTAAGGTCTCCCTGGAGCCTTCTCTTCTCCAGGCTGTCCTCACAGGCGAGGTTCTCCATCCCTCTAATGATCTTGGTGGCCCTCCGCTGGACCTGTTCCAACAGTTCGATGTCCTTTCTATGTTGAGGACTGCAGAGCTGGACACAGTACTCCAGGTGGGGTCTCACAAGCGCAGAGTAGAGGAGGATAGCATAGGAACACATCTAGACAGGTTTTGAAGATCTCCAGAGAAGGAGTCTTCACATGCTTTCCAGGCAGCCTGTTCAGTGCTCAGTCACCCACAAAGCAGTTTTTCCTCGTGTTGAGACAGAACTTCCTGTGCCCCAACTTGCGCCTGTTGCCCCTTGTCTTCTCACGGGGCAGCACTGAGAAAAATCCTGACCCCATCCTCTTGACACCTGCCCTTTAGGTATTTATAAGCATTGGTGAGGTCCCTTCTCAGACGGAGAAGTCTCTGTAGGTTTGTCCTGCCCCCCCAGGATTTCAGTCTTTCACAAAAGACTGATCCTGATCTGCAAGGCTTGAAGTTGCATCCCTTTCCGTGTTTTTTTTCCAAGACTGGTGTTACCTTCCCAGCTCAGCTGTTACAGGCTGCCACGGTGTACGGCTGCTTGACCCCTGAGAGTTGACCGGATCGGCACAGTACCGTTTGACAGGTCTAATTTCACCAGATGGGCACAATTAATTATTTTAGTTCGATTTGAGGGACTCTGCTGTGGCAGTGAGCTCTTTGTTGAAGGAAGTGAAAGCCTTGCTCTGGCTTTGGTGTCTTGTCTTAAATGCTGCCTTTACAAATCCTCATTTCTTTGTTATTTGCAGTGAATTTAACGGTTGTGAGAAGCCGCCATCCTTTGAGCCAATTTTTGATATTTCTATGCTGTATAGATCAGCCGGTTTGCAAGGTTCCTTGCCCAGCAGGGTGACAGTGCTGCCATTCAGGGAGATCATCTGCAGGTTTGAGAAAACGTCTGAAGGTCTGGGTGACCCTTTCCCTCTGAGGCTGCCAACAAAAGGCTTGAGTGAGGAGAAGGCTC
Source organism: Thinocorus orbignyianus (assembly GCA_013400375.1). NCBI lineage: Eukaryota > Metazoa > Chordata > Aves > Ciconiiformes > Thinocoridae > Thinocorus > Thinocorus orbignyianus. The sequence continues at coordinate 6,645 of VXBW01006739.1, forward strand.
TTCTAGGAACGGAGCTGAGGACTGTGACTCGTGTCCTGCAGGCTCGCGGGCAGCTGGCAGGTGTGGTGGCATTAATACAGTAGATAGAAATCAGTGGGTGTTCGTTGAGCAGCAGGAACCGCAAGCTTCTTAAACTTCTCATTGAAAACGTTCAGGCAGCTGTGACCTGTGGTAGGTGCCGTGGGTAAGTCCATATTCTGCCACTGAACCCTTGAGCTGCTGCTGCTCATAAAGTCCTTCCAACTGCTGAAAAGCACCGTTTCAACACTCGAGTTGAGGGAGTTGGCAGCAGACCTTGCACCTGAGTTGTCCCCATCCTCAGGAGGCAGGTTTGTTCTGCAGTGAAGAGCTGGTGCTGAGGGCATAAGGCAGGAGGTGCATGGTGGCAGCAAGGGAGCCCCTTGGGGGCCACGACAGCTCCGGTTGCAACACATTCCCAGTGGGATGGAGAAGCAGGACCACGGTGAGCCTGAAAGGGTGGAGCAAAGCATCAGGTTCAAAGGTTCTGGCACCTGGAAGCATCCCAATTAAGCAGAACTACTGTCTCCATTAAGCAGCAGCAACCCTGGCCATGTGTATCATTAGGTTTAAATAGGTTTCTTACTAATTAAGCGCAGTTGCTGATTAACTGTGTCCTAATTTCTTGGAGCGTGCAGAATAAATACAATTGAATGGGACTGCTGCACCAGTCTCATCTTTTGGTAGAGTATTTTTAGTTAATCTTTTAAATTGTAATAACAATGAAAGAGAGAGAGATGAAATAGTGTAAGCTGTTTCACAGAATATAATACCAAAAAATGTTCTCTGTTGTAGAAGTGCTTCAAAACAAGTTTGAATATCCTTGGAGTGCATTTTGTTGCTTCAGTCAGATTTATTGTCGTTCTCATGGCCTGTTTGCTCTGTGTACATAAAGAAATACCTTCCTTGCGCTACCCATAGCTTGAAGGAGCTAATAGTTTCTCGCCTCTGAGTATCAAAAGTAGCATGACCATTCAACATAACGTCAAAAAATAATCAAGATAATAATATTTCGTGCAGCTTCTTACTTTCCTAGGTGTTACTGAAGTCCCAAATGTAAAGAGCAGGAGGAATGATGCAGTAAGGAAGAGCACCAGAGCAAACAAGATGCGTGTAAGAAGTGCTGAGAGACAGTATTAAGGTTTTCTCCTGAGTTCAGGATCCCTTGATTACATTTCCCAGTAGGTGTTGTTGGTGATCAAAGCCAGCCAGGGTACCCCTGTCTCCTCCTACAGCAGGGGATCTGTGGTAGTGGCCCGGACAGGGGTGTGGAGGGCTGGTGGCTTTCCCCAGTTGCAGGGTCCTGGTTGTTGGTGTGTGAAGCCTGATTACTGGGTTAAACTCATCCTCCAGTTCACTTCATGAACAGGTTTGCCGTTGGTGGTTACCATCCCTCGCCCCAGTGGGTGTTACTGGCCGCTCTGCAGGACCTGAGCGCCCTTGCAGCTCCTCTGGAGAAGACAAAAGGTGTCTGATACCAAACTTTTACAAACAGGTACCAGCATTTAAATTTCTTAGCTCTTACTTGAGAAGCATAAGTAAACATTGTGGTTTAACGTCCTGGAGAAGGACTACTGGCTTTGCTGGCCTCTCCAGAAATCACAGAGTTGTCACGGTTGGAAGGGACCTCTGAGATCACCGAGTCCAACAATACTCAAAAACACAACCCACACCCTACAATGTCAGCCACTAAAGCGTGCCCTGAAGTGGCACATCTACACGTTTCTTAAATACCTCAGGGGACAGTGACTCCACCACCTCTCCAGGCAGGCCGTTCCAGTGCCTGACCACTCCTTCAGTAAAGTAATTCTTCCTAATATCCAGTCTAAACCTCCCCTGCCACAACTTCAGACCATTTCTTCTGGCCCTGTCATTATTCACTTGGGAGATGTGACCAAAATACTTTGGTCCTTCAGCTGGCTATTCTTAAAGGCTTTGGATACTGTGCATCTAGCACAAGATCATGAATTTTCAGATGCTGCATTAACGAAAAATGTGGAAGTAATTCCCATCAGATGGACAGATAGGAGTCAAAATTGCTTTCAGTTGTTGGGCTGAAAATCTAACTTCCATCTAATTTTAGGTAACTAGTGAAGCAGGGAGCAAAAAATGTGTCTGAAATGGCAGAAATCCTTGTAGTACAGTAATTTCAGATTATGCATGACCATGTGCCTGTGCACTGAGTTTATCCCCCACTTCCAGAAGTTTCAAGACAATTCCTCAGATGCTTATCAAATGTAATCCTGGGGGTATTGACAGTAACGTTCATTTTTAAGCTACCTTGAGTTATTACTTTTATTTTCGATAGCTTACTTTAGTGCCAGCCTTCTTATATGGCTGTAGGCCGAGATGGAGAGCGGGAAGGGGCTCTGTGGGAGGTGCAGAAGATGCAGGCAGTAGGAGACTTCATGCTGGTGGTGCATCACTTCTGTACACAAGCACTGACTGAACTGGGCTTGAACTTCTGCTTCTGCTTCATCCTTTCAGAAAAGGATCACAATGCAAATTAAATACAGTGATCTCTTGCACTTGGCTTCATGACAAGTCAGGTAAGGCCCTAAAAGATTAATATATCTATGGCTGGACACTCAGCATCATGAAAATATACATATATATATGTATACTTAAACATGGATCTCTGAAGTGAATCTTGTAAAACTTGGGTAAGACAGAGTCACCTTTATACTCTGTGGAAGAATTAATGCAATTTAAATGCCCGTTGTCCTCTTGGTGCTATGCATCCTGAATTCCTTCATCATGCAATACACTTCACTAGTTCAATTTTTTTTTCCAAAATAAATCAAACTTTCAAAAAAAAAAGAAGGTTTTTAGCGATAAGGATGAGAAACCCAAGTGAATTGTGCATAAATGATTTACCTGCATACCAAAAGGAATGTTTTGCTGTGTTAATTAAAAGATATATATCAGGGGACTTTTCTTTCTGCCAGCCTCCTCTCTCCTTGAGATTTGCATGGTTTCATCTGAAAATAAAATGCTCCGTTCTCATAATAGCTTCTTCAGTTTTATAACTTCAGGAACACACAATTTATTGAGAGCCGTATCAGCAAATGATGAATTGTTAGATGCGTGTTCCACACAGTGATTTTATTCAACAGCTAAGAGATTAAGGGCAATTCTTTCAGGAAAGTCCCCTGAGCTTGAATGCTTTAGTTTGTAAGTGTCCCTAGAGGACACTGGGAGTAGAAGGAAATGAATGTAACATCTTAAACTTTAATCAAGTCTAATCTATGGTCACAGTTACTTAAAAACTTTGATCATGATCATATCATTGTGGCATACTGTCACTACAGAAGAGAAATATGATTGTTTGGATGCCCTGATTTTGCATTTCCATGCTTTACCAGGATCTGATTTATTTTGACTCTCTTTTTTTTTTTTTTTTTTTTTTTTTTTTTTTTTTTTTTTTTTAATCTGCTGAGCCTATTCTGCTTGGATTGGAGACAGCTTCAAGAAGACAAAAGCAGTATTTTAAAATTAAAATTACTGATACCGTTCTCAGTTTTTGTTATTCACATTCATATGTTGGGTTTGTTGGTTTTTTTTTCTGGGAATATAGAAGGTGTCGTGAGAGTTCCCTTATGCTGAGCCCTCAGAAATAACATAAAGAAATCTTTACAAAAGGAAGAGAGGGGCTTGTGAAGAGTGGAAGTAAGGCTTCAACACCAAGGTAAACAGCTGGACTTCAATATCAAAAGTAATCCTTCCCAGGCCGTAAAATATTTAAAGGAGTTCTATCTAAAAAGCTTAAAGGAAAAGAGAATGACAAATTTCCTGAAAAGATGAAGTATGTAGCACTTTTTGCAGTTCTGCTGGTTTTGATGAAAGGGCCGGAGGCTGTTACGTGCAGAGACTGTAGTAAAATTTTGCAAAGCCAGAACCATGTCGTGCCATACGAGAGAATATTGAAGAATGGTTAGAAGTGGGTTCCCATGGTGTCGTATCACCTATAGATGTTACTTTACAGAAGGTGCCACTGGCCAGGAGCTATCACCTGTGTCCACAGAGGTTTGAAGGGAAGCCAGAGAACCTTCTTTGTGCAATTCAGAGGCCAAGGGCCCATTTACTGTGTCTGACAGCGCAGACGCGGGCAAAATTCTTTCACCTCAAGCAGTAACTAAGCAAGTTTCTTAAAAAAGCACAGGTATTAACTGCCGTGAGTAAACTGTTATTAGTTTCCATAGGCAATGGAGGCAAATGTCAGATGCTTCTGTTTCAGGAAATATTTCAGACATTAGGTGGAGAGATCTGTTATCTAATGCTACTGGCGTATAGAAGGTGAAAACGAACTTCTGGCAGACTAGTTGGAAAAGTTTGGACCAAAGCTCAGGAAGAAGAGGTGCATATTTTTTTTTTAAATCTTACTTTAAATGTTTCCTTTAACCTTAGGAGGGTCAATTGTCTCATCCTTTCTAATCCAGGCCTTTTTTAGATTGATTTCTTGCTTGAAGTAAAAACTAGAGGCACAGCCTCAGGCATGCTATCAGCATAGGTTGCTCCTTTGTGTGCTGGGCCTTCACCTGTTCTTTCTGGCCAGCAGAGAAGCTACAGGCAAGGCATTTCTGCTCTCTATCAAGAAGCAGGGAGAGCCGAACTCATGCAGCAGTCCAGAAGACCACAGGGAAACATCCGCTAACTCTTTTTTCAGGTGTAAGGATCCATTGAAGCATTGAAGACGAACTTGTCACTTCATCTGTGGGGACCATCACTATAAAGAAAAAGTAAATAAGCAGAGTAACCCTATTATTAACCCATCCTTAACCGATCCTGACACAACTTTACAGCTCTGGAGTCCTGCAGGGTGATTTTTTACTCTTTTTTTCTTGCATAAAGGTATTCCATGGTGATTTCTTTTCTGTCAAATACAAATAGATGAAAATATATCACCTGCTTTCCTGAACGTTTTCCTTATTCAGGTGCAGAAGGGAGTCTCTGGATTATGTAATTTATCTGAAGGTTTATGCTTTGGTTTTGCTATGCCTCACGTGAGCTCCTGAGTCCCCACATCTCATTTCTGATCAACTTGGGACACGTTCAAAACCTGACACTGATTTTCGGCTGCTGCTTTTTTATTGCTACTTTAGCACTTGGGCATGAACAGAGCTGTCGGAAATGCCTGCAGTGGTAGGAAAAAGTCTGATACTGAAACATTGAGTTTCCTAAATACACTTCTGCAACAATGGGATTTTCTGAGCTTAGCTGTCCACGTGCCTGGAGCAACGTGGAACTTGTCTTCTTTGCAGTGGTGTTTTCATAATCACAGTTTTCTTTTTAAAAACCCTGTACCTTAGGAAACAGGAGATTTGCAGTGAAAATATCATATTTATCAGAAAAGAAGATGAAGGTTTTGATGAAAAGGATGAGAGAAAACAGCATAAAATTGTGCACAGACCTATACCCTATACTGTGGGCCAGGAGCTGGTGCCTCTGCCACCTTGTCCTCTGTGCCAGGGGTGAACCCCCAAGCTGGTCTGGCCACATTTGCTGCCGCTGTGATGCCTGGAGGTGTGCAGCTGGGCGCAGCAGCAGCACCACACCTACCCAAACTGCACCAATGTTACAGGCTCTGGGGAGAAACTAAGCTTTTCCAATGGAGCTTAGCCTGGTCCAAGTGACACATTGGATGTCATCTGCCTCAGTGCACAGATTTCGTGTCCTGGGACCTAGATGGGAAAGACACAAGCACTGGCCATGTATGGCCATGGTTGTGTGCCAAAGTGTGTATAAGAGAGGGGGAGTCCCACATAACAGGTTTGTTGATCTGCACAGGCAGGTTTGGGACTGTTTCGGGCAAAGGTTTTCTGTAGCAGGTGGCTGATGGACATTAAGTCTCTTTTTTGCTTTGGGATCCCAGAGGGGAGGTACAAGTGCCTGGAAAAGTCATGGAGCAGGAGAAGGGCGCTTTAATTGCACTGCAAAAATAGCAGCAGTGTGGGTGGCACGAGCCAAGGATCAAATGAGCAAGCCCTTGTCTCCTCGTGTGCCCCAGAAGGTCATGGGGCAGAGTGCTCCATAGCCCCAGAGGACGTGCAGACCATCAGTGGGTGTTTGTCCTGATTGTGGTAGCATAGCATGCTTGTGAAACCACAGCGTATCGATTTGCTGCCATTTATCTGCTTTATGCTAATAGAGAGTTGTTTCTACAGCATCTGAAGTTGTTCAGCCCAAAGCAAAAGCAACCAGTTCTCTTGAACATACTGGAAACATATTATAAGAAGCAGGAATTGGGATGAACATAAATGAATGCAAAGAAGAGGTGCTGCTGGAGAAGACTGAGGACCGGGGCTGAACTGCAGAAGCACAGTTCCCACTGATTTCATATCTCCCATCTCTGACAATCTCTGTGCACGGTGTCTTATCATCCAGTCTGTGCCATCCTTCCCATCCTTCTGTGCCCAATTCTGCTATCAGATGAACCCTTACAGCTTTTACTGGAGCAAGTTGGAATTTCAAATATGTTTTAAATGATATTTTAAGTCAGTAAATCCGTTCTCACAAGATCCAGTACAACCCAGCTGGGCTTTCATTTGTTGTAATGGTGGGTCCTGATTTTTCCTAAAGTTCTCATGGTGCAAATGTCACTGGGCTTTTATGGGACCAGACACGTTACATTAATCTGGACACCTAAGTGCAGATTTGCCAATCATACTATGGAGAAAGTGTAAGACAATTGCTAAATATACCAACAAGGGAAATAAATTGGTGCCTGCAAATTGGAATTGCTAGTTAAAATATTGAAAATAATAATAAAACAGGATGGTAGAGATTTTAAAATGTAAATATTTATGAAAGAGCAGAAGCAAAGACTGAAGTGAAGGCAGATAGATACCTTGAGACATTTATTATCAAAAAACTCGTGTCTGCTTCTATGTCCTGTTACTCACTAGAGCAAAAATCCTTTTATGTTTACTTGCCTTATGTCAGATCGACTTCCAGTATCAGCATCAGAGCCTCTCCAGTTGTCACTGTGTCATGACCCAAGAACCTAGAGTTCCTACAGTGAAAGACCAGACACTGACACCCCCCTCAGCCACCGTGTTCTGGGGTCCCCGCTCCTTTTCGCATGACAGCATCCGAGGAACAACAGCCACCCCTCCACTGCTGGTTTGCCCTGCTGTTTGCAGCTCAAAAAGGTAGATCTCTGCTAAACCCAGACTTGCCCGCAATGGAAGTCCTCATTCACACGCAAAGTTGGGAGAAAGTCTGGAGGTGTACGAATGGAAAAACTTTTTGCCGCCCCCAACCCCTTCCCATGGGGCCACCCACCCTCTCCTTCACAGCAGCCGGGTGAGTAAGTGCAGGTGACACGTGGTGACATTGAATACGCAGAGTAGAAGTCCTATTACACGTTTCCTTGTCATAGCCCCAGCAAACCTTGGGTTTGTTTTGCAGATGATGAGCTGATCCTTTTAAGGGGAGAGCGAAGGAAGGGCATCAGTAGCTAGGGTAGCAGCACTGGTAGCTGGGGATATCTCACCTTCCCCTTGTGCAGGAATGCCATCTGCAAGGGCTACTGTCTCAATTGGACTTAGGCAAGCTGTGAAATTAAAGAGACAACTATCAGCTAGGGGGCTGAGAAACAGAGGGAAAGAAAGATTTAAAAAAATGTTAAAAAACTCTCTACCAGTGGGAAATTGTAAAAGGATGCTGCAGCAGGGCTGTCAAACCCTGATAATTTCAGTCTGTGTCCAAACCTCTGTGGTACACATCTCTGCCACACGAGAGGAGCTTCTTCCTATCAGTGAAGGAGCTGTCTTTATGTCCTTTAATTGCAGGAGAGACTCTCCAATCTGTGTGAAGTTCCAGCTGTACTACAGTGTATGCAGCCCCAAGAATTATTCTTCTCTCTATCTCTTGGGGTTTGTCTCCATCCCGCTTTAGAAAGGCACCGTGGAGCTCCAGAGAGGATGCTGAGCAATCCAGCACTATCCAAAGCACTATCTACTGGTCTTTACCTGAGCTGGGGTACCTGAGGCACAAAATAAGGAGGTGAAGGCCAGTAGTTGTTGCACCAACAGGATGGTGGTGTCACACGGGCCCTCTGGAACCTGGGATAACCACCATTCCAGACACACACACATGCTGTCAGCCAGTTCAGCTGGGCACTGTGGCTGGTAAACTGTTAAATTACAAGCCAGCTTTCCATGGCAGAGAAGACACCTTTTTTTGAAAAGTGAAATTTCACTCTCTGGTACATCTGAAGCACCAGCAAGCTGTTCTCCAGCCAGAGCCCTTAACAGAAACATTAGACATGGGGAAGTTTTCCTGAGGTCTGGTGGCATCTGTATCTCTTGAAATAAAGCTCCTCTGGCTCCTGCTCCCCAGCCCCTGTCCCCCTGTCTAGAAGGCACAGCTCAACTGGCTTTTGACCTGAACAATCAGAAGATATCTTCAAGTGACCCGTAGTTCCTTACAAATCAGGCTGGGTGGCACGGAGGTAGGCCAGAAGAAGAGCTGGCTGTCATTTCTTTTTCCTTAATGCCAGCGTTTTCAGCTTTCTTCCTTCTCTCTTTGCCTGCAAAGAAATGGCAATCTGCAAATTCACAATCCCCAGCTCAGTGGGCTTGAGATGCTGGTGCATCCCTGTAAATTGTTTGAACAGCTTTTCTGGGGGGTCTGAACTAGGTACTATGGAAGTTTTCCCTCTCACAGAGATCAGCAATTCAGCAAACAGGCAGTATCAGAAGGAGTGCTCTAATGAAATGTGTAAGAGCTGGGGGTTTCTGAACAGCCAGGTGCCCCTTTGAATATTGATGTTATTGGTCCAGCTCCACTCAAGTAGCTTCTCTAATGCCTCTACCTCTTTCTTCCTCTGCAACGTGCAGGGGAAGAAAAGAAGCGCAGAAAATTAAATTTAAAAGATAGTGGCAGTGTTAGGACAAATGAAATACAGTTGAAACATATCAGTGCTTCTTACCTGAGAACAATTTATTGCAACAACTTATTACCTGAACATTTCTGAATGGTCTGGAAGAATAAATTTACCCTTCCCCATCTCCAAGTGAAGGCTGAAGTACGGAGACAGGGGCAATGTGTTCAGGGCAGCAAAGCAAGTTGATGAGAGGCAACCTGGGAACCTGCAGAACGTTCAGAGGAGGGCAGCACAGAGACGACTGTATTTTTCAATGGGACTGTTGTTACTTTTCCCCTTTATCTTGATGTTTGGCTAAAATATGTACTTTTTTTTTTTTTTCTTTTCGATTTAAAACACTGTTCAGCAGGCAGGATTCTTGCTGGAAGGGCTAGCCAGGAGCCCGAGGGAGTGATGCCCTCTCCCTCAGCCTAGAGAGATTTTTCCAAACACGTTGTCCGGCCAGCCCAGTCCCAGGAGGCATCCCTGCCCTCCTCAGGCGGTGGTGGTTGGGTTCTACAAGCAGCCACACTGTGGCAGGAGGCACCTGGGGGAAACCACCTTCAGTCATTTATCATCTTGCCTCAAGCTTGAGCTGCTGGTCCCTACGCAGATGCCTCTGGTAGCTTCGTTGTTATTACTGCTCTTCTGGAGCCTTTTATTTGCCTCGTTCATATTCTCGGGGAAGGTTCTAAATTAAAATAAATTCTGTGAATTCATAGATATTCTCTGGATAATATACAGCTCCGGTGACACGGCCTGAAGATTTTATTGGCAACCGTTATCTCTAACTATAGATTCATTTTTGTACACAATTTCTTCCCTCTAGCTCAGTTATGGAGAGGCTATTGCTGAGGCAATAATTTTCTCATATACCTGTTTATGATTTTGTTTCTTCAACTCGTAGGAGAAGGAGAGTCACTGCCTCAGAAGGACAATCAGAGCCAGATACTGAGCTTAAATGTGTGCTGCAATTTTGGTACAGAGAGAGGGTGAAGCAGGAATTGCTGGATTGAATTCCCCAATTTGTGCCCTGCAGAATTCATGGCCTGAGGTATATCCCCTGGCATCATTATTAACGAGAGGTCATTTTTTCAGCCCCCTGCTTTCTGCGTTATCAGCACGTGGCCAGGTGTTTGGTGTTTGACCAGGACTGCAAATATCAACTGCTACATGAGGTCCTGCTGTTTGCTAGCACCAAAGAGATGTGACAGAGTCTGATTCCCACTTCCATGACAAGTTTCTTCATCTCTCTGACTCTACACCCTGCTAAGAGTAGGCAAGAAAAAGGTACTGTCAGTTTGAGGTACTATTTTTTAATAGGCCTCCCAGCTCTTATGTGGCAGTGATGTAAAAAAGACTTTTGTCTGGAAACCCACATTCCCAAGAGCAGTTGCGAGCTTGGGGATGTAGTTTTTCAGGATGGTTAGTCCAAAGCCATGTCTCTTAGAGCTGGGATCAGACCTGACAGCAACCAGGTGGCTCCTTTTCTGGTTGAAACACCCTCCAGAAATTATTCCAGGGTGGCTCTGAGATGCCAGAGGATATGACCGATTGTTCTAAAGCCACCAACGCCTTAGCTGTGCCCAGTCACCAGGTCCACCTTGCATGTCCTCTCCTTATTTTGCTCCTCAGCTTGCTGAGCCCTGACATCCTTCCACACTTCTAAACCCTGGGCATCGAGCACTTACATTTTCTTTGGACACTTGGTGCAGGGTGTTCTTTCTTCCTAGCTGAATGGGGAGTAGACTCTGATGTCCACTGCAAGTCTGTCCATCTGTGTGTGTAGGCACCAAACCCACAAGGATGTGGCCCTGATCCCATTGTGCACAATGATGTGGATGTGGTATTAACACTGTACAGATATTTCAGCATCTGTCAGGATCTGGGCCACTGGAAAATCTCTGATAGAAGACAGGAAAGGACTATGAATCATAGAATCCAGAACTGACAACGTTGGTAGGGATCTTTCAGATCATCGAGTCCAACCATCAACCTAACACTGACAAAACCATCACTAAACTATGTCCTTCAGCACCACATCTACCCATCTTTTAAAGGCCTCCAGTGGTGACGAGTCCACCACTTCCCTGGGCAACCTGTTTCAATGTTTGACAACCCTTCTGGTGTAGAAATTTTTCCTGATATCCAATCTAAACATCCCCTGGTGCAACTTGAGACCGTTTCCTCTTGTCCTGTTGTTCGTTACCTGAGAGAAGAGTCTGACCCCTACCTGGCTACAACCTCCTTTCAGGTAGTTACAGAGAGTGATAAAGTTTCCCCGTAGACTCCTTTTCTCCAGGCTGAACAATCCCAGCTCCCCCAGCCTCTCCTCACAGGACTTGTTCTCCAGACCAGCTTTGTTGCTCTTCTCAGGTGTACGGCACCTCCGTGCCTAGATGAAGACTGCTGCATCTTCAATGATTCCACACTCCACAGTGGGGAACACGTGAGGGCTTTCTAAGCTTCAAGGCCCTCACAGCAGCACACCACCTCCACTTTGACCACAGAAAGCCCATTTCTGTGAAGGAGAAGCTGAATGTGAGGGACTGAGGCACTACAGTGTCAGGAGAGACTGCAAAGCCAAACAGAAGCTGACCTCGTCCTGGCACCCAAAGAGAAACCCAAGCAGAAGGGACGAAGCAGGCTCTGATGGCCAAGTTACAAGCTCGTGTGTGCATGTGTGTGTCCAAGCACCAGCCCCACAAGGACAGAGCCCTACCAGCAGGACAAAATCTGACTGCCTGGGCCGTGGTACCTTGACCTGACTCATGGTTCCCACAGAGACTCTGACCACCAAACACCCACCTCCCTTTCCTTGTCGTCATTTCCCTTGCCCTCCCCTTACTTCAGGGGGGGCTTGCTTTCAGGCATTTTGACATTGCCTGAAGAAGCTCTGGTTGTTGGAAGGGTTTAATTGAGTTGTGCTCCCTCATCTCCCAAGTGAAGAAAGAGCTGAGGGCAGGAGAAAAATGGAGTCCTCAAGGACAGTACATCAGATGTTTTAACTGGAAATGCAAACTGTAGTACTATGTAACACTTATTAACGTACTAGGTACAACAAAATAAATTACCTAATATATTCATCTATTCTCTGATGAAAACCTACTGGTTTGGACTGGCCTCATTTTCTCTTTGTCTGCAGCATCCTATTTAATTTCCCCTTTCATTGAGAAGCCGTTCTTTCAAATGTGAACATTGTCAGTGCGCTCTGCCTAATTAGTTATAATAATCTTTGTTGAGGGAGGCTGAATTCAGAGAAATCCCCCCCCGCCTTTTATTTTTTCCCATTAGCCTTCTCTGTCAGGCTAGTTTTTGTTGTTACAGTGCTGACCACATCTGGTAAAATTTCCATAGCCCTAAGGCCCTGCTGGTAGGGACAGCCAGCACTGAAAACATCCGGCAGCGTGCGAAAGGGGACGAAGGCAGGGACGGGCACCTTCTGCCAGCTGAGGGTGGCCAGCAGGGACATTGGACCAAGGTTTCGTTCATGGTGTGCTCTTTCCAGAGGTGATGTTATGGCATTGTATTTACAGCACCTGAGGGGTTGCACCATCCACCTGCTGGGAGGACACGTCAAGGAGATTTTAGGCCCCCTGGGACGAAGTGGCACCCCTGTTTCTCTCACCAGCAGGAGAGCTGCCACCGGTGCCACACAGTGGCGCAGTCTGCTCCGCCTGCATTGGCAGAGCCCGGGCTGGGTGTTTTGACAGCTGTTAACTTCCTTGTGGGATTTATTTGCGCTCATATTTTCCTTACTTGATTTTTTGATTGTTGCCTTTCCTGAGAATACTTTTTGGAGACATTTACATCCTCATCTTGGTGGAATATTTCCGAACCTATGCAACCAGCCCTCCCCATGAGGGCTACCAGGTTGGCACAGAGGAGCCGACCTTGCAGGAGGACCCAACATGGATTTTTCCCCTCTGTGCAACACAGCTGGTGGCCAGGCAACCTCCTGAAAGGTATTTTTGCTCAGAAACTGCATGTTGTCTGACATGTAACTGTGCCTTTGAGCCTTTGGTGTGTGATACACAACGGGGTTGGACCCAGCAGATGATCTAGCTCTGGGTGGACCTGGCGCTGCTCTTGAGGAAGGCACGTTGAAGCTGGTGTCCTGTACTTCCATGGCTTTGGACACCTGAGAAACATTGGACTTACATAGCAAGGGAGCAGCTTTACATAGGCAAGTGACAGGCATGCAAGCTGTGAGCCAGGTTATGAGGGCTTTTCCTGGGATTCGAGACAGCTTTATAAATGAACCGTAGAGAAAAATGGCTGTAATTTTTCAGAGCTCACTCTATATAAAAGTGGCATTTACCCAGAGAAGTGCTGTTTCCACAGTACACAGAGAACTGGAATACACTGTTAGATTGATCCCTTGTAGCTGAAAATTACCATTACTGTTCAATTGCATACAGACATCTTAAATTATTAATGGGATTCCTGCCTGAGGGTAAACATTGTAGATTCACATTCTGAGATTTTTAAGACCCCTTTGATTGCTCACAACTAGGGCTGTTAAATACAGTTATTTACTTTATACATCTTAAACAGATCAATACCAACTGAAGAAATATCAGGGGGATAGAGACTGAGAGTAAAGGAGCAGGAGTAAAGCTATTGCCAGTATTCCTTTTGTCATAAGGGATTTTTAAATCTGACCGAGGTTTTTTCCCTTAACTGCAACCTCTGAATCCTGGGTGAAATTCATGCAGTTGCACCCGGCACATATGCTTTCAGCCAAAAGCAAGCTGTCACCTTTAAGCAAACCTTTTCCAGCTGCTTAACGTGTCTGGGAAAAGGAGCTGTAAAGTCGTTCTTCTTTTTCCGACGAGAAGCAGGTTGTGAAAGACTACTTTAATAAAAAGCCCCATTTTGGTTTCCTGCTGAAAAAAGACTTCATGGATGAAATTTTCCACAACAGAGTAGCAAGTGTTACACACAAGCAACGAAACCTCCTGCAGAATGGTTTGGGAACCAGCCCCAGACCCACATACCCCATTGCTCTCACAGTCATGGCTGTCCCAGAGGCTGTTTTCTAGAGTACCAAGAGTTTGCAACATACAACCTGGCAAAGAGACAACCACACATCCACACATGGCCCTTGTAGTGGGAATGCTGTCCTGGTAGTCCCACAAGCTCTTGGTCACCCATACAACTCATCTTCGCTCTTCCCTCTCCATGTGGGAAGCTATATTTCACCCCTGGATTCAAACGGCTTCTTTTTGAAGAGACACACCACTAGAGATGGCACATGGTGCTTCAATCTGCCTCTTTGTCTTTGTGCTATACCTCGGTGGGCACCTGTGTCCATTGCTGTTGTTCTTTCTACTCTTCTCCTCTCATCAACTGCCACACCAGAAAAGTCAGGCTGAGGTGGAAGAAGCTGCTTTGCCTTCTCCTTCCCAGGTTCCCATTTGTGCTATTCCTCCTTTTGCAGCTGTCTTGAGGTAAGGTTTCATAAGGTGGCGTGAGCCAATGTAACTGCTCGCTGCTGCCAAAAGGGGATGGTTCCCATCCCAATCCCTGGCCAAAGTTCCCACCACCACTTCTACTATGTATGTCACGCACCAGGCTCCTCTCTGGATGAAAGCAGCGGGTAGGTTTTCCATGTCAGTAGGCAAACGGGCACAGCAGAGGGTCTGAAAAAGTGCAAGGGAGGTGGTAGATGGTGCGGCAAGCAGTAGGAGAAGTGTGACCAACTCCTTTTTCTCAGCTGCAGGCAGCTCTGCTTGTTTAGCTGAGCATAAAGCTTCAGCCTCCGACCGCAGCTCAGCTTTCTGCCTTCTGCAAGTGCTTTTCAGGTGCCACCTCTCTCCAGGCAGAAAGGGAGAGCCCTCAGGGTGGCAGACACTTCAACGTGCTGTGTGCTGAGCATGGAGCCAGGAGCCTGTGCTCACAGAAGAAATTCAAGGGAGGATTTCAAGATCTCCCTTTTGGCAAGATGGTGATATTTGCTATTACAAACCCAGTCATGCAAAAAGAAAAGCTCTTCTCCAAACAAAAAGGACACATAAGCAGAGTTAAGCAGAGTTGCACAGCTTTGAAAAGTACTTATCATGCTTAGACTCTGAAGTATGGCTTATTTTAAGTCTTCTGAGTAACGCAACTTTCTCTTCAGGGATCCCACTGAAAAGAGAGAGCAACTCAGCTATTTTATTTTTTAATCCAGGCTAACCCTATGCAGGCACTGGCATATCCTTTCTTATGTAAGGAGTCATTCTTGCCGAATTAACTCATACTGTTACTATCTGTTCCATCCAATCTACGCATTTCTTTATGCTGCCCTACTGCCCTCTGACTTACCAACAACACCGGAAAAGTTAGACACTGAAGTAACAAAGATGGTGATTTAGTACGCCCTATAGAAAAAAAAAGAAAAGATTAACCTTCTGACATTGTGGAGAGAAGTGTTATTATATTTGACGCCTCATTTGCCACAAACAGTATCTTAATACAAGCATGTTTCACAATATGTTAGTCTTAAATCAAGCATGTAATTATTAAGACTGATGTAACACACCTAGAATCACAGCACAGTGATTAGTGTTCCTAGTGCCGCTAGTTCAGAGCATTTCAAAATGAATGGTGTTATTTCGAGATGTGCTACAGTATGTTCACAATTCCCAGACAGTAAATCAGATCATTCCATCCATACCAATGTCACCAAAGATGTGGTCTGATATAACATACTCAAACGTATTCAGAATCTGAAAAAGAGAATGAATTAAGATTTTCTAGTCTAAACAGACTGGTTTCAAAGTTAGTGTTTGAACTCAATATTAAATGGATTCTGTGGAACTGCAGTGTGGTCCATACACAGTGAACTTGTGTAGCTTAAGGCTCAAAGGTAATCAAATAAAAAATGACCAAACCAACACTAATGTTGCTTTTGATGGAAGTAGCTCTTACGAAACTTTTAGGAGGTAAAATATCGCAGTGGCGAAGGATGACCATTCAAAATTCCCTAGGAAAAAAAAAAAAAAAGGCTAAGGGATGTTGATTTTACAATGGTTTTTAAGACTGAAAACTCAAATCTGCTCCCTAAAGACCTACTTATCTAGACTTGATATTCAGGCCCAGAAGGCCAAGCCATTTAAAAGTCTGGGTCTTCATTTTTAGCCAGCGTTCCTACATTACAAATGCACAAATGCCATTCAAAGTTGACCTAGAAAGAATTACATGACACCAATACCCGTAACATGAATCCGTCTTCGGGAGATGTTACACAGTTCTGATTTTGTCTAATACATCACAGTTGTAAAGTTGAGGCTCAGAAGTGACAGTGTAGTAGTTTGTTAGCACCAGAGTGCAAAAGCTATCTGACAGAAGGCAGGAAAATTCAAAGCTGTGATATTTCAGCCATCTATTGGGACTTCAAAAACAGCTACAAAAAATCCCCCAAACCAAAGGAAAGTGCTTGAGCATTTTGAATACATCGCAGTCCACAGTGTGGATATTAGGGTTAGCAAGGTCAGGCTATTAACCATCACCAAATCAGGGGTATTACAAACACTTTTCCGACATGTACATAGTCTGAGCCTTTTGATGGTATAAATCAACCTGATTAGAGTCAAGGAGGTGATAAACGATCTCCTTAAATCACTAAATCCTCCCTGGCAAGTCACTCTCCATTAGAGATGTTTGCAATAGCCATGGGCCGGCTGCCTGGACTTCTTTGCTAGGCAAAATCAGAGCAGAAGGTATGCAGAACTTCTGGGTGAAGGCAATGGGCATGCGGGTTCAAGTCTTCCATGTG
The DNA here is from genome assembly GCA_013400375.1 of Thinocorus orbignyianus. Lineage (NCBI taxonomy): Eukaryota > Metazoa > Chordata > Aves > Ciconiiformes > Thinocoridae > Thinocorus > Thinocorus orbignyianus. Next base: position 23,294 of record VXBW01006739.1, read on the forward strand.
TATCAGGACTCCCACCTTTTGTGCCTCTTGTTTATTGATTATTTCATTGAGCTTTGAACATACTCCTCTCCGTGGTGGAAAAAAGCAGCAGATTTTCCCCAAAGAGTCTGTTAGAGGAAATATTTCTCCTTTGGCTGTCACCTGATACTACTAGGTCTTACACTTGCAAGATGACTTCTGAGAGCCTGCATCCCTGCGCTTGACATCCTCCAACACACACGTGGAACCTTACGCTTTGCTAGTTTGTCCCAAGCCATCCTGTGTGGCAGTTTGCTGTTTCTGTAAGGAACATCACCACCTCCCAGTTCACTGTGACATCATTTGGTTACTAGACAAGACTCAAAATGGAAATAAAACAGGTTTATTTAATGAAAGTAAAGTGTTAAGCAAGTGAAAAGTGTCAGCCTCCTTGCAAAAGGCCGTGCCTGCCACCCATCTGTGTTTTAGCTGTTCTTTTCTTCTCTTTAGATGTTCTCCCTGCATGGAACTGCTTTACTTCAAAAATCAGTGAGTAATCCTGTTCTTAGCTTTATTATTCCTGTTTTCTATGGACTTTTTACGGTTCCTCTTGAAGTGCTGAAGCACGTTGCCCTACAAATGCAGAGCATCTCTGCATTGTGCTAGTGCTTAGCCATTCACTACACCACTTTTGTTTTTTTTGACTATGTGGGAATACTAATGAAGTTTTTTTTAAATGTGAGCTGTCTGAGCAAAGAGTCCTTGATCTGCCAGTTTTTCCACATCTATTTACCCCTTATCTCAAGAGTCAAGCAATTTACAACTGGCAGCTGACTTCCTAACATTTTACAAATCACATATATGGAAGGAGCCCTCTGGGACAGCACTTCTTGGTTTGTCTTCCCAGAGACAACTGGAATCTTTTTTGTGAGCTGCATGAAAATTTACCACTTACACACTCTAAAATGTCTGACTTTTGACATATTTCTATTTACTCAGTTCATGTAATGCCCTCAGTATCTCAAGAGGCTGAACATGACTGTGATAACATGGATGTCTGACCTGCGTGCCAAGTGCCAGGGGATCCTCTCGCAGAACATCGGTGTTTAAGTTTCATGGGACAAACACACTTTAGGAGGAAGTGGAAAAAGTAATAAAGTCACCATCTCAATGAGCCTCATTGTTTCTTTTCAACTTTGTTATCACCAGCCCGGTCTTGATCTCCCTTGGCAATTTTTTTCAGATTTCTCACAAAGGCCTAAGTAGTGAGTTGTATTACTCCAGTTCTGACCTTTAAAAATCAATGCTAACACAATTTGAGGATAGTAAACAACAAAAGCAAAACTATTTTTTATTTAAAGGATTTTTGGCCCTCTGGTGCAGTAATCATTCCTGCTAAAGTGGTAAAAATTGAAGGAGCTGCACATCTCTTTCTTATATTGAGTACTAAGTTCAGAGTCAAGTTCTGCAGACATTGGATTAGGCTGCAGGAGAAACAACAGGAAAAAAAAGAAAGGGGAGGATGAGCTGGTCTGTCTCTGCTCTGAAAGGCACAGGGCTAACAGCAGTTTTCTTATTCTCTTGGTAGCTTCATCCAAGTGGAGAGTAGTCCAAGAAATCCCTCATGCTTCAAGAGCTCGTTCTGTCACTGGGTGCACGAGACCAGTGAGGGACCACAGCCGTGTTCACTGGAACACTGATGCATGCCAGCCAGATCCAAGATCAAGCAGTATGTGATGTGTATAGGATGGGAATGATATATTTGGCCAGGGCTGAAAACATTTGGGGCTCCTGGCTAATAAAGAGCTGGTCTCCATGCCTTGTGCTGAATGAAAAGCTGGAGGAACAGGACCAGCACGTGTCCTGCATGAAGCAGCAAGTGGTCCTTCCTTAATTCTGACTTCCCAGGGAACATATGAGGGAGGTGCGTTTGCAGAAGTGTCCAGTTAGTGGTGACATGCTTCTTCACGTTTAAGCCTGTCTTGGAGCAAGCTGTCCTTGACACTGTGAAGTTGCAGCAGACATTTCTCAGGGGGTCCTCCTCCAGGTCTCTGTCTCAGCTCCCTCACACACTTTTCTGAGGCCACTACTGGGGCGAGGAGGCACAGAGGCTGACAGCAGCCATTTCTAGGGTGATCTTGCATGTGTACAAGTATGAGTTTCCGTGGCACTATCTGTGCTCAGAGTATGCAGTGCCACCCTAGAGCTGATGCACTGATGCTCCCTCAGGTGTCCCCTTTGGGGTCTCATGGCAGAAAGGTGACAGGACGACCACTGGTTAGTGTTGCCTGGGAGGTCCTTTCACTCTAACGAGTCCATCACACAGAGTGATGGCATCAGCTCCCATGTTTCCGACTTTCCCTCATCTTCCCCAGTCCTGCTCTGCTCATGAAGAGGAATTGCCCAGCAGAATGGTGACTGAAAAGGTGGTAATCGCATGGTTCCAGCCTGTGTTGGTGAGCTGCTCGGGCTGCTATCTGCTTCAGGCTGTTTCAGAGCTTTTCTCAGTGAGTTATCTGGATGGCTTTCAGTTAAAACCTGCAACTTCTCCCTGTTAGGATGATATGTCTCTTTATATAGAACCATTTCTCAACTGTTGCAATAAAAGACACACCACTGACACATTTACACCAGATCCACCTTCATTTCAGGTGGGTTATGGAGAAATGCTGGGTTTGTTCCAGACAGAGACTACCCTCTCTCTTCCCTAACAAAACTTTGTGCTTCAATCGGCTGCAGAGAGGCACGTGGTGAGACTCCCCGTGGTGCTTTCCAGAACAGAACTGGGCAGGCTGGAGTCCTCACAAGGCAGTATGAATGGTTCTCCTCCCCCTTAGAGGATGAGAATCCTTGCAGACCTGGTGAGCAGACACCCTCACTTTCCCTAAGCATCGGTCTAACAGCACACACTGTATTCGTCGAGTTTCCTCTTTCTTCAAGGAGGTTTTGTCCTACCTGAGGTGTTTCTGTAGCGCCTCTCTACATGCAAAGTCCAAAGGGAAATTACCAGCTCTCCTTTTACCAGGTCTGCACTGGTGTAAGGCCTCTTCTCATCCACCCCAGTGAAAGCAACCTTGTACTAAATATTTGTTTAGAGACTTCATATTAGAAAAAGGCGGGTTGCATTTCCAATAGCTGGTGTAGGTTTATTCTGTGGGCATCTTCTGATGAAGGCTGTCCACCTTCTGAAGGTCAACACAGAGCAGTGGACAGTGCTACTCTTAGGCTCCTCTTGTTGGTTGCACCCAATAACCATGAGAGAGATTTTAAAGGGTACTGGATGTTTCGATAAAGGAGGTTTTGCCCATGTTGCAATGCAATCAAACCATTGTATCACTAAGGAAACTCAAGGCAAGACTGCTCTGAGCAGTGAGGTCACACTAAAGTACATTTCAGAGCAGCAGCTGACAGGGAAGATGACTGTAGGAAACCAACCACTTTGGCTGGGGGTGGGAAGCAGCACCTCTGTTTTCCAAGTGTGTAGAAACCCGTATTCTCCACAGATGCTGCAGAGCAGTTTGTGATAGGTAACTTGTTACTTTATTAACTATTCCAACAGCAATATAAAACAAAAAAGAAGAAAAGGGAAAAAAAAACCTGCTAAAATAAACTATACCCCATTCCCAGCTGTTGCTTAATGGTGCAGTTTTTCCTGCCTGAAAGATGCACATGAAACAGATGCTGCAGTGTCCTGAGCTGTAGGATGCTTGTGTGTACAATTTGTTAGAAGGTACTTCAGGGAGGGAGACTCAAGCCTGCCAACACTAACAAGCGCTGTAGGCTAGTCTTTAGAGCACTATCTAAGCACCTGTCCCTTGGTCTGATGAGCATTAAATAAATAGGAGGACCTATAAGCCCAGAGAACTGTCCCATAGAAATATTCAAAGTTATAACTGCTGGTACGTAATGGCACAGCAACTGTTGAGGCTTTTGCTTCAGTTTTAGTTGTAGAGAAAACTCTACAACTCCCCTAAAGCCGCAGTGGAAGCAGGCCAAGAGCAATTCAATCGAAAGGCCAGGGGAAAGCTGAGAGGCAGGGAAAAGTACAGAGGTTATGGTGGTGTGGCTGCAGGGGATGAAGGCATTAAAAATTCTGTATCTCAAAAGGAGAATGGGGAGAAAAAAGGGCAGAAGTTGACAAAACTCAGCAAAGAGAGTGGGCAAAAAGCAGTTACAATAATTAGAGTCTTGTTTTAAGAGGCCTTACAAAATATGGGCTAAGAGGAAAGGAAGGGTGCAGAGCTGGAGCAGCCCCAGCGAGGACACAGCAGGGACCTTGGTTGCTGGGAGGGAAGTGGGATACCATCAATGGGCACCGCAGTTCTCCAAATGCTGCCACAGAAGGCGTGAGCCACCACTGGGCCTCCGTCAGTGGTTATTCGGGGTACAAAGCATTTAGGAATGACTCAGCAAGAGCTCATTTCAGCCGGGGAACAGTGCTGGAAATGTCAGGAAATATCCTAGGGTGAACCCTAGTGTGGGGGTGTCTCAGCTGGCAATGGGAAACCCTACAGATAATAGTGCCACATCTAAGCTGCACGAGTCACAGCACTGGGACTTTGCCAGCAGCCGCCCGGCCAAGATGATGATCAAGGCTTAGAAAAACTAAGGGAGATGAGGGAGGTTGGGAGGGTAGAAAATGCAATATATTCCAGGGATCCCCACGCAGAGAGGGAATCATCACAATGGAGCAAGGTGCAGAGACTACATTGTTAGACAATGTGGGTACACGCATGGGTAGACACAGCAAGTCACCAGAAAACTAAGAAGATGTGATTCTCAATCTAATCTTGAGTGGTAAGATCGAGACCTAGATCATATTCAATTTAAACATCCTTACAGAAATGGAAAGGTAAAAAACAAACAAACAGAAAGTTCATTACAATAATGTTTGAAGTGACAAATCATGTAAAAGTGGGAAAGCTTGTTAAAAGCTGCAGCCAAAGGTACCTACTGAGACTGAGATGCCTTACGGATGCTGCATCAGAAGATGAAAGGAAAAATATGTTTTAAAGGGATCAAACAAAACTACACTTCCATGTTTTTAAACAGTAAAGAGCACTACTAGAAGTTAAGTAAATAAATAAGTAAATTCCTTCAGAAAGTGGAAGACAAGACCAAATATTCAGAAAAGGATAAGCTCTGTCAGACTAAATGGGAAACCACAGCATGACAAGAAGCAGCCCTCGGGGCAGTTCAAGCCCTTTCTTTGCAGAAATCTGTCTCAGATTAATGTGCCAGTAGAAGGAAAACTAGACCAAACTGATAGCTGGGGAGGCTCTGGCAGGGAAAGTCGAGGACTTCAGAGGTGGAGGTTAGGAAATCCTGTAAGTGTATCACCTCCTGGAGGCCTCCTTGTGCAGGGATGCAGTCGGCTGATGTGTCACCTCTCTTTAAAATGGCCAGTCTGGAGATCACAGGGGTCCGTTGACTTTCTGGAAGACAGACTGATTGTCAGGCTAATAAGAGACAGAAGTAGGAGACACATGGATGAACAGGACATACAGAGAAAAATCAATAAGGATTTTGACAAAGGAGTAATCCTATTTCATCGGGTGTATTTAATCAAGACAATTCTTTGAAAGCATCTTGATAAGGTCCTTTATCCAAGATTTTTGAAGAAATGAGGTTACAGGAAGCTTTAAGAGCAGTTTTGAAAACAGGGAGTAAAAGAATGGATAAATAAGCAGCTGGAGAGAGAGTGTGGGTGAAGTCTGAAGAAATATATGTTGTGACCTACAATATTCAAAATACTTGCTAATGGTGTATGAAGAAAAGCATCCATAGTGAGGTGAGAGGATTTGCTGGTCATACAAAATTAGCCAGAGTTATCTGAACTGAAACCAGCTGCAGAGAGTTGCAGAAGGATCTCATGGTACTGATAAGCTGGAAATAAAATCAGAGAAAAAAATTGGTGTTGTTATGCTTATGGTAATTCACATAGGGGAAAACAATCTTATCTACATACTTATACATAATGATGTGCTCTCCATTCCCTCTAACCACATAAGAAAGATCTGGTAGTGCTCGCAAACAATTATTTTAGAAGAGCAGTTCAGTGTTAAGTAGCAAAGAGACTCTCCGTAATTACTAGGGAACAAAGGAAGCACAAAACAGGGTGCATGGTTACAATATAAATTTATGATGCATCCTCTTTTCATATACTGTCATCTCATCTCAAAAGGTGATAGTTGAAATGAAAAAGAGGCACAGACAATAACAAGAATTTGCTGTGTAGATCCGCTTCATAAAAAGTACTGAACAGAGTGTGATTCCTCTGCTTGTAAAATAGATGATTGAGGAGAAATACAATATATGTCTATAAAATTGTGTGTTGCACAAGAAAACTTATTTGCTGTTTTTCTTTGAACCAGGAGTCACCACATGAAACAGTCAGAGACCAGCAAACAAAAAGAAGTACTTTTTCACACACTGTGTATTGAATTTGTGGAGTTCATTGGAAAAGGATGCTGTGGAAACCAAAATTATGAACAGGTTCAAAAATAACGAAACAAATTAAAGGAAAGCAGTTGAGGTGATGGAAAGCCAGTGTGCAAGTAGCATACTCTGGCTGTGGAGCAGATCTAGGGCAGCAAGCTGAGCAGGAGGTGGAGGCAAGACCTGGCAGCAGAGAAGACCAGCAGCATCCAGGGCCGTGTCACCAGGGGATCAGGGCAGGGGCTGTCCCTTCTGCCCAGCACTCATTGTTAGCCCACATCTGGGTATCATGGCCAGTTGCTGGTAGCCTGGAGTGAGTTCACCCCTGAAAAGGTCAGGGCTTGAGGATGCCCCCCTGAGCAGGTGCTGGGACAGCAGAACTTGTCCAGCCTGGGACAGAGATGTCTTTGGGGGCACCTCACAGCCACCCCAGTGCCTATGGGGATGGATACCGAAGGGCAGCCAGGCCCACCACAGTCATGTGTGGCAGGGCAACAAGGTACTTCAAGCATGAGATGGAACAAAAGGGGTTCAGGCTGGGTACCAAAACCTCAGCATTTAAGGACAGGTCAGGGTGCAGATGTATGAGCTGCCCAGGGAGGCTGAACAGGCTCCATCTTCAGAGGGTTTCAAGACCTGCTGGGCAAAAACCTGGGCAACTTGGTTGGCCTTGCAGTCAATCTCAGTGTATCTTTTTATTTTTTTTTCTGTATTCTTACAGAGAAATAAATATAGGCAGTAAAAAAA
>VXBW01006739.1:37375-80105 GCA_013400375.1 Thinocorus orbignyianus
AAAACGTGATGAGCCTCTCCATCCATGTGACAATAACATTTTTACATAAATGTTGCACTTGGTCATTGTCAGCAATGCCAATTTGTATCTGCAGGATGATGCTCCAAGTTGAAGAGTGAAAATTTATCTGGCAAGCAGTGATAGTTTCTAGTACGATAGTGTCCAACCCATCAGCTAATGGAAGACACATTTTATCAATAAAATTTTTAATTTGTTAATAGCAGTTTCAGCTGAAAATGCAGATTTGGAACATCAATTACAAATACAGTCCAATAAATAAATCTCTAGGCTTTTTATCAGCTACACTACATACAAAAATAAAAATCCCAAGGCTTTCATGCTTCCTGGAATTTTCGGAATTTTCTGGTCCGACATCTTATTGTCGGGAGAGCTGCTTGATCCCTGGAGCTACCATTTAAGTAAGTGTTTCTCTGCATCATGCATATACTTTTTGCTTGGCTCTTCTTACATTGCATGCCTACCTGATTTTTATAATTTGTCTTTCAGTACTGATTTTTATAAAATACGCTGTATTGTACAACAAATATAAAGTAGAATAAATTGAGTTATGTGCCTAACGTGGGAGACTTGGTCCAATTCTTACCACCTTTTAGAAACAGCGAGAATAAAATCAAAACAAAGAAACCTCAATTTCTCCTCCGCCAAAAACAACCCAGCAGAACCTGCAGACATCATTAAGTCTGTGGTTGTTACAGGAAAGCACACGTGTGTTTGGTGAGACCGAGCTGCCAGTTAGCACCAGCAAACAATGCTTGCTTGACCTTTCGGTAACATCAAGAGAAGAGCTCTATTAATACATGGCATTTCCTCTCCAGTAAGATTACATCCTGCCTTTGGGGGAAGAGAAACTCAGACTAACAAATTTTTCCTCTTTAACTTACAGTTCTAGCCCAGCAAGAAGGAATATAATTTATACCGCGCAGCTTGGTATTTTGTTCAGCTCCAGGTATTTGGTTATTTTCCTTGTGGAACAGTGCTCGGATGAGTGATGGAGCCAGGGGACTTGACTTCAGTGTCAAAACGCATGTCTTTCCTGCCCGTGCTTCAGCCAGTTGAGGCTAATTCCTCCTGATTCGGAACGGGTTATCGAGCCCTGTACGTGCAGCTGAGTCACACAGAAGCAAGAAGTTGTTACTCATTAAAACTTGTGCTTTTTGGAGGGAGAGAGGCTGCCTAACTTTATTCTTGTATCACAAGTAACATTCATTATGCTTTTTGGGGGTGCTATTTATAGAATAAGTACAATTTTGAGTGGAGCAAAGCTTTTAATATGCATACTCCAAGCTTATGGAACCGTTATGAACTACTGTAGCCTACTTTTTTTAAAAAATAAAATTACCACAGGCAGGTATGCTTTTAAAATAAGCCATCTGCTTTAAAGCAGAGTTCGTTTGATCCTTGCCTGTAAACAGCCAGTCACCACTTTGAGACAGGAAACTCCGGGAACGGAAGGAAAGGTGTGAAATATCTGGGAGTCATTAAGCAGCTCAGCAGAAGAGTAGCTACCAGTTGCCAGGAATAGTAAATCCTGCTTACACAAGACATTTTTAATTTAATTTTTTTTTTCTTTTCTTTTCTTGGTTTGGCTGAGTCTAAAAGACCTCCTGCCCCGCGTGGACCTGTGTCCCCCAGGCCGGTGGCAGCAGTGGAATGGGATTCACCAAGATATTTGTTTTAGCTGTAACTTTAGGTGAAGACAAGTATACTTGAGAATTAGAAGCAAATAACAAGAAATTTCACTTGTAAGAACGGCAGAGAAGGTTTGTGGGTGGGGTTTTTTTTTTTTTTTTTTTTTTTTATTTTTTATTGGGTTGTTTGGTTTGGTTTTTTTTTTTTTTTTCATAAAGATCGCTAGAAAGCACAATTGAAAGAATTTCCCCAGGATAGTAACCACCCTGAAGAAAATCTACCAGGATTTCACAGAATCATAGAACTGCCTAGGTTGGATGTGACCTTTCAGNTCTCTGACCTCCCTTCAGGTGCTTGTAGAGAGCGCTAAGGTCTCCCCTCAGCTGTTGAAGGTGTCAGTGGAAGCTGCAGCGTGTGTCACACCCCGTGGCACCAGCGAGGGAGGAGCGGTCCAGCTGCCTTACCCCCTGCTGCTGATGCCCAGGAGCTCAAGGGGTGGAAAGCACAGACCACCTTGGCTATGCTGGCATGGAGTGGCAACCCCAAGTGGCTTTTGGGTTTTTTATTTGTTGTGTTTTGGTGGTGGTATGTTTTTCCCCTCACTCCCTGAAGTGTGTTTATTCACGTACTGGAAGAAACTGGTCGGACACCAAGTGAAGTGTGCAAGGCCCTACTTCAGACAGTGTGTGTTACCGGTAAAAGCTTGTTCTGTAGGCCCACTCTAGCATACGGGACAGCAAGGATTCTTCTCATTCCAGGCTAATTTTGTGCTTGGGAGTTCTTTTGATATTTTGGGAGGCAGCTCTTTTGGATGTATTACATTAGTAATTGGAATGGCAGAAGCTCCTCAGTGATTGAAGATATCCCTGCTCATTGCAGCGGGGTTGAACTAGATGATCTTCTAAGGTCCCTTCCACGCCAAATTATCCTACGAGTCTCTGATTTATAACTTGGCTATAAATATTAAGCTGGGGTTCAATTTCAGACTGCAGAAGGATGATGGCTTCTTAAAGAAGCTTAATAAAATAGATGCACAGAGAGCCTTTTTCTAGCTTGTGGAACGTGAGTCTGGACGAGGATCAGGAACTGCTCAGACTTAGGTGCAGGATCAATGCTCAGAAAAGTTCTCAGGCTCTGAAGGCATCTGCAACGGGCCTTGAGGCCAAGCAGCATCTCACCTTCATCTAATATATATCTCAAAACGATAGCCATCTCTCACAACCGTCAGAAATTTAGACTAAGATTTCACCTGGAATCAGGGGATCAATTTTTAAAAATATTGAAGACTGCAACAGGATATGAAGTTGTGGAATACTCCCCTTTTCCCTCTTCCAATATTGCCAGACTTCAAGTACTTGGTCAGAAATACTCCTCATAAAAATACTGCCTGAATCTGTACTTATTTATTTTTTGGGCCAAATTTGCAGATAGTTTTGAAAAACAAAATAGGGGAGAAGCTACATTTGGGCTGGGATCAGTGCAAAAACATCTACGTAAGCCAGAAAGAAACCAACTGAAATTTCAAACAAAACTGAGTCTCAAGCAAAGAGATAACCAGGAGGATGATGAGAGTAACTGGTTACTGTGTTCCATGTGAAATTCATGGGGGTGCTGTTGAGTTTAACGTAGGTAGACTGAAAGTAAATTTTAGTTTTGGAGAACCGTTCCCAGGACCAATGTAACGGTAAGACAAATTATCAGCTAAAACGTTTGCTTGACAAGAGCCTTGAAATATCTAGAATTGGACAAAAGGCTTCAGTACTCACAGACCTACAATACCATTGCCCTTGCTAAACAAAAAGCACTGAGAATTTAACTCCCAAGTGTTTAAAAACCAGCAATCTCTCCAGCAATCGCAGAGCACGGTGTAATTAAAATGGCTCAGCACTGCTACCTGGCTACAGAATCCGGAGCTTCTTAAGACAAGGCTGAAGAAGGCGTCTGAGCCCAACCAGGCTTCTTAAACCATGCCAACTGGCCTAACAAGGCAAAACCAGGGAAGTCCTTAAAAAGGACTGTCAGCAGCAGCTCCATATGGAAAGACATGGCTACACCTGGTAGGACTCATTCCACTCTGGACAATGTAAATCCTCCCCCTACTCACCCACCAGAGGTGCAGATGGATCTGTCAGGTTCGTTACTTTTATAGCTCTGCTGCTCCCATGTATCCAAATATACAAGAGAAACCGAAAAATGGGAAATTTCAATTAAACGTAAGATTTCTTTCCCATGAGAGTGATATGGGTTCCTAACGGTACTACACACTTGAATAGGAATCCACCCACCTCAGCCCCACTGGGATTCCGTGATTCCCTATTTCATGTTCTATTGAAGCTTTAGGGAATAACGTAAAAACAAGACTTCAGAGGGCCTTTGTTCTAAGTACACACATCGTCTCAAAAAGTCATAAAGGCAGCCTCAGGATTCTTAGAGAATAATTATTTAATGCTTCTAAAAATTCCACAACTCGGCTCTTGGTGGAAGCATCCTCTGTCCCAGCCTTCTCTCTTTTGCAACATCAGCAGCAGGAGCAGCTCCCCAGCAACCCCACACGGCTCGTCTACATCATATGGTCTTCTGCAGCTAATTAGAACCTGATGTTTAGCTCCCACGGGGCCTGACAGGATACAGGCCTTGAAATCTGCCTTTCTGTTACCACATGGTAACAGAGAACACACACACCTAGAATTGCTTCTTCAAATAAGGCAGTAAGTTCTCTTTGGATTTGAAATATGGTGCCTTCCAAGGTCGTCTTAGGTGAAAAGATGTGAAAAGCGCACGAATGAAAACCAAATTTACACATTTTTTTAAAAGCCTTGCCTGAACACAATTTAAATCTTCTAAATTTTAGTCACGCTAAAATTATGTACCTAAAATTTTAGCATTGCAACAGACACACGAACCAGATTTGGTTTTCATTGATGGCTTTGAAGGCGCTGAGAAGTTTCGCTGGTCTGGCCAACAGTTTGCAAAAAGACAGGTTGATTTTCCTACTGGTGCTACTCTCCATTTGAATACACCCTGGGTATCTTGCACGTAGACAGTGAACTATGTAAAGTCTATTTAAACACTGATTTCTCTGCATTTTGCCTACAAATGTTTGAAGGAGAGTATAATTTCCAGGAAAACCAGACCACCAGGACTTTTAACCTATTTTTGGAGTTCAAGAACGACACAAACTTCATACGCAGAATATCCAGTACACGTTTCTGTGATTCAGTGAAGGGCAACTCACTGGGCTCCTCGTGTTTGTTTCCATATACTGACAAAATCAAGAAATCCCACACCATAGTGAGAAAGATTATGGAGAAATGTGATTTAAAATCTATTTAAAGACTCGCTCAAATTGCCAACAAAAATATGTCTACACAAAATATTCAGGTACAATGTAATATGTTTATTTTTATTAAATTCCAATTGGTAAAGGTCCCTTTTTAAACGAAACAAGAACAAAAAACCCCAACACAATCCAGAGGGCTTATCTCATTTACCATATTTTCCCCACTCTCCACTTACCATAACACAAAGCAGCAACTTATATTACTAGTGCTCCTATAGTGCACTTAACATGAATTCTGATTCGTGTATTAAGCTTTAAATACAATGTATTTTCCGTGAGCGTAGCCCAAAGAGTACACAACGTTACATTTCCAAAGCGTTATGTTTAAAAAAAGGACAATAAATGTATATCCAAGACAGTCAAACTCAAATATTTCGACTTGGCAAATCCTCTAACAAGTAACAGCAATTTTAAACCGCGTACGAAGCAGAACAGTGCCAACATGCCTCCGGCCTGTGAGCTATGGTAAAATATCAAGCGTAGGTATTAAAGGAGAGAAGAGAAGCCAAAGAAAACCGCCACAAATTCGGGCCTAACCCGAGGCACACCCCACCGTGGCCGAGGGAAGGCAGCCCACTTGCCCACTCAGGGACACAAAGAGCCCACCAACAATGAAAAGCGCCTTCTAGGCCACGGGAAGTGAAAACCTTAACTCTTTCCAACACTGTCTCTGCACTTTCAAACAACTCGTTGGAAAAAGAAACAAATCCAAAGGGGAACAGCTACTTCTACCAAACGAAGGCCCCAACCACAGAGTCAGAGAAGCTCCAGAAGATTGCCACTTTTCCACCTTGCATAGTGAGAGCTGGCATTGATATTGCTACCATAGCTTCAGCAGAAGATATGGAAAAGGAAAAAACCAATAAAAATCTTCACTTCTAAGTGATGCACATACGTAACGTTTTCTTCACAAAATTCAGTTAAACATCGTTTCAATAAAAGGGAAAACAGCTCTAAAAAGGGAAAGATAGTGTTCACAAGCTTAGAAATAAAAAAAATACAAAACCAGAACATTCCATAATAAAAAACCGAACATAATAAACATTCCATCGTAACAGCACCTATTTTATCACTAAATAAGCCCCATACATGCAACAAACTACAACTATTGTATAAGGCTGTCAAATGAAAGGTTTACTTTTCATATAAACAAAGTGTAAAAATAGCAATAAGTTGCAATCTTCAAATTTAATGCTATGGGAGGATTTTGTTCCCCTCCCCCCAGATTCATTTGGTAGCAATTTCAATATGCGCTTGATATAAAGGTCGTTCACCTACGAACCGTGATACAAATACATTGTGCCTAGGACAGTGTTTTCGTAGCTCTGTTCGACCTTGACAGAATTGGAATGCTCAACAACACTACTAAGTTCGGGGATGCTCTCGGCAGTATCCCCAAAACCATGGTAGTGTCCATAGTGCAAAGTATCTCCAGGGTCTTCCACCCAGGAGGGCCGGTTAGTAACGCAGCTGCTGGGGCTTCCATTCAGATGCAGGGAGCCACACATGTCGATGGAGTTGTTCATGGCTTTCTCTGGTTCCTCGGTGCCGTTACTGGTGTGAATTCGATGCCTGCTGGGAGAAGTTATTCCAGGAATGATCCCGTTAGGTGTTAATGTCAAACACTCCTCGCGCCTGGCATCCATCCCGCTGAGCTGCTGCGCGGCGGTGAAATCCAAATGCCCATTGATGGCACATCCGTTTGTCAGTGCATTCAATATGGAGCTACTGTTATTCATATCTGCATTAAGAAATACACCTGTCACCAACAATTAAGGATAAACTGAAATACATCAAAACGTCTCCACTATCATCCACTTATTTAAAAAACGTTTCCATACACGGCTTTGAAAATCATAGAATGGTTAGAGTTGGAAGGGCCCTTAAAGATCATCAAGTTCCAACCCCCCTGCCACTGGCAGGGACACCTCTCCCTAGAGCAGGTTGCTCAAAGCCCCATCCAGCCTGGCCTTGAACACTTCCAGGGATGGGGCATCAACAACTTCCCTGGGCAACCTGTTCTACCCTTTCTTTATTTATAGCAATATAGGTAGTTCAAAGCAATGACAGCTGACCAGCAATCTCGTAGCACGGATTCGTATGTTGAAAATGCAACTATCTATCTACATTTAATGTGTAGGTGATGTGCCTACAGTAATTCTTGCAAAGATAATGCAAACTTCTCAGAATTTTTTCTTTTAACTGTATGAAATACGTGTAGCAGACAACAACCTGGGCAGCATTTTCAATGGCGGAATGAAAGGCATCTTTCCACCTCAACTGTAATGCACTCCTGGGATGAAATAGTACGTGTATACAAGAACCGAGTCTCTGTGAGAGGGTGAAGGGTTGGCATTTTTATTTTTCAGCTGTAATTTATCTCTGCCTCCTTTTTGTTTTACTTTTCAGTGCTACCTCTCACAGTACAGTACACACTGAAGTAAGTCAAATAAAGAAATGTTATGTTGGGGTGCTAATATAAAATGTTTCATAGTTCCTTTATTCAGAAAGCACTTCAATTTATCTAGCAGCTTTCTAAACAACATATTAGGCAGGTTTGTATTTAATGAGAAGTTTATAATGACATCTGTACAATCCACATGCAAAATGCCATACAACAGCAACAGCAGAGTGCACAGAAGACTAAAAAAGATGAGTAGGAGGAAACGAAATTCTAAAAATGTGCATGCAAAAATCACTGACAACTGTTTTGAAGCAGTTTCTCCTTGGAATTTAGTAATTAGTACAATAGTTTTAATTTCCATAAACAGATTTCAGCAGGATGTCTGAAACATATGTTTTTGCAGTGGTACTCAAAGTACTAGCACAAAAAATGGGTGATAGATTCTGCCTTAAAAATGCCTACCGGTAAAGGGCATCTGAAATCTACATCTATATTGGTAAAGATGAGCAAGGCAGAAGTAGAAAGCACAGACCTATATGGTGACATTTAAAGGTTTTACATTCCGTTATTATCCTTGGATACATGCACATACGTTTATGCATAAACCCATGTGCAAAATAGGATTGTGTTTACTGTGTGTTCCCAACCCGAGCTGGTGAGCCTGGGGGTAACTTCCCACATTTATAAAACATCGGGCTCCTGCTTAAGTGACACGTAATGAGTACCACTGTTTGACAAGGAAGAATCTGGAGTTTTGGTTCTCTATTAGTCCTTTGTGTGGATATTATCCCAAATATTGATTACGATGCTGATACTTCCCACACAGCAATACATAATGCCAAGGAATTTATAACTCGCTGTACGTACTAACTGGAGTTTCCTGTTTTGTCTTCATACCACATCAGTTGAACTCACTAACTACAGATTCTTATTGCAAGTGGGAAAAAAAAGCCCCAAACCCACCAAGACATCAAAGCCAGTATTCCAGTGATGAAAACGCACAGAAGGAATTTCATATAGTGTTTATTAACTGAAAAGTGCAAAATTGTAGCTGTTTAAAAAGAAATCCTTATAGGCTGGCTTTGCCAAATCCAATTTAATAAAAATGGCACTACTGTTAGGTCATACGTAAAAGTAGGTAATGAATAGTTCTAGTGATAATTGCAGAATCTTACTATTTGTTAAAAATTAGCACCTATAGCAATACATTTATGAAAGACAATCATTTTTCCATAAATAAGAACACTTAGTAATTATCACTGGAATATATCATAGTCTACTTTTCAAGTACTGATTTTATATATATATAGGTATATATATTTATTCCTAATATATTAAAATATCTATTTATTATCATTCCCTTTGGTGAATCCGATCTGTGGTACAAAGCATAAACATATTTATCACAGAACAAATTAAAGTAAGGAATTAATTTCTGCATGTAATAATGCACGATGATAGTAACTCCATGCCTTTACCTACAAAGTGCATGGAAAAAGCTGACCCAGGAGTTTCAATTAAAACACTATACACATCCCGGGGTAAACAAAAGCATCTTGATTAAGAAGCCCTTAAAAAACTTAGAGCATTAATATTCACTAATACTAGTAACATTCTAACTGTTTCATGAAGATCAGTACAAAACACAAAAAAGTTTTTCCAAGGTATGTAGTTTCAAATACTAATTTCAGACCTGTGGTGTCCAGTCTTTTGATTTACATTAAAAACCCAGAGCAGGATCCTGCACTTCTATCTCTGTGCCTGAACAAATTCTGAACACATGATATACATCTAGACTATTCTTTATAGTAGTTGTTCAACTATTTTGAATATAGTTTAGTTGTAATATACATCATTTCCAAAGCTATATAAGCACTAGGATGTTTCCCTAGCAAGTCTTCTTATTAGCAATAAGAAATTAAGTCTACTTAATGGAAATGAAACAAAAAATTTAAATTATTTCAGAATTTCCTTTAACCTGACATAATAGCAACTAAAAGCAAGGCACAGCGTTAATACAAGCCTCAGGTTAAAAATGAAACAGCCATTGTGGATTTCTATCTGAAATAGTAAAAAACCACTAACAGACCTTCTCTTTCACCATTACAGTATGTTGCATGAAACAGCTAATTTTAGACACCTACTAAACCCTCGATATAACGGGTATTACAGCATTACAGTAACCTTCAAGACTCTAGACGACAATGTGCAAAAATAAAGGGCTAAGTTTTCCCCTTAAATTAAAAATAAAATGCATATTGATTCTTGCAACGACAAGGAGTTTGCATTGCAGAAACAGTGTATATTTCAATTTCTTTTGGTCCAACAGAAGTACTCTCCTGTTGTTTGGTGTCTTCGACCATTTGAATGTTGTTGTAGTTAACAGGAAACTGTCCACTCCCACCTGATACAACGGCAAACTCTCTATCAACGTGCATATTGTCACCATCATCCTCAACTCCTCCATTCATCATTGGTATTAAGCCATCAAAGCTGTAAGCTGGTAAAAAAAAAGGTCATGTTTAGTCACCGGTGAACACGTGAAAAGTCAGCCAAACACACCAAATGAGTCCTTTGAGTATTAAAGCAAAAGCTTTGCACAAAGAAACGTGAATTTTTCATGTCTGAAAGCTTCTGATGTGCTTGAGATTATAAAGGCAGAGTAAGTGAATGCTAAGGACTTGCACATCCCTTATAATCCCTCAAAATGAGGAATCACCTGTGTACCCATCAGACTTTGCACCCACATACCAATTATTAGTCTGATGCACTAATAGATTGAATAAAGAGCAATTTAAGTTACACGTATTAAGACTGTACTGCTAGTGTGCCCGACCAATAAAAAGCAGTCTCTGCCTCACATTTGCCTGCTGTCACTCTGGGCTGCTCCCTCTTCCACGCCCGAGGGCCCGTTCCCACCAACCCATCCCACATTCACATCAGGCTGTTCCAGGGATCCCTCCAAGAGCTGAACAAACAGATGTGCTTTCTGAGGAAAGCTGGCAAGTGGTTACTTCTGTGGGAAATGTTTTAATAAAGTAGATGGGGGTGCTTGGATCATTTGACTTCAAATCACCCAAATCAGAAAGGGAAAGGCATTTTTTCTAGTTCCCTAGACGAATATGGAAGTGCAGTTTCATGCTGGCTGATTCAAGGGTACACCTGGCAATGCCTCCATCCCCACCTCTCTAAGAACACCTAAAAGCACCTAAACGTGCTGAGATCCATGATTCTTATTGGGTAGGTCACTGGTTGTGTCCAGCACAGCACAAAAGTCAACCTGCCAAGGACAGTGACCTAGAGGGGCTACGATGAGAACTGCCACCAACGCAGCTGTGCAACCAGTTTGCCTGGTGTGTATCATCATCGTTAACAGACCCTGTGCACCACCTCCTACCAGCAGCCCAGGAAGCAAGGGGAAATTTCTAGGATAGATGTCAGGAAAATGGACATAAAATCCAGCTCACGCTTCTCAGTCAAAATTTAAACCTACTTAGACTACATTCTGAGAGTGGCCACTGATTTAAATTCAACTTCAGAGTTTAGAATTCATTTTGAGAGAGTAATTAGTTTGTATCACAGCATATCATGTACCAGTGTAGCTTAATTTTTAGGCTGAAGGTTTTTTTTTTAATACTATGCACCCCACAGCAGATAAATGTGTCTGCAAACAAACAAAATTAGATGTTAAGTAACCCCACCTGCTGTCCAGTTGTCCTGATCTGAAGTTTAGCTATTCCAGGACAAAGTGTGAAGGGCAGCTAGAGTATTTATTTACTTCCAACTCTACCCCTTACAGGTTCTTGCAAGGGGCATTCACTGTGCCTGCTCACAAGCAGCAGTTCTTTTTCCACAGCAGTGATTGTTCTAATTTGGGGTGCGGCCATCAAAACCTGACCCTTATCTGCAAATACAGGTTGCCTGCACTCTCTCTGAACACCTGGAATCTCCCGGGCAAACAGTCTTTAAAAGATACAACAGATCGCTGTTGTTTTGCTAAGGTCAAAATCATTACCAGAGAATTGGGCTTGTTTTGTAAAAAGGTTAGCTCAGCACAACCATGTACTGATGACTTCTCATTACTCAGCTCTGTTGTTTACAAAGCGCCTCAGGAACAGTGACTCATTCCCACTCCAACAGACCTTTTACACCAATATGATAAATATCACTTGATGTTGAGGTCTTTGAGGGCAGACATGTCAGATTAGAAACATCAGCTTTTGCAGTTGGGATGTATCTCCAAATTACTGTACAGACCTTCAAGAAAATGCAGTAAAGCTTTTGGCTTTGTTCACAAAGGTCTTGAAAAGTGGTGGACATTTCAAAAATCACCTCATTGATTGCTTCTCCAGTATGTCTGTAATTGCTCAGGAGAGCACATTCACTTAAATATACTGCCTATCTGTGTGCTTGACCTAACTTATCCACTGGACCAACTGTTTATGCTGAAAGGTAACGCAGATACTGCTATTTCACAACAACATATAGAATAAAAATAGCTAGCCCAGGGCCACTCCCATAGATTGTGGGGAAAACACTACCTATTGCCTAGACTGGAGCCACTTTCTGAAACTAAAAGACATTGCTGATGATGAACATTCAGAAGGAACAGGTCTTCAAAACAAAGGATAGGCACCTTTGACCTCAAGCAGCACCTCCCAGTAATAGAACATGAACACATTGGAAACATCTTTCCACAGCTGTTATGGGCACCTGTACAACACCTAAATAA
Source organism: Thinocorus orbignyianus (assembly GCA_013400375.1). Lineage (NCBI taxonomy): Eukaryota > Metazoa > Chordata > Aves > Ciconiiformes > Thinocoridae > Thinocorus > Thinocorus orbignyianus. The sequence goes on from VXBW01006739.1 coordinate 49,502, forward strand.
CTACACAGAATGGCAAAAACTTTTCAGGACATTATTCCTGAAAAACAGTCTTGCATTTAACTGCATAGGCACTCTTCAACATGAAATGATTTAGTTTAGACCAATTAGATGAAGTAACACATCCTGTTTATGACTGTCTATGGAGTACCCTGATAAAGCCTCTGATCCTGGTCGAGTTAAAATGATGTCTGGATATCTAGTACTGGAGCAACTACTACAGCGTCAGCATTGACGTCATTTATGTTGTCCACGTCCTATTTTGAAACACTGTTTTGGTTTCAATTCCTCTCTTGTTATCTGTAATAAAAGACTGTTTGAGCCCATTTTATTTGACTCACTGAAAATCACATCTGTTAGAATACAAACTCTAGGGAAAAAAAGTCTTCAAAGACCTACAAAGTCCCTCTCCCAATGCTTAGACGCAGGAAAAAGTGAGGCTTGCGTGCAGAATGCTGCATTTTTAGTAAGGCTGAGCCCCAGAAAGGAAGCAGAGGATATTCTCAATCCTGTTATTCAAGGTGTTCATAATATGTAAAAACCATTTGTTTGTACAGCCACCAAAAAATATCTCGAGGTTGTACTATCACAGCATTGCTGGCAGAGGAAGGAGCACCCTCAAGGTATGAGGCAGAAAACGAACCCTTAAGATGCATTCTAGCCTTGCATCCACCTGTAAGGCAGCAGTTCCCCTCAGAACACAATCTTGGAAACTTAAGGTATTCTACCTTAAAGTCACAGACATAATCCCTCTAGATCTGAGAAACCTTTTTACATTCAATTCCTTTCATCCATCTTATCTAGCAAACAGTTCCTGAATTGTGAATTAACCCTGAAGTAAAAAATTAACACTGAACATCCAGGCATCTTTGTGAATTAACACAACGTTATTTGGCTCTTCTGAAGAAACTGAGGAAGACGTAGAAGCCAATTTCAGCTCCTACTCTTCCACGCATTATTCTTGGCATCATGTAACTTCAGCACTCTGGAAGGAGAAATTTCTGAACACACCAAGATGACGACAGGGAGAACTGGGATCTTGTGGCACAGAATAATTGTATTCATCTGCATTTTGTATTAATATGTAATTTAGATATGTTCGTGAGTTAGTCAATAATACTCAACATCCACTCTGAAAGGCTTTAAAATGTTTATTTTCCTTTCTCAGCAAGAGCATCACCCCACCCCTTTTACCTCCAGGATCTCACCTTCTGTTCTAGCCTTCTTCACTCCAGCAGACTCCATATCTTCAAAGGATCTCTTTCGACTTGTCCCACCACTGAATGGATTGGGACCTGCATTCTGATGAACCCCATTTAAGGTGCCATTGCTATAGAAACGATTCAGGTGACAGTTCTGGAGGTTCAAGAGAAACTGGGCACATTCTTGGAAGCCCTGGGTATGGGCAAGGTCTGCTGCTGTCAGGCCACTGGCATTTCTCAAGCTGTACAATACAAAGAAACTGAATTACGCTCATTCATCGAGCTAGCTTGCTGCTGCTGCTGCCCTTACTGACTATCTATCTGTTGGTGATGAGAGAAAACATACACTTAGCAAATTTCCATTAAGAAATTAGTTATCAAACTTAGTTTTATAACTAACTTAACTTTTCGCACATACATCTGGCTTCTAAGCAAAATTTGGGAGACAATACACTTTAAAATAAAATCAATATACTATGTGCCTTAAAGAAAAAAAAAACCATCTTCCTATTTAAACTTCTCAAAATGCTTTACTCTCAAACAGTCTGAAGTGTCTGATCTTTACGTAAGCTTCAGACTAATTTAAGCCTTGAATTTTACCATCTTCTGCAGTTTACTCTGCAATCTACTGCTTTAACCAGAGCAAAAGATCAAATACTCAAAACAAACTTAACATGACTTGGCAATTGTCCATGGCATTCTGGTTTCTAAGGTAACAACATCATCTCTATTCTGCCTAACAATAAAATATATATACATACACAGGAAAAGATAGATAAAGACGCTATGCTTAGTTATGCTTTGCTTATACTTTTTTTTTTTAAATTTTCTGCTTTGTTTCTCATTTCAAAGTGTGTGACATCATAAGTGCTGGCATTTGCTTTGTTAGTTGAACCAAGACTTTTCCACACGAGAGAATGGCACTGGAATCTGAATATTCTAATGCATCAAGGTGAATATAAATGAAATCCAGTAGGAGATGTAAAGGCTTAATTTGAAAGAGTGCTGTATTGCTTGCATTTATACATACAGTATGTCTGTGCTTAGAAATATAGGCTAATTTCACAAGGAAGTGCATAGGAGTGGAGACAAGAGGGCCACAAATAACAAAACTAGACTGTGAAGCAAAAGATGTCAATAAATCCTTTCTAAGTTTTTTCCATTTTTCCATACAGATGTAATCAGTCAGAAAATCGAATTTTTCTTTCTTGGCTTCAATAGTTTAGACAAATCCATTACTTAAAAATCTAGAAACATACCAGCAAAAGAATAAGAATTCAGAAGATTAATAGACCCGATTCTGTTGAAACTCATACGAAATAGAAAACAATTCACTCCAGATCATGCGAAGAAAAAAGTCCAAATTTGCTTCCTAGATCACTGCAACTTATTTGCTATAGAAAGTGAGACTAAAAAAATTTTTAGAAACAGCAAGACTAATTCCATAAATGGACACTGTTGTATTACATAAGATTCGGAAGATTAAATCAAAATACAAAAGAATCAGAGAAAACATTAGGCTAGATCAGGGTAATTTCATTCCATACTACATTTTAAGTCATCATTTACTCTGACTACTAGCAAAAATCCTGAGAACAGCAGCCAAGGGCAGTACAGAAAGTAGGACTTTAGAAAACTGAAAAACTCAGTCAAAAAAAAAAGAAACCTCAAGGTAGAGGTGTTAGTTTTGAATACCTAAAAGACAGCTGCAAAGAGAAGAATCCGTTGTGTGTCCAGTGCAGGCAGCATGAGAACAAGATTAACATGAACAAAAGATCTTAAAAATTAGGCATAGGAGAAAGTTTCAGAGTACAAAGGTTGCTGAATCCCCAACGGGTTCTCTTCCCCACCTCAGAGCAGATTGTTTCAAAAATTCTGCAGAATAGTCAATCCTTTCCCAAGCTGAACTAAAAGGTATGCTGAGGTCCCTGCAAACCCACATTCAACGTTTTTTTAGTATGGGCATAATGTAACACAAAGACAACTTAAGAAACAGATATTTCAACATATCCATTTCAGTCCAAAGAATAGCTCATTTCTCTCAAATTTGTTTTAAACTTGTGAGCCCCAAAAGTAAAGAAAGTCTAAGCAAGAGCAAATTAAAGTTACACAAAGATAAACACGTCCAAAACAATATGGTGTTGACTGATCACTTAAGTTAATAAAACTTCAAGAAGCAAGTCACTCTGTTACTTTGCAAATATTACCCGACCATAACTCTATTTTAAAAACTAACAAACAAAACTCCCAGGAATGCAAGACAGGCTACAGTTAAATCACCTTTTCCCAAAGGAACGTTGATATAAGTTGCCAAAGGCATTTGGAGATGCAAGCGTGTAAGGCTACACAACCAAACCCTGCGTAAGAAAACTTGCAGCTCCCAGAAACAAAATAAGTGAACTTTAAGTTAGCGTTTGTCAGAATTCAAAAGGCAATGACCTTTGATATTTTTAGATGTGTCCTCTTCCCATCTCTTCCTGAACAGCTTACTCTTAACAGATAGACATTCCTGAACTCAGAAGCAAGAATGTTATAGCCAATGTGCTTGAGTCCCTTGAAAATCTACAGTGTTTCCAAAACATTCCTGTGGAACAAGTGCATTTTTGTCTATCTCAAAAATCTGAGTCTGAATTTAGCCTATCAATTTCAAGAGAACTTCCTGTGTTCACAAGTTACTAATGAAAATGAGATTTTTTAAAAGTCTAATCAAATAAAAGATTACAGGATCTAGATGACTCTAGAAACTGGCTGGCTAATTGCTATGGAAAAGAACACAACTGTTACCACACTACTCTGTCTCACTGGGAAAACTAATTTGAGTATCTTTTCTCTATCCAGTTGTCAGCTTCCATTAATTTAATCAAAAATTGAATACTCTTGGACTTCCAAATGCTTTCAAATTTCAGCTAAAGTGGCTTGCATTCCAATATTACTGGGAAGAAGAATAGAAAAGGCTGACAGAATTGGTAGAAACTCTTAAGACTCAATTTTTCAAAAACTAGAAAGGCTAGAAAGACAAAAAAGAACTACCTCTTAGATGATTTTTCTAACCTTCTCCTGGAGGAAAAAAGAAGAAAATCTGTCACTGGGAACAGAAAAGACAGCAAGTGCTAGTCGCGCTATTCTATCTGATCTGTTTGATACAACTATCTTGTTGTATCAAGATGCAAGCATTCTAAGAAAAGATGGCAAACTCAATAAGCTACATAGCACAAAGTAGAAAAGAAAATGCTCTTAATAGGTATTACTGAGTTTTACCAGACTGGAACAGTTTCGTGTATTTCCAAAACATGTAGAAATACAGCCATCACTGTGCAGATTCTGAGTACATTAGAGAAAAACTCTTATACAGTCGTTCTAGAAACCTTTAAGAAGAATACTTGAATGAATTAAAAAGCTAGGACATCTACTAAGCCATCCTTTCAAAGTGCTTATCTGGATTTGGAGTGGAATTACCCAGTTACAGCAGTTACAAGGACCTGGGAACACACTTACTACTAGATCTGCCCTGCATGCTCCACCTCAAATGCTGCCAATGTTTGAAAATGAAGCAGCTACCTCAGCTTAGGCCATGAGCGAAGAATATAAAAGCCATTATTGTCAGCACTCCATTATAGGAATGAAAACACAAATAGTTCACTGCCTCAACTACATTTAAGACTAAGAGGAGTTCAACCTCTTATACGCAATCCCTATGTCAGTCCTTGGTTAAGAACTACAATTAAACTGACTATCAAGTGAAAAGAAGGAGGAGTAGTAGGATTCACTTGATTATTAAGTAGACTACACATGACACGGACTGCATGGTTAAAAAAATAATACAAATCAACAAGCAGGAGCCTGAGAGGTAATCAACACATTTAAGTAAATTTTCAGTTAAGAGATGTCCCTTGAAAGGTATTTCTCTTTGTTTCCCATCGATGCCTACATCAAGAAAAAGAACTTGACTAGGTAAAGGGTATTATAACTGAAAATAACTTCAAGACCTAGACTGAAAGAAAAGCAGTGACAAAACAAAGTACACCATTGGACAACATGGACAGAAGTGCATCCAAGTTTCATATTGTAAAAAAATCTTCTGTTCCACCTATCCTCTGTTTTTCAGTAAGTTAAAAATCCTTTCAGTCCTAGCTTTGATCTTTAATCCTAAACATCTTGAAATAGCAAAAGCTGCAAAATCCAGAACACACTGTTTCATATTAAATCATCAGGCAAGCTGCCCTTTTGTTACTTCTAATCATAACGCAAATATGACAGCTCTATTTTTTAAAAATGAGTAAGGAAGTTTCCTGCAGGTTTTGTGGGTGGCTTGGCTTTGCTTTGGGTTCCCCCTCTGCCCCTTTCCCCAAGATGCTGAACTTGAGGACAAACGTGTTTCTTGTCAGGGTTTTTCCCTAACCCAGGCTACCTACCTTAAACAAGATTAAGCAAATAATAAGATACACAGACTGGGAATTTTCAAAGATGATCTTATAAAGGAAGACCCTACAAGTAAGGAAGATGTGGAAGAATGGAAGCAAATTACATTAAAGAAAAGAATATTAAGCTGAGTCTTCAAAAGTTACAGGAATTTTATGATTAGTCAGTCTTTTATTAAATAGTGTACATTGGCTCTGTGCAGTATTTTCTAAAAGCTGACTTAGTTACTACCAAGTCAGACAGCTGTGCTCCAAAATCTTATTTCCCTCTCTCTTCAGTAAGAATTGAAGACATCTCTGAAGGAAGTCAGTCCAGCTACAGGAACAGGTGGAAAAACTGAAGAAAGGACACTGAAAACTAAAGATCTAAAATATCACTCCTTTTCGGCACTGGATCCAGACAGGAACAAACCAGAAAATGGAAAAAAACTCATTACTTAACTTTACCAGGACTACACGCAGTTTTGGAAAGTGGTCAGAAAGTCAATTGACTCTACTCTTAGAAAACACATACTGTGCATCATTGCCAAAGCAATTCAAGGACTTAAAACAAATGAGTCTTGTTAAGATCATTTCACTTGGCTATATATATATATAATATTTACTTTTTTGGCTTCATAGTTTATTCTTATTTCTATGCAAGTCTTATTACTAGAAACAAATTAGAATCATGAAGCATGATTTTATTTTACTCTCAGACCTCTTGTAGGCTAAAATACAGAAGCTGGGAATGATAAAGACATACTGTTTTCCTTGAGGTACCGAAGTGTGAGTTTACTCCACAGTAAGAGAAGACAAATATAATTGGAAAGATATGTTTTCGTATCATGAATTCATTATAAATAGAAAATATGTAAGAAAAGTTGAGGAAAGTCTGGATACGTATGAGTAGGTGATCTTCTATGTTCCTTGACAGATTACATTTAACACTTGAATTGTTCTGTAGTGACAGGTGTTTTATAAAAAAACTCAAAACATTTACTCTTAACATATTAAGAGTTAAAGCTCTGACTTTTGTATATACGTTTATTCACAAACCTTCTACAATGCTTAAAACAACACTCGCATAATATGTTTTCCTTCTTCCATCAAGTGATGTCCACGGGCAGTCTTCAAAACTGACTGATCTTGGCATGAAGAGGACAGTTTTTTTTAAATCTGTTTTTCTCCCTTCAGTTGTCATCATCAGAACTCCCATTTTAAAGGTCCAGTTCATCTGAGAGTCCTGGTATCAAATTAAAGCAGCTATTAAGAAGACACTGATGAAACATATATTTCCTTTTTCTGAAACGCTTTAAAAAATGCCAGCTGTGAGTTTAATTGAATTGTCGTTCAAAAACCAAAAAGAGGTAAGTATATTAACTGACCAAAGAGGACTGGTGCAAAGAAATGTGAAGTTAACTTTCAGTTTAGCTTTGGTTTAGAAGGATGCTTTTATTATTTCAAGCTAACCACAATTTGTTTTGAGAAGTTTGCTAAAGGAAGAAAACAACCTGAGATAAGCTTTTAAAAAAACACGCAAGACACTTTCACTATCATTAAAAGCTATAGAAAGTAAAAAATCTAAAGCAAATTAATTTAAACTATTAAGTTTTGTTTAAATATAACTACGTTGTTGTAAGAAGATTTACTTCAAGGAAACTTACAATACTTAGAAGGATCTGTAGAAGGAAACTATAAAGACTTGTGCTTCTCACGTTGAATTGTACATTACACTGAATTTACTTAGAAGTTCAGTCTGAGTTTTCATTTGTTCATATTCTTTTTACTTTTTGGAGGAAAAAAAGCACATTTCTATAGTGTATAGAATACACTTGAAATACACTACTTTTCACTTATAATGTCACATACCTTGAAAAACAGAACAAATGTTTGCTACAAAAAGTCAGCAGTAAATATTTTTGAAAAAAACATTCATATATGTAAAAAAACCCCTAAATGTTTAATTTTAAATAGTGATTACATCACCTACAGTTTACTGTGTTTTTGTTAATGCCATGCGACAATCTAAGAAAATAAACCACAGTTTTCGTATATCAACGTAATATCTGTTAAAAAACACTGATCTCAACTTATCTATTGTTAGTTTACAAATAAAAATGTAGATAATTGTAAATTAGGGTAAGCAAAGCATGCAAATCTATAGATTCTATATCTGAATTCCTAGATTAGCATTAAAACCAATCACCGCAACAAATACCTCAACAGTATGCCTTGTGTGCAGAAAGGAAGCGATACTGAACATTCAATGCCACAACTGTAAGGTTTTCGGAGAAGCACCTGTGGCAGTTTCAGCAGTTTCTATATGGAATGCTCCCCCTTTCTAGGATTACTTGAAAAAATCAAGTCAATTCGAATTACGTAGCTGTAAAACATTGACATGTGTAGTTTTTACAGTTTCAGAATCTTCTGTTTGATTTAAACGGGCAATGGTGCATAAACAGGAAACTTATATCATAAGGGATCACATATTTGCAGGCAACATCAAAAGTTACATCAACATACAAAAAGTGCTGTAGCACATTATCCAATATGTAAGCCATTATCATGTGACCACCTTAACAACAAGATACTAAGCCTTTTATGCCTTTAAAGCATCAATACTTTCACCCTGAAACCAATTTGTCAGTTTGTCACCGAAATTTATATAGAATGGATTAAAATTACCGGTCAACTCATGGCTTCAATTACTTTAAATTTAGTAGGCTGTATCTCAAAAGAATTAGTAACTATTCCTATACAAAAATTAGCAGATACAAGGATTAAAACAAAACAAAAGAAAGAGAAAAAAAAAAAAAAAAGATCAGAACACTAAAACGCCCACAGTGAGAAAAAAACACGTTTCCTATATAAACATCAGTATACTAGTCTAAACCTCTAAAGCAAAATTATTTTAAAATACTAAACTTTAAGTGTTTTAACCCTTTGGTGTCCAAATACAAAAGTTGTGAAATAGTTTCAAACATGGTGTTTTTTTCAGATACCAAGAGAAAAATACTCTTAACTAAACAGATGTGTGTCACTGCTGGGGACAGCTACAAAAATTCATGCTAGAATTACATCCTGGGCATCTACAAGCACAAGTTGGTGCCAAGTTCTTATTTCACAACAAAACATGCGGCAGCTGAAATTATTTTAGACTTTCAAGAACAATGGTAGAGTTTCTCAGAACATCCTCCAGAGCTATAACAAAGTGAATATACTGAAAAGAAGGAAGCACTTCTTTGTGAAGCCACTTTTTTCACATCAAAATCAAGGTTCAGTATGAATTATCCAACTATGATCAGTTCCTAGACACTTCAGCTCACAACTGAGCAAGTGCTGGCAGAAGAAAAATTCATTAACCATGGTAGGCAACATTAGAATTACTACAAGCACCACCATCAGGTGGTGGTTTATTCCTGGATCTGTATTCCAATTTACATCCTTTAAGACAGATCTCAAATAGTGGACTTCGATTTTGCAAAATCTTCTGTACAAGTCATTCACACTTTGAAGAAAACTTCTGCCTGAACAATACAGGCCTATCTGACTTTGCCTGGTATCAGCAACCAACAATATTTTAAAACTCCTATCCTATTATTAAGAAGTGATTCCTAAATACAACTCCCACAAGGAAGGTATGAAAGACTATGATAATTCTTGAAACAACAGCCCGATTGCAATGCAGCATAGCAGAAAAGCCCTTCCCTGCTAAAATGAAAATGCTAGATCTCTAGCAAGAATGAATTCCAAATAAGCATCTTTTCAGTACTGCAGCCAATCTAAGAGTTACTTAGCCAGCCAACTTAATGAAAATGAGAACTAACCTTGCTGCTGCTATCACATTTCTAGAAACAGACCAGGAATTGCAGATAGAAGTTGATTACGATGTGGAAAGCATTATGGAAGTCTATTAAGGAAAGGTTCAGTGCAAGCTCTGACTTGAACGGATCAACAGTCTTGCAATGCAGATTCTGCCAAGATGCCTCTAGTAGCAAACAAGACCACAGTAGTCTCTTCAACATACCAAGTGAAAAATCAATGATAGCCTAGAATTAGAAAAATTAAGAAAGCAAGCTTGTCTCAAATGTGCCAGGCGTGGAGTTTCAAGAGATTTGGCACAAAACCCACAGGCAGTAAGAGCTTGGGAACAAGGTTAAAGAAAAGATATAAATGAATTTTAAAGTGGTTTTATGTCAAAGGGGGAAAAAATATCAGGAATTAAATCATTAAAGGTATTAGATGGATTCATTATTTTCCCATAATAGGCACAGAGACAGAGACTATCAAACCACAAAACATTTCATTTTTTGTGATAAAGATATCTTGATGTTCTTACTCAAGAAGACAGAAGATCTTTCAGAATAAGATAGTGCTGAAGTGCACAAAACCCCTTCAAATGAGTTTCACAAAAGATTTTTTTTCACCTTAGCTTTTCCCCCTTTTCAAAGAAAATTTATCTACTACATAAGGACAACATCAGGCAAAGCAGAAAGAAGGAAACAGAAGAGTAACACTCTCCCTAAGCTAAAGCTAGCAAAGCTCTTCCAGGGTGCATTAAGCCAATGTAACTGGTAGCACATGCCACACATTAGAAAACTTTTCTGACCACCCTGAACGTGTTCTGGGTCACGCCACAACTACCTACTGCTTTTTGTTCCGGTTCAAAGGTACTAGTTGGACTATGATCAACTGTAGTGAAGAGACAACTAGAACAGCAAATGAAATCCAAATCAACACAGTTGAAGCTAGAGCAAGAGCACTGCAATTAACAAATCTCCCATCCCATGTCCAATCAAGAAGTATCAGCAGATCAAGCACAGCAACTATAGACACCATCACCACCATCAACGCCTGGGCTAACCAGCAGAACAAATCAGAATCTTGCACTTGGGAATATACTGCACTCTTGCTTCTTCCACTGTATCCAACTTCTGCTCTGGCCAAATTCCACTTTATCACACTTTCATTTTTCCACCTGACTTAACTGCACCCAGATTTCTGTTGCCAGTAATAGCTTATCTTACAGAAAAAAAGTAATGCATCTGAAGAGAAGTTGCACAGTGAACATTAGTACAATATCACATGTGAAGGCAAATCACTCCCAACAAAAAACCCAAACATTCCTGTCAGAAATCTGAGCTATGCTCATATAAAAGCCTTGGTAGCACTTCCACGTTCTTTATCCAGCTCTTTTGGACTGAAGAAAAGCCATGAAACCAGAGCTGTAAATCATAAAGGCTTGTCGCTAATGAGTAAGATCCCCTTATCAAGCTGACCCATATCCTGCAAACTTCTTTAGGTCATAAGATAACGAAAGATTTTACAACCTCTCACATTCTCCTCTATTTCTGAACTAGTGTCAGTAATTACTGCTGTTATCCTTATCCCCACTAAGAATAACCTACTCTTAAACTGATCAGGAACTCAGTCATTAGAGTTTGCCTCAGCTTCCCGCAATTATTCAAACAGTTGTAACTGAAAACTACTCTTTTGCATCCTGGTTTACTCTAAGATTGAGCCTTTCTCTTCCACTTTTTGATGTGCCATTTATCCATGCATATATGGCTCTACTTCAGTATTTTCAAATCTTTCCTTGAGACTAAATCCAAATTACTGCCATACTTCACAGTCACAGACTCCTACAAGCCACATTAAGTTCTTCTACAACGATGGCAATCAAGCGTGAAACCACACATGGGAGAATTAGCAAGTTTTACTTGTAATTATTTTGCAGAAAAATTAAGAGTTTAACCACCAAAATCTACAAACCCCTCTGACTCTGCCCTTCTGTGAGAATTTATGTAAGGCAGGAAAGGAAAAATGAATTCTAACGCCTGTCACCTCCATACTACAATACAACTATGGTGGCAGCCCCTAAAACGCTTGTTATATTCAATGACAGGAGAACAGCCACATTTTTTCCTCATTGATACTGCACTAATAATGCAACAACAGTAGCTAGCCTAGCAGCTAAACTGTGATCTGGAGAGCAGACAATCAAGTTTGCAAAAAGAATCATGTATGAAGTAGTTTGAGTTTGAAAAGTACATTAGACAAGTATCACTACATTCATTAACAGGTGAGAAGCACACTGTTGAAAAAGCACCTAAATCCTATTTCTAAACAAATAAATAGCAAGAACCTGAAACGTTATTCTCAAGATGAGGTTCAGGACTATAAGAAAGCAGGATGTTGATTCTTCTACACTGAATCAATGTAGCAGTACAGCTTCTGAAGTAAAAAGATGAAAGAGTAATGGCACTTCACAAGCACATTAACACCAGAAACGGTCGGCAGCTCAATACCAGAAGCTTGGTAGTTAAATTAGCTAGGTAAGAAAAACAAGCAAGTGTTAAAAACCTGCAAGCACTTGCTAAGATTTTAAGAAATCAGGAAGAAATCCAGAAATTAGCGGAGGATATTTCTGAACCCTGAGACCCTTCAAGAGGACGGGCCATGCAAGTTTCCCCTCCAGATGGAAAATGAATGGAGGGCTTAAGGCACAGAGGAAGGGCTGATTTCTGCATTATCATCATGAAACCTACACATCACTCATTCTGTATCTTCACTAGAGGTGATGAATTTCGCAAGTCAAGAAGTTTTAAAAGTATAAATGAGAAGAACAAAAGAGAGAAATATCACAGGAGTGACAGATAATTAGAATGTGAAACAGACTTCAAACAGAAACGTACTAAAAAATTTCACAAAGGCCTAATCCAGTGGCACTAAAAACCACTCACATTGGACAGAGTTCTGTTACGAGGAATGGAGAGCAGCTGTGAAGAAGAAAAAAATCAATGATGCTTTTTTTTTAAATAACACAGTGCAGTTCACGACACAAAGAATAAAAATTAAGAACGAGAATACAGTTTTTGCTGAAAAACTAAATACCAGAGACGGGATGTTTCTAGCATCATAGAAGGAGTGAATTTACACATTAAAATGAATGCAAGACAGCTTTAATGAGAAAAGGGCTGACATGTCTGCCTAAACTAGATCAACATTGTGATATGAATACGTCATCTGGTAGAAACAGATGCACTGGCACGTTTATCCTAGCATGTCAGTTATTCTCCCCAAACTTGGAGACCAGAGTCTAAGAAATCATAAAGTAAAGTATCTCTTTGAGGTCTTGTACCATCCCATCATGGATGCAAAACAATCTTCCCCAAAGACTTAAGATTTCTGCAGGCAAGTAACAAAACCTTTCCTCTGCTGCTATTGAGTATCTCGACCAACAAAAGTACAAGCAAGTACTTGTGTTTAATTCAATGGATGCGCACCAAGCTACATCTTGTCCCAGAAGTTACACCTCTCTCAATCCCAGGATAACACAGTGTTTGAAACCTCTCTCCTAGCTCTAAACCAAGAACACTGAGGAATACACAACTGTTCAAAGAACAGCTGCAGAAGAATTTTTATTCAGAAAGAAGTCGACACAACGCATGAGTGAATTGCATGAAAATGGATGTGAAATGGAAGAAGAAAGTTCAAATACGTATAATTAACAGCTGCATCTGCTTATCGTATTTTTGATTCAACAGTGTCCTGTGTTTATACCTGAATTTTATATTTTTATATATGCTGTGATGCAATCCATGTAACTACATTAACACCCAGCATTTCAACAATTCGTGTAAAAGAGCAAAATGAAACATGGCACCAAGAAGGCTTTTCCTCCATAAGGAGCTGTGGACACTTGTTTGTCACCATGATAAAGAATACACAATTAAGCATACATAAATTGCATAATTATGCTTTTTAGTGAAAATCCAGCAGTTATTATGGATACTTTAAAAGGTACTATCCACATTAAAAAGTCAGTTACACAGCAAACCTTTTCACTCATATGAGGACATTGTGACCACCTGCTTCCCCCTCTTCAAGGGTCCATGAATACCATAGTTAGTGGAGCAACCATTTTTATGGCTGTAGGACATACTGTGCACAGAATATGCTTCAGCTAAAATGAGAAGGTAAATACCACAAAAAAAATCAAAATATTTTCACTAGGGTACAGTTATATTTTTTTAATATTATTAAAAATTTACACAGGAATAGAGACCCAAATTCTCTCTCATCAATTAGGAAAACAATGCAACAACTTCATGAAATTTAGAGACTGCAACATACCATATTATTTCTCTGTAAAAGCAATACGCTAACAAGCCTGAAATAAAGTAAGCTAGAACAATTCAAATGAGGCAATTTCATTCACACTAAAGTCTTACTTTCACCCTTACTGGACTATTGTTACTATCCTTTGGCTTCCAGTATAACCAAAGGAGTGAATAAAGTAGAAATACAGTAAACACTGACATCAAAGATTATACTAGTCCAAGTTACCTCATTTTAACAGCAGCTTTTCAAGAATCACTCATTAATGAAAAAACATGTATCTTGCAATATCACACTACTGGTTACTAGTGTTTGCGTAATAGTAAGATCTTAACATCCCTGTTCTGCTTTTGATAAAAAACTAGGGATGGTGCAATACTTGATTTGCACTGTAAGTATCACGTGTAAGCAGTATATTTGAGTATTTGCAGTTACAAGGGATATTCTCTGTATCTTCACATAACTTTTGATACTGTAACTGTATGAAGAAATAAAAAAAATTGGATCAGAAGATCTAATCCCCATAAAAAAGGTCAAATTCACCATCAGCACTTTAGATCTAGTTAGTGCTCAGTCCTATATTTAATAAAATTCTTGCCTTGGTCCTATATAGCCAATTATAAATTCAAATATATTGATAAAATCCCGCTCCTTTTTTTTTCTAACTGAAGCCATAAAATAAAGGAGTCAAGACTTCAAGAGCATCTATAGTTTCAAGCTGTTATAAAAATCAGGAAATCAACATAACTATTAGAGATATGGGGCCAGTTTTCAAGCCCAGTTAACTCAAAAGTAATCAATGTCAAAGCATATACATGGACTTGGCCCAATTTAACACACTGAACCTAGAAACTAGATTCTATGGAAAAAAAATCCTCACTCCTCAATCAATAGCCAGCTCTCGGGTGACAGGGCCAAGTCCTGATCCTCTAAATGATTAAACAAGGGTTGGTCCACCAGCCTATTGCATTTGCATCCCTGATTTTACCATTGCCTGGATAGGATCTGGTATCTAATTACCTACAGAACTTGTAACATGTCTGTCCTACTGAAACACAGATGGAATTCAAAGTTAGAAAACTGAGAATTCAAATTATTTCCTGTTCACTAAAACTGCTATAAACCTACGCTACTTCTGCTGCAAATAGTTTTGGTCAAAGACAGATATGACTTTCTAAGTTTTACATAAATGTTTTGCCTATGGCTTGCAAATATGAGGTTTTAAAAGCAAAATTTGTAAGTTAGATTTGCAGCCACATCTTGAACCTCAGCTACTCAGCTACTTATTTGGAAAGTCCTATGGATGTGACATGTCCTCTTCTCTACATTAGCCTCTTAACTCCCTCATTCCACATTGTTTATGCAGTTCCACAATTTCTGAGTGGATACTTTGTAAAAATCACAATATTAATTACATACTAATTGATGATGATAATTAAGGTTGGCTCAATTCCACAGTAAATTTAAATCCAAGTTTATTTAAAGTTATCTGAAAGTGAGTGCAAAAAGGGAATTTACAAATTTAAGACTGATTTCATTAACTTGTCAGTAACTGACAGCTGCGTAAGTTATTTCAACACCATTGTTCTATGAAGCAATCTCTCCATATAAAGCATTTTGTTCATTGCTATTAACTTAAGAAAGTACTTTACTTCCTGAATATTCTATGATACCATTGAAAGAGTTGTATTTTATGGTAGATTTATCAGGGCAACATTAGAAAAAGAGTAAGATGGAAACCAAAGGGTAAAACAAGAAATTAACTACATGATTCTTATTTCACGTACAACTTCAAAGTCTCATATCGCAGGTTAAAATACAGTGACTAGTTACCATTTAAAATAATCAAGCTAGTTCTAATTAAAACAAGTTGCTAAAGTATTTACATTATTATAAGCCATAGAGCTTATACTCAACATTTCTAGGTGAAAACTGCATCCATTTTGTCCATGCTGTAAGTTGCAAAAGTTTGTGAGACTTTCTGAATGTTTTTGCAGTACATAAACCTTCAAAGAAAAAAGTTAACAGGGCAAATACACAATATACTAACAAACAGTATTACACTAACTGCAAAGACTGTGTGAGATGGTATTTTGCACATAATGTTGCTTTTGCATTGTTTTCTATATTTATTCACCAGTGCAGTGTGTAAATTTGTTGTAAAACAAGTACACACTAGATAAAATATACAATTTGGGGTGATCTGACAGAAATGTGATAAGTTTTTTAATATATCAGATATAAATGCAATAGTAATGTAGCACACTGGTAATCACCCTAAGCAAAACAGACTATCACTAGACATGCAAAACATCTTGGGCTTTGTTACAGTTGAACATGTCTAGCTATCTTTCAATCAGGTGTCTCCTGTTTTGACTCGTTTCTGACATTAGTATCTGTGTTTACTGCTCTAAGTTAGTCAGCTAAACAGACAACAATCAACAACAAGAAAAAATACCTCACTTACTCTATTTGCGCACCATGAGCCACAAGGGCACTTATGGAATCCATACTACCAGACCGTGCTGCTTTATGAATAGGAGTTTCACCAACATAATCCTGTAAAGACAAACTACATTTTGTCAAGCATAATCTTTGTAAAAATCACAATCTTATTTTTACATTACTCATTTTAATTCAGAAAGCAGATACATAAAAGCAGTATTTATTAGCTAGCAAATGCACCAGGTACTTTATTATTATTTTAAGGTTTGCAGTAGGCTGTCATGTACATTAGATATTTAGCAAGAACCAATGCTAAGGGCACCTAACTACAAGATAAGCCTTATCCAGTAACTAGGAAATCAGCAGTTTATATTCAGCAGAAGTTGTTAAAAGACTCCACAACATATGTCGCTGTAACAAGTTACTCTTACACCTTTATTTCCTAGCACTTTTGTTTCCCAATATGCTGGGCTGAGCAAGTCACCTTGAATTCAGAAGCAGCATGGTTAAACTTGTGGGACTATATTGCTTTCAACTCTTGGTGACACACTCAGGCAGTACTGTATTGCACCATAAACACTCACCAGGTGAGGAATATGTAGGCGTAACACTACTGTAATGTCAGTGTGCCCAGAGTTCACAGGACAGGCCACATCTCTCACGAGACACACACATTGACTCATGTCCTGTATGCTCTGCTCTTCTGATCAGCTTCATCCATTTACATTCCTTTAGTGTTAACCAGCACACCTAATCATTTAATCTTTCTGCATTATGTGTAAATATACTGGGAGTAGCATATTGCTTTTCAGGCTCTACAAACTATCTTCACACATAAGAGACAAATTACAGTAATTTTACGAAAGCAACTGGCAAGCAGCAGGTAAATTCCATGCATCATGATCTACAGGCTGCAAATGAAATTCAGTACTTGCACTTAACCATCAGTATTAAGAACACATAGAAGAATCTGTAATGAAATATGACCTTGAAGCAGCAAGTAAATATTCAGTTACTGTTTTGTTATATGATTAATTTATCACAGTCCTCAACGCCTTCAATGCATAGCAAGTTGGTTTAATCCCTCTCCAAAGTTATGACAGACTTCACTTGTCTGCTCCATCGATATTAAATAACATGTTCTAACGGTGTGTGCCTCATTTTTGCTTTCCCATTCCTTTTATTAAAATATCAACACTAGCTATTAAAGTAACACAGTGCCTTTACTGACTCACCAGTCTTCATACACAAAGGTGTTTGTACCTAATTCTACAGCACTGATTACGCTTCAGCTCTATTTGAAATGTGAATAAACTCAAAATGTGATCATACTACCATCTTGATAGAGAGACTTTAGATAGATAACAAGAGACTTTAATTGTCTGCCAAGCTTTTGAGAAATTAAATCACATCTTTTAGACCATGTAAACGTGAAATGAAGACGAATTTTGGATTACATGTTACATACTCTCAATTTTCTACTTGCCAATTTTATTTCATGGCAAAATATTTTTATAACAAGTTACAAATTTGCTGAGGGTAAGCCAGCTTTCAAGTACCTAAGACATATTCATCCAAGCAGTGAACCACCTAGCACCAGCAGCAGGGAATAATAATGGCACCAGACAAAGTTTATCTTCTTGTAACTAAGGAAAATTGTTAAGGCTGACAGAAAGTTTAGATACAGCAGAGAAGCTAACTCCCTAGAGACTTTAGTGATTAGGAAACAGCTATAAGGCTCTTTATCCAAAATGGCTGGCTATAGCTGATGAACAGAAGACCACTTTCCAATGAAGTTTATATAATTTCTCCCAATTATAAATTTTCCTGATGTTACAGGAAGACAGAGTTGTTTAACAGAGGACCTATTTTTTTTTAAACTATCATACATGGAAATCCATTTGGCACTGATTCATCCAGGAATATCTTCTTCATGCTGTAATACAATTTCCCATCATGAAAGTGGTCTTTAATTCATCATTTCATGATTCAATGTTTATTGTTCCCTTTCCTTTTATTAAAGAAGCAAAAGCGTAGAAAAGAAGTGATTTGCCTCTTTTTGAGCAAAAATACTTGTCCCAACCCTAACTTAAGAGATTATCAGCCAACATAAAGCTCAGTTTAGAGAAAGTTAGCTCAACTAGCCATGCATATGACAAAGATGACAAAAATCTTTACTAGTCCCATAAACCTAGCCTGGTGCACACAATGAGATCTACAGAACCAAATTACGAAGTACTGCAGTAGGGAAAGACTAGAAGGATTAGAAAAGACCTTGCAAAAAAAGTCCTCACCATTGCATTACAGGAATAAACTAAGCTTAGAGTAGCTAAAAATTATGCTACCAGCAACCAGAAAAAGGTTAGTATCTCAAAAGAGACTATATGCTTTGAGAAGGGCTTCTTGCAATCACTGGCCCAGAAACTTGTGTCCTCTCTAAAGCTAAGGAATTTGGAAAATGCTTAGAGAGTGACAAAGAATTTAGATTTTTACAGCAATTGTTTTAATTATGCCATCTAAATTTCAGGCATCAGTAACATTATCTTCTTCCAAAGTTCTCCTATGGGAGAGTCTCTACTTGCACTGAAAGTTTCTGAAATAGTCCCCTAGGTCTACAAAGAGCTCCCTGGGTTACGAGCCAGACTGAAAGGAAGAAAAAAAAAGTTATCTTCCACCAAAATATAAGCTTTAAAGCTTACTTATTTTTCAACACATCCAAAATCAGAGAGAGGAAAATAAGTAATCTATGAGCCTCAGAACAATCCTATTTCGATTCAACAACTGGAATGGATGTCACCAAAGAGAAAAAGCAATATAACAAGAGGCTCTCCAAGATGCTTCCGAGCAGCTTGGGGTCTAGATTGCTAGCGCATTTTCATGCATAAGGCATCTGTTCCTTATCTCTTTTTTGGCTAGGTGGAACAAACTCAGCTAATTCATTCTGAGGGGCTCTTCAAATTCCTAATTATCCTTAACAATACTTCATAATCCTTCTCATTGTCCACAGCTCCCATACGTGCTTCAGTTTTTTATATTCCCTTCTACAATATGACTCCAGGAAGAGAAACATCAATAACTTGTAATGGCCTTTCATATCCACATCAGAACTTTTCAGGGTCCTATTTACCCTTCTGATTTAACCCTGCACAACCAGCCCAAAGTTGTCTCACAATCCAGAAGTCACATTGTAAATAAACAAGCAGAAAGATCAACTAAGCTTTATTCATTTAGCATTCAAGATAACACAAGTTTTGTTTGCTGATGTGGAGACTAAGGATTTTGTGTACAGTGCTTCTGAAGAGATGACAGAGACAGTAATGAGGAATTATAGGCACTTTTATTTTTTGCAATTCACTGACACTGTCAAACATCTCCCTCCTTTCCCTTGGAGGCGCATGACTATCCTTTTGCTAAGACAACGGCACTCTTCTCTTGCTTGGGGTCACGACTAGATAACCACTGAATTATATTTCACTTTACTGAGTAAGTACCTAGATTCCTTCCTTATTTTTTTTAAATTTATCTGGCTGAAGAGTCATTCAGTTTTCTGGCTTAAGTTTTCTCAGTAAATCTCAGTTTGATTAATCAGGTTTTATTTCCTTACTATGCTGCTCAATGTAAAAAAAGGTATTTCTTCTACTGATTAAACATTTTTTCCAAACTCTCTGCTTATTACCAGGCCGCCTTCAGATGTGGTTATTTTTTCAATTCAGTCTAAAGCAAACTTTTACCTCACTTTCCCCTCTTTCTGTCATTTTTAGATCCAAATTTCTGTTGGCTTTAGGATCTTCCAGCTGAACTTCGAACAAATTCCCTATCTTTTTCTACAAGTTCCTGAATATGATACAGTTTGCTGTTTTTTTGTTTTTGTTTTTTTTTTTTTTGAGTTAATTTTACCAGTAAGTGAGATTAACTTACCTGTATATATTTCTTTTTGAAACAAAAAGCCTCCCATGCACATTTACACTGAAAGCTTTCAACTACATGTACTGGTTTTGGCTGGGATAGAGTTAATTTTCTTCACAGTAGGTGGTATGGTACTATGTTCTAGATTTGTGAAAAGAGCAGTGTTGATAACGCATCCATGTTTTAGCTAGGAGTGGGCTCAGGGGTGGGGACACACAACAAGCTGGGAGGTGACACTGCTGGGGCAGTTGACTCAAGCTGACCAGAGAGCTATCCCTTACCACGTGACATCATACTCAGCAAGAAAGGGTGGGAGGTGGAGAGTTTGCCGGGGCTTTTGCTACTTGGGGACTGGCTGGGTATCCATCAGCTTGGGTTGAGCAACTGCCAAGGTTTTGTGTTTGTGGTGTGGAGTTTTTAAAATTTTCTTACAATCACTTGATTTTCTTCTGTTTTCCTTTGTCTCCTTTTTTATCTACTAAATACATGAGTTTTTTCACTTTTCTCTTCTGATTCTTTCCCCCAATCAGCTGTGGGGGAAGGAACATGCAAGGAGCTCCATGGTGCTTAGGTGCCTACCAAGGTTAAACCACAACACTATGCAAGTACTTCTAGTACAGATATCTGACTGAGACATAAAAGCACTATTTTACCTGGCAAAAAATATGAACTAACTCAATTCCTTAACTCAACTAACTGAATTTCAAGTTATGTCAGCTGATCACATTTCCAAAAGCTGCTTGGATTTCTTAGATCCAGCACCCTACCCTTTCTGAAGCCATGAAGTAGAAGCTGGAAAATGCTGACTGTTTTCCTCCATGTCCTTCGCTAAAAATGTTTTGACCTCACAATGGTCTCTCCTTCTCAATTTTGAGTACATTGAGAACTGATGGAATACTTTTATCTGGATTTAGTCCAAATTATTGTTTAAAATACGAAACTGTACATACCAAAGGAATGAGTGTTTTCTTCCTCCCTACCAAGGATACCAGTGTGTTTACAGTTCTCGCTAGCACGGGCTGTCTAACCCTCCTAAATGTATTTGCCATCACTGCCACATGATGGTAGCTGGCTAGATGAAAAGTAAGTTAACATCACCTGTAAGGATGTAGTGTTTCTTATCCCTTCTCTTTAAGTCAGGCCATGTAAAATTGTGGGGTTTTTTGGCCAATCAAAACAGGCAACATACAACAGAATGTTTAACAGGCTGCAGCTAGAGGGAAAATATATTTCAATGTAGTAACAGGCCTTTTAATCAAAGAGTACTTTGCACTGTCACAGCGAACAAGAGCAGGCAGATAGATGAGAGCAAGTCTTGAGTCACATTATTAAGAACTATTAGCAGGCACAGCCCACTGAAGAAAAAAAAAAAAAGTAACAGGACTTTCATTGCTTGACACATTAGCTTTCTCATTTTTATGGTGATCCTGGGGGTGAAGAGCTGCCCACTGATCATACACAGATGGTTCTAGCCAGCACATATAGTTACGTAAGAGGGCTAGGCATCACAGGATATACTCACAGAACTTATTTGGGGAGCAAAGTACAGCTGGGACAAGCACTTTTCAGCATTTGTCCTCCATTGCTGCTGCCTGAGGAATGTCCTGGGCAACCGTCACCAGCACTGAAATAACATTTTCAAGTTTTCCTAAACTTCAGGGCAGGCGGCATGGGCTATAATACAATACCTCAGGGCAGATATGAGAAAGCGTGCATGCAAATTCTACTGAGTACCGGAGGTTTACGTTAAGACTGAGAGACTCGAGTGGATTCCTTTTCAGAAGCTATCCTTTTCTTTTTCCAGAGGTGACGGGTTAGTCTGTAGCCAAGTGACCAGGAGTCAGTTTGGAAGGAAAGTTTTACTAGTTTAAATATCAAGTATTCCCAGATCTTTCTCAGCATGTGTTTTGTATCCAGTGTCCATGGAACACTTGTCCTCACACAAGCATTAGCCAGTGACTATGTCTGTCTGAAGTACAGCATCAGTCAGCGAGCTGGAAGGAATAAACAAAATACACATCAGGAAATAGTGCTCCAAAAGCTCAAAAGTGTGGGTGGAAGCCCTAGGTGATCACCTGAAAGTGCCTGGAACTTAAACAATGAGCCAAGATCATTTATTAAGCAGTTCAAATCAAACAAGAATAGTAGAATTGACTGCAGTTCAACTAACAACTGGAAGGAATTGGGGAGAGCAAAGCATGCACTATGCTTTACACAGCCATGTATGAAACATTCCAAATATCTGTGAGTTAAGTTCGCAGCTATCGGTGTCATCAAGGTACACTGACTAGCTCTCAGTGCTCATGCATGTGAAACCAGTGTGACTGACCAGATGTATCCTCACAAATAACTTGACTTTGGTTCTACTACCATTTTAATTAACCAGAGCTATCTTCTTATTTTGTCATTGAACCAAGCCTAAAATACCTCTTCCTGTATGTTCAACTAGAATTTTGTAGGGGCAACAAAAAGCTATTACATTCAAGCATAACTTAAGCCTACCATTAACAACATACAAGGCTTTCACACTGGCAGCTCTCAGAACTATCTGTACTAGTGTCCTTTGCCTACCAACACCCAAATCTAATCTCAGAGGTCTACAGGACGCTATCACCACTATCCCATTTGAAAACATGAGAACCACGGTCCTCTTCCTCCTGTAGAGGACTACAGATCTATTATTTGGCTTTGCTCTGGTGACATGCCATCAAAATAACAACTCCTGAGTCACTGGCTAGTCTCAGTGACTTCTTTAAGCTGTCTATTTTCACCTGTGCATCATACTGCCTTCTGCTTGCCTTTAGTCATCTGCACGTTGCCCTCAGCCTGTGGAGATCTCTCTCTGTACTCTTCTCTTCTTCTGGGTGCTAGCTGCTACTTTCTTCTTTCCTAGCTGCTAATGTCTTCCTTCCCATAACCTCACTCGCTAGATGTGATTTACTACCCCCCCTTCACGTTCCAGGACAGCAAGCTTGTTCTTCAACTCCATTTCAACCTCACTGGTCAGTTCTTCTCTTTATCCTCATAGCTGGAAACTTTCATTCTTCTCATTCATTCATTTTCATTCATTCTTCTCTTCTCATATTTGTACATCTTTATTCTGTGCATGCCATGTTTCCTCTCTAATCACCATTCTTTACATTCTTACCTGGTCTCCAGATGAATTTATAGTTCTTGTATTTTCTCTTCTGAAGATTCTACCACTATGCAGCAATAACTTATTGCATAAGTTACTTTTGTCAGGTATCAAGGAGAAGATGCGATCTATAGCCTCTGCATCCAGCCACCTTCATTGTTTCTATAATTCTCCTGGTGTCTCACAGCTGTTCTCAATGCACCAGCCTTCTTTTCTGAAAACTCAACACAAACTTCCCCATTTCTTATTTTTGCATAGCTTAAAAAAAAAAAAAGAACCAAACTCTAGAAATGCAAATGTTTAAGTTCTTCAGCAGACTTAGCTTAACTCTAGTGCATATAGAACAGTCTGGCCATTAAATATTTTAAGAAAAGTATGATGCACAATTTAACAGACCAGACATTTTACAGATGCTGTCCTATACTTCAGCTTTTAGTAAAATGCACATGTGGAGTATTAATGACTCCCACAAAATACTACAATAATTTTGAGTACTGTTATAAAGGCACACATTATGTATGCCCAAGGTACACAATAGATCCATTCAGTACTACAAATATTTTCTCCAGAAGTATGATAGTTTTAAGCACTCGATTCTGTTTCTGCACTGGAGTACAACAGTCCTTTACAGACTTTTGGTATATTAGTGTACTCTCTGCTACTATATATATCATTATCCATATTCACAGTAAAAGTAATGGAAAATCTTTTTTAAAAAAAGTAATCAGCCATTCATTCTTTGTTACTATAGCATGTGTTTCTGATCTATTTGCAGAAAGTTACTGGAAATAATCTAAAAAGAAAGAGGGCATGAAACCAGATGCACTGTGGCAGATCTTACTATTTAGATGTAAGACTAAATCACGAATTACTACAAAGGTCTCATGGTTCTGTAGGTAATGGTGACTTTTTCAATTTTTAACACATTTAATAAGTAATGTTCCTCACTAGCTTTTTTTCCCCCCCAAGAGGTATTATAATATCAGAATACTTACTAATGCTGCCAACACCAGAGCAGCATACCATTTTGTTCAATAACTAGCAAGATGTTCCTGAAACAAGTGTTCCCTAAACCTTTAGTGGCTTAAAGGATATTTATTAGTCCTATCACTACTATAAAGAAAAATTATAATTAAGTCATCTGACTTCAGCTCATGTTAAAAATAATGTCTGTATGCGAATGTAAGGGTCATACATGTAGTAAAAACAGACCAAGACACTCCTTCCAAAACTACGCACAGCCATGAAATATGAGTGAATTCATACCTGTTTGTTTATGTTGGCCCCCACTTGAATCAACCAATTCAGGCACTGTGGATGTCCTCCAAAAGCAGCAATGTGGGCTGGTGTTTGAGCAAAACGTGTTGTACTGGCATTTACAGAAGCTCCAGCTCTTACTAACTGCATTAGGCACTCCAGCTTTAAAGACATGAGGGAATAAAACCAAAAATGTTACACAGATGTGCTATGACAATTAATAAGTGCTAAATAAATACATAAAAATCTATAGATGTTATACTTACTAGTGAAGCTACATGTCTACAAAATGAAAGAAAATACAAACATTGGGATTTTCCCCCTCCTCCCTATACTCCCCTCTCCTTTGGTCATAGGTCATATCTGAAAAACTACCCAATTCTTACCCCCAAATCTGAACCCCAACATTTATTTTCAGGATGGGGGAGATGAGGACATAAACATCTCAAGAGGTGACTACAAGAGCTATTTGGTTCACTTTGTTAGGGAGAAAAAAAGGTCTGATCCAGAAAAGCTGCAAACTTGATACTAAACAGACATTAGTTAATGTTTGCCATAACAACAGTGTTGTTAGGAGATACAGAGATGTACTCCCAGGATGTTTAGAGGAAGGTAAATCAGAAAAACCACAAGATTTTAACTCTGTTTAATGTTTTCCTAGAGTGACAGAAGCAGGTTACTAATGAAAACTAATACTGTTAATGCTACACTAAATCTATAAAAGGAATAAATTCTTTTCACCCTTTTTCTGTTACGACAGCTGAAGAGCTGTGTGGCAACACCAAAAGAAAAGCTCTCTTTGTTTTAAAAAGCTGTATTATTCTGTCACATTATATTCTTTTATTTTCCCATCTTATTAACCAGAAGTGTCAGATATCCAGCTACTATTTTTAAACTTTCATAACATCACATTTGT
This sequence comes from Thinocorus orbignyianus, assembly GCA_013400375.1. NCBI lineage: Eukaryota > Metazoa > Chordata > Aves > Ciconiiformes > Thinocoridae > Thinocorus > Thinocorus orbignyianus. Next base: position 74,882 of record VXBW01006739.1, read on the forward strand.
AGAAGCTAAGCAAACCACAGCCACGATGACCTCAACTTTCAAAAATAGTCAAAAAATGCTCCTTTCCTGTCACACAGTAACACTGTCGTTTTATTGACAGGAAACTGAATGCATTACACTAAATGGTTTAGTCTAGGTTTCCATTTATTGTGGTTAGAAAACAAATGCCACTACACACAACAAAACATAAAAACACAGTACTGACCAAGGGCACTGGCCAAAAATCTACTGGTCAGTCTCTCACTGTTAAAGAAAATGTTTGTTAGCTGTATCACAGCTACGGAATAATCTCTTCATAGAAGAGAAATTAAAAAGCATCAGAAAGTCAGCTGGCAAGTTGATTACAGATAGACACATAAACATGATTCCAATATTCTTCTCTACTGCTTTATGTCAAGCGCCTCTTCCTCCTCTTTTTTTGAAACCTGTAAATTCCTGATCTTGGTGAGTTACACATGAGAGAAAAGTATCAACCACTGTATTTTGTATTAGTTTTGCAAATGTATTGTGAACTTCAATTGTTTCCTGCCCCATATAGCTCAAACACACATATATGAACTCTACCCTTTAGGATATACAAAAGTACTTTTTTAGACTGTAATAGACTCGACACTAAATACAGATGTACCACTAACTCACTAATTACGTGAAGTGAACATGTATGGGGGTAAGGACAACTGCAATACCACTGTATTAATGAATGTAGCTCCATAAACTTCAAGATTACCAAAGAGAAAAATCTCTTCAAAATCAAAAAAGTACTTTCAATTTAAAAAAAAAATTAAAAACAGCTATAGGAAAATTCATAATTTTAACGCTGGAATGCCCAAACATAAAATGTATTTGCTACTCATAGACCTTCCTTGGTGTTCACAAGCTAGCACCACAATGTTGCTGCTAACTCTTAATAATTATTAATAATTGTAACACAAGTGATGAGATAGAAAAAATAAAAACCTTGAGCTACACCAAGAAGTTCCTCTACTACAACTGTAAACAAAAATAAAGTTCAGCCAGTTTTTCAAACAATAGACTTTTAATGGAATTAATCTGAAAACACTTTCAAACACCAGAACTGGACCACTAGCATCATCTTGCACTGTTTAAATCTGCTTTATAAGACGGCTGCACATCATGATTACCTATACAACTTCAGAATTAAATTTTGTTTCTTCTTGTGTGCTCCCTTCCCCCATTTCTTACAGGGTTTTAACAATGAAGGTAACATTCATCCCATTAAAAGCTGAAGCATGGGTCTTCTGTATCATGGCTGTCAGAAAAACCTGCTTCTTCCAACATTCTGGAAGAATGAGGTAAATTAGTTCCATGGATAGGAAAAGTCAACACAATGAGAAACAATAACTCACTTGACTACTTATGCTTGAGATTGGGACACACAAGTCCACGTTCATTAAATAACCTTTTAGAAGACATTCTCCATTGTATTGTTATACCTAAAGCAGAGGTTAAACTGATTTAATGAAGAAAGACAGACTCCAGATAGGCCACAACACTGGCAAAATACCAAGGAAGAGACAGACATTTTTATCTGTACTACTTTTGTTCCAAAGAAACAGAATGTACCTACTACTACTCTGCTTCCTATAATGTAAACAGTCAAATGAAAAAAAAAAATACAACCCAGTACATCTGGTCAGAGAAAAATAAAAACACACGTGCAAGTGGATAAAAAGAAAAATGAAATTAAGGTTAGTATAAGTCAAAGTGAATTAACAGTGACCTCTGTTTTTTATGCAATTCCTTAATTTTCTACCTCTCTGATAGCTTTTTAGATTGTTAACAATATTACATTCTGACCCATCTTCTCAGAAATCTACAGCATGCCATGGTAATTTAGGGCACTGTATAATTAACTCTAATTGGAATACAGCAACTCTAACAGGAATTAATTTACATCTCGGGGTATGAACACTTCTCTGCAGTCAGGAAATATCCTGAAAACGCAAACTCTACCACAGATAATCAATATAGCAAGTAAATCTGGAGTTGCTACTAGCTCTAAAAGGAGGCCATACCATAATTAAAACTCCAGGTATTACAACCAGAGATGTTGGATGCAATATCTACCATTTTCAATCAACTCTGCTGGCATTTTGTTACTTGCCAACTGCACAAGTATGTTTCAGAGTAAGCTACTTAAATATACTGTGTTTTCACTTTCATGTTAAGATACTCCAATTTTATTGGGGCTAGTATTAGATCGTATTCCCCACAAAAAAAAACTATCTTTCCTCTTTCTCATTTCTAACAGAACTTCAATGTCGATACTACTTCCTTATTTCAGCAATGTAGAGCCATGTGCAAGAATGTAGTTCTACACAGTTTTATTCTGAAGTGGTTTTGTACTGTCCTCAGACAAAAGCCCTCGTTGTATCAACATTCAAACTGTGCATCAGCTAACGTGAAAGAAACATCTCTGTACTGCTACAGCTCACCAACCATAGACTGATGCTCTGTGTCCATGCACATGTGCCTCTATGTACGAACTGGTTTAGATTTCACTGCTTACGAGAAGTTCCACAAGGATTCTGGAAAAGAGCTGTATCAGTATTGTCATTTCAGCCTCCTGCAGAGCTGCAATTAGAACAAATGTCTGACAAACATGCTTCTAAATGGCCCCATATCAGAAGGGCAACCATGTAGCTGTGCTGCCATTTAATTTGGAAAGAAAAGACAGACAAACAAGTGAAAATCCCACAAAATCAAGAAAAACAAAGAAGTGAAAAGAGTCTTGTTCAGAAATTACTAATGAATCACTTTTCAGCATACTAGAGTTTTAAAACATTATTTTTTTTGAAAGTAAGAACTGTCCATTTTGAAGCTTTGATGAATCTGAATTTGGAAAAAAACCCCAACCATAAGTAAGAACACAAGACATGCATAGGAACATCTCCTAAGAGCAGCTATTGTTTCACCGCTGGCAACAGTCTATTAACTGGTGAAATGTAAAAGTGAACACAAAGTCAGTCAAGTCTGGGATCCAATTACATTACTGTAACTTTTTCAAGTCTGTTGCATCCTCTCTGGCTCAGAGGGAGGAACACTACCTAACAAGATTGTAAAACCTGCAGATAACTTTCATAAAGTAAAATTGCTTAGACCTTGTCACAAGGTTTTTAGGAAAGTACATACATTCAAAGTTGTATAAAACTCATTTATAGCCTAGGTCATCCTTGCAAGTCTCATTTCACTTGCCAGATTTTTCTCCCTTATACGCAGCAACAGAAAAAACACGTATCAAATTTTGCTGATGTCTAAGAATGAGCATAGCAAATATAAACACAGTATCTCGTGGACTGACTTGTTGCCTTTGTTCACGGTTTCTGCAAGAGTCTTTTGAACAGAAACTAGAACACACATAAAAACCTCACATAACCTGGGATGCCGAAGATGCTTAAAAGAAAAAAAAAAACAGCACAACACACACACTTGAAAGACAAAAAGCAAGACTGCCACAAGCCTGTACTGAAGAGAAATTCTTGTCACACAGAAAAATGAAACAGGAACCAAATTAGTATCTTCTTTTTTTTTTTTAAAGCATACTTCAAGATAAAACTTAAGACACTACACTTTTTTTTTTCCTTGAGCTTAGAACACAGAATATTACTAGCTTCTTTTTGAACAGATAAAAAGCTACCTTAGATTTTGTTTTCTATGAGGTTTGGATTTTTGTGAAGTTGCCGTTTTGAGCAGAGTTTTTTTGGTTTTGTTTTTTTTTTTTTAAATAAAACAACCACCAAGGGACTACTTATCTGTGTTTCTAAAACCACTCTCAAACAAGCAACGCAAATAAGATGACTTAACATAGAGAAACCATCTCTTAATGTACCTTTGTAAGCCATGACATGATGACTGCCTCAGTACATTCGTTTTCTTTCTCTTGCACACCATCAATAAACAAATAGAAATATATTGGAATTGAGAGGGAGAACAAGAATAAAAGCTCCTCAAAATCCCAAACCAGGCAAATCAACAAGGAAGAAAAACCCCAAATCCAAATTCTTCAGGCTGTAACTCTGCATAGCCAAGACAATCACTGCATTTGAAATAGGAAAGGCCTACATAAATCCAGAAAATTAAGATAATAGTCATCTTAAGACTGGAAGCTAGAACTAAGTCTGAGAAGAAAGGCATTTTGGAAGTATTTGGGTGATTTTCTCCATTTAACAATTTCCCAAATAGCTGTTAATTCCAGTATTCGAGTTTGTCCATCCAACAAAGGAGATCATAAACACATTTATTTTGAAAACGGTACTAGGATTTGCGTATGGCATGGCTTCAAACACTGCCTGTCAGCTTAGAAAGGTCGCTGTATTTTTTAAGCCTAAAGGTTCAAAAGGAACCAAAGGCAGAGATTTCAGAGATCACTTTTTACCTAAATACACAGCTCTATCAGTGGAATCGAGAAACATCTACAGTGTAACTACTTGTCACGTTATGATCTTCTCTGCAACGCAACGATGCCAACGCAGTTCATTCCATACTCGTATCCGCGCACGCACAGACCGCAACGTATTTTTCCGTTCTGAAGGCAACAAAAGGAGGGCTTTACGAGCTCAAGCATCATCTACCCAAACTCCTAACGAGCCGGTCGTCATAACACGGGCTCCACAACAAAACAAGTCTCCAGGTGTGGAGCCGGGAGGGTGATAAGGACCGCGGNGGCCGGGCGGTCAAGTGAGCGCTGCCCGGGATGGAAGCGGCGGCGACTGCGGTAGCCGCTGGCTGCCCGAGCACAAAGGAAGCGAGGCGGGGCCGCTACAGCCGCTCCGCCCCTCAGGGGCGGGGGCCGGGGCCGGGCGCCCCTCCGGGCGGCGNGGGCGGGGGGATGAGGGGGGTCTGCCCCTTCTCCTCTCCTCCCCGCTGATTCCCGCCGACCCGGGCGCCGTTTGAAAGCCCGGTTGCCAGCCCTAGCCAGCTAGCTCGCCCTGAAGCGGCGAAAAACACAATAAAATAAAATGAAGGGGCCGCTCCCTCACGCCGCCGGCGGGGAGGGGATGAAATAAATGATGCGGGGACGGCAGGTGCCAGTCGCTCCGGGGCTACCTAGCGGTGGAGCCGAGGCCCGAAGCCCAGCACACACACACACACACACACCCGCCCCATTCCATCCCCTGAGGAGAACCCGGCGGCGCCGCCGGCGCCTCCCGCCTCAGCGCCGCGCAAGGGGCAAAGATGGCGCCGCCTTGCGCGGGAGCGGGGC